>OY856409.1:1270158414-1270658414 GCA_963693085.1 Alisma plantago-aquatica | reverse complement strand
CCACCTAAAAATTTGTGGAACCCATAGGGTGAGACAACAAGTCCCAATGAGCGATATGCCTCCCCGCCAACATTATTATTATCATATGTATTTTATTATTTAAACAAACAATGAACTTAACAGATAGTATCTTAACTGAAAAGTCTAGATAACCATGCTTGAATAGTAGATCAAATAATTACTTCATAAGGAATATGAAGAACACATATAACTATTATAACTAAACAATATAAAAGCAAAGCAAGGCTTCTACCAATGTTTCGTTTCTGTATTTGATCCTTAACCAAATACATTGCAAGGTTGATTACATTTTCAATCAATCTTATGCCCTGTGGAGATGGGAATATACCTTCCATCTCCAACTGACCATTGCTACGCCTCATAAATGTCGTAAAGGTTTATGGAAGAGCCAAAATCCATGACCTCATCTTCCTCAGTCAGTACGAGAGTGGTAGTGACATATGAGTCAATTTGTAATTTAGCTAGCCTAACATATAGAGGTTCTTTTCTATAGAGATACATTGTGTAGCATGTTCTCTATTCAGGATATGGCCTTCATCCATCATTCTTGCTTTATATATATTGAGTCATGGCCTGCAACCATACTCTTCCTTGGTGTTGGAGCTACGATCTTGACCAGACTCTTTTCTGAAACTAGGATAAAAAGTGTACCCCTCATATTCAACAATATGCGCTCCGAGTTAGACTCGTTTCACCACTCAGTAAGTTCTGACACCAAATGGATCTATGGCAAAGGCAATTACTTTCTTAGTTCCACTTGACTAATTAGACCAATTGAATGTCTTTTAGCATCAATCAAGTTACAACATACAATCCATGAACAAATTCTAAAAGAAAGGACTTAACTTATTACCAAAACATAAAGAAACCTACTGAGTGTGATCTTTTCACATAATCATTTGATGCTTATCATTCATCACATGACCATCACCAAGACCGCATACCTTGAGGTAACAACCCCCTCATCTCATCGTAAGGGAACTATCTTTTCACATAAGATAGTAGACCATCATCAGGTCATAAGACCATTTATTCCTTTCTTGTGTTATCATAACACATGTGCCATACAAGGCTATCATTATCACATATTATCATGGTATATCACTTCCTAGTATCAGTTCCATAGGATATCACCTCCATTAGGCATTACACCTTTATTAGGTCCTAAGACACATTACACAATACATGGTGATTCATTATCATCTCATCATGCTTTATTATACATATGAGTATTACTCATGTCACATCATTTGTATTAACTTGCCATAACAGCCTTTAATCATTATGTATAGAAAGAGGGTATATTAAAATACATTCAGGCATCTTAAGTTAAGACTAGTAGGATATCATGAGGTCTCTAATCAGAATTAGGCCTCCTACTATTTACACTTCATTTGAGTAACAAACCCTTATTTAATTATGGAACAACATTACATTTTACCAGGGAAAAAATATCATTAGGTCATTAGACGTATACATGTCATGTTATTTTGCAAACATTCCATCTGTCTCACAAAGCCTAACATAATCTATTTCATGTTACTACCTAGCTCATCTCTAGCTATACTCATTATATCCATGATTATGGTTTCCAAGTTCATGATTATCAATCACATCTTAATTCTTTCCATAAGTATTCAAGCATACTTAATACATTCATTAATCAACATGAATTGATTATCAACATGAGGTATTACTTTTCCCATATGAGATATACTAGTTTCTCTACCATCTTTATTAGAGTATTGATCTCCACATACTTATCACATTAGTTGAGCTCACTTTAGGGTTTATCATTCCCATACTTAATGAATTGCATTCATCTCCTTACTTCATAATAGATCAATTAATTGTATCCAAGTGTACAAATTTACACTCATCAAAGTGTATCAATTCATGTTCACCAAGGTATATCAGCCTAGGTGTATCAGACTACATGTTACACCTTGTATTGTCCTACACACATATGATTATTTCAGCCTAAGTATCTTCACTTGTATCGGCCAGGACACATCAAACCTTGTGTCAGTTTAGACACATATGATTGTGTCGGCCTAGGTACATCATGGTATAGATTGTAGAGTGTTTGAGAAGGTATATCGGTTATGGTGCATTCTAGGGTATCGATCACCCCTATCACCTTGTATATCAACCACATGATTTCATTGTGTATCGGCCACTTAGACAAATAGGGTATCAACCTACCCATCAACTAGGGTATCGACCTACCCATCAACTAGTGTATCGGCCTATGTGTCCCTTTGTGTATTGGCCACATAGATCTCCATAAGATATCGGCCAATAGGGTTTGGTTGTATCAGTTGAACCTCAAGGGAAGTATTTCTCACCTCTAAACAACTTTTGTTGGGCTGGGAGTATTCGATTGAATGGTGTGTCGGATTGAACATGTATCGAATTAGGGGTAGCCATATTGTCCATCACACTCAATCAACTAAACATGATTACATACACTTCCTTCACTAGACATCTCTAGATTATTACAAGCCAATATTATTAGAGGCATGTCGGTTTATAGGGTCTATCATATCGGCCTAGCTCCCTCTTGGTCATATCGGATTAGCAACATATCATTTAGAACATTTCAAGTCATGACGACCACCCCCATTTATGAGTAAAGGAATATGTTAACTTAATTATTTCCAAGGTATCGACCTTCCCTCATCTTATCCTTGAGTGACAGGATTGACAAGTGCATGGACATTAGTCCTATGCATGTACAAACCTATGGGGAGGATTAAGGGCTCATGTATATCAGTTTATTCATGTGTATTGGTTTACATACTTATGGGTTTGGTTTACATACTTATGGGTATCAGACTAGGGTTTCCTACAAACCGATATTGGTTTTTGCATAATGGTTTCTGTAACATCCCTGACCTGGATTATGTACTAACCCTAGGTGTTTTGCCTAAAAATGTGATTAGATGCTTTTGGTTATCTTTTGAAATGTAATTAAGGCTTTTGAGGAGCTTATATTTCCATTTCAGTTCTTTTTTAATAATGATGCAACCTTGTTTTGTTAATTTTGGACTAAAGTGCAAATTATCCAATTAAAGGGGTTAACTTGCAATTTGAACATGTTAAGATGCTCCTTTGATGATGAGACATCATAATAATGAATATGATGTAGTGGTATGGATTCCACAAGCTTGACCACCAAGATATAGCTTGTAGGGCAATCCTTGTGCTTTAAAACCTAGTTTTGGTGTAATATGCAAATTACCCAAAACCTAGGGTCCAACATGTAAAATGTACCATCTAGAGTATCTATCATATTCTTGGCATATAGTTGAGCAAAGATAATGAGGAGGGCACCTCATTTGAATGATTAAGAAGGAAAGATAATCTTAATATTTAAATAATCAAGATTGAAGCACATGGCCTTGTATATATACAACTTAAATGATGTTTTCCTTTTAACCTTGGATAATTAAGGAGTTTCTATGTGAATAGAAGGTGTAAACGTGGCCATATAATGGAGGAAGAATTAGTGGTATTTAGTTTGGAAATAAAAGAAGATAATCCTTTTTTTTCACTTTCCTTGAAAAATAACCATAAATATATAAAGCATTCTTAACCACAAAGCAAGGGATCATTTCCCTTAGTTTCTTTTCTCATCTTCTTGCTTTGACCGACCAAGAAGAAGATCTAGACCAGAAGGAAGATGACCAAACTGGTTTGGTAAGTAAGGACCATCACCTATCTCGAATACATGGTGGAGACCCAAATACAAGGTTGGTTTATTAGTTTTCTTTATACAATTCTTCTTTCTAGCCATCTTCTCCATCCAAAACTTGAATAATAGACCTTGGACAACCTCTGGAGCTTCATCCACCATTAAATCTACGAAGCTTGGAGCTCAAGATCAGATCTAAAGGTGGGTTTTATAATTCTAACCTGTAAGCTTTGTTATTGCATCCTTCTTTCTTAAGAAATGTTGCTTATTCTTCTTCTTTAGACACCTTTGTGTGTTCTTGTAAGTGTTTCCACGAAGAACAGCCTATGTTCTTGAGGTAGAATATGATGACGTTAAAACCAATGTTTATCTAAAAATAAACTTTAACAAACGGTCTCCAACCCTTGCTCAAACGGTTTCCCAAATCGTTTGGGAGCAAACGGTTTCAAACCGTTTGAATGCAAACGGTTTCACTAGTCCACATAGAAGCAAATGGTCCAAGACCATTTGGATGCGTTGACTAGATGTTGGCCGTTTGGAGGTCTGTTGTAAATAATGTGGAACATCAAGTAATTCCAAGTAAATCACCTATTGAAGGCACACCAACCATCTAAACCCTAATCGGGTTAATTCCTGATTTCAATAGTTGAATTAAGTTGAAGTTTGGGTTAAGTGGCCCAAACGGTTTCAAAACCATTTGGGGATCACCCAAACGGTGTCATGACCGTTTGGTGATCACCCAAGACCATTTGGAGGTCTATGGTTAAGTAGGGTTGACCAATTGAGGGTCCAATGATATCAAGTTTTTTTAGCAAATAAGTGCTGATTTGGTGACCAAACCTAGGGTTCAAACCATAAGTGAATGACTTGGTTTATGATGAAATAATGGGAAAACGGTCTCAAGACCGTTTGGAGACTTTCCAAATGATCCCAAGACCGTTTGGGGGTCACCCATGACCGTTTGGAGGTCTAGGGTTGACAATGGTTAAGTGCTTAAAGATTCAAAGGCAATAAGTTGAAGTACAATTAATTGTTGACCTAATGATCAATCTAATGAGCCAAACCCTTAGTGGTTGAGTTATTTTTTGGTGTTGACTTGAGCAAATGGTCTCAAGACTGTTTGGAGGTCATCCAAACGATCCCAAGACCATTTGAAGTCAGGTCATGACCAAATTGAATGATGATTCAATGGTGACAAATCAATTAGACTCACATTGGAACATGTTGAAGGGTAATCGATTCCAAACCCTAATACAATTGGTACAAGCCCTAATTGAGGGTCAATTGAGTGTCAAATCAGTTGAGGATTGACCCAATTAACTCAATTGATGAGTGACTAATAAGTGCATGATCAATTGAAGGGTTCAACATTGGAAACCCTAACTCAGTTGAAGTGGTTGAGACACTTTTTGGTCCATGCAGTTTTGAGGTGGTTTGGACCAAATGGTCTCAAGACCATTTGGGTCCAAACAGTCTCCAGACCGTTTGAGTCCAAATGGTCTCAAGACCCTTTGGGACCAAACGATCCCAAACCGTTTGGTGCTAATGTGGTTTCAAGATTGTTTATGTCCATGTGGTTTCAAAGTCAAACTTGACCAAACGGTCTTCATGACAAACCAGTCTTCACCCCACCTTGGGCAAATGGTCTTGAGTGTGCACTTTATCAAACAGTTTCAAAAGTCAAACTAGACCAAATGGTCAACAACACCAAACGGTTTCAAGGTTTATCCAAGACCGTTTGAGGGTTGAGTAAGTAAGACCGTTTGAGGTCTAAAAAGGTCAAGAATGTTTGATGCCTTAGTGGTCAAGTGTTTAGTAGATGATTAACCTAAACCTCAAAGACACCTAAAGTGATTAAGGGACCAAGTAATTAGTTGATTAATGTATGTTATAATCAATGGTGAATATTATAAAAGTACCCTTGATGGGATAGAGTGACTAACACCCTTTGAACAAGTAAACCTTGATGACCACAATAGTAATGACATAATCCATGAGGTCAATATTGATTTGACTTAGTCTAATCAAGGTGATACAAATATCATCTTATAGAAAGAGGAGAGAGAAGACTCCTTATATAAATTAGAATCAAGTAATAAGCTTCCAATATGTATGAATGTACCTAATTAGGGTATGATCCTTCATAGTGAGATCATAAAAACCCTAATTATGATGGTTAAATGAATCTTAACCTAAATTGAGGCATTAATGGAAGTAATCCTCATACTTGATGATGGTATGATTTTAATTCATTGAAATGTGAATAGTAAACCCTAATCTAGGGAAATGTCACAGTGTGAACAGTAAACCCTAATTTTGGGTTATGCCCTTAAGCATGAAACACTATGCTTGATTATGAAATGAGTACTCATTATGCCTTTGTGAGTTAAAGGGGTTGAATAACCCTAATTGAATTAAAAAGGAAACCCTAATCCTAGAAACCAGCCGTGGTGATGTGACACGGTCATGGTGATCTTTTATAGCACGCCCATGCAAGATAGCACGACCGTGGTGTTCTATATTTGAATTGGAAATGGTTCATATTGTGTTGAAATAGATACAATGTACATGTTATCAATTATGTTAATCATGTAGGTATTTATAAAGGAGTGAGCATAGCCATGTAAGGGTTATGATGCCATATTTATTGAAAGAACTTTATAAGCTTTGAAAGTAATGATATGATATGTTGCCTAGTAAGAGGTAACATTTGAGATTGATAGGCTGTATGAGCCATGAGAAATATTTGTATTCCTGCAATCATGATCATACTGTTAAATGACTTGATGGCAATATGTTACTTAATAGTAAGTGTTTTGATGATCTAAGGGTTTGAATACCCATATTCCTGAATCATAATGATGAGATGGTTAGGGATTGATATCCCAATGATAACTGGATGTGAAATGAACTTGATACAATTAGTACTCTTTCTTTATAGAAATTGTCTTATTGGTTTATGTTTGAAAACATGCATGATGCTAAAAGAATGCCTCAATGTACTTAAATAATTAAGTATAATGATATCATGTAGAGCCCTGACCATAGATCTATCATTGTCAGAAGTTAAATGATGGTGAAACAGGTTTTCCTAAGGGAACTCTTGGAGAGCATACTTTTGAGTATGTGGGGGTTATGGACGTGAATATCCTTACATCCTAATGTAGGAATTGATGTGAGATGTATATTTAATCTCTCAATCCTTCATTATATGTTTATGCTGGGATGATGTATCACTAATCTCCTGATGATGTTGTTAATACCACATCGATGAGAGATAAACAAGAAATTCCTCGATGGCGGAGAGAGTACATCATGCCACTATAACTGTAATAGCAAAGTTTCCAGAATACCCTGGAAAAGCTATTATAGCAGAGACAAAAGATGTCCTGCATGTTGTACCTCACACTGACTGAGGAAGATGAGGTCATAGAAATCCGACTCTTCTAATGACCTATGTATGGTACCGATTGCGATTTCTTAATGGTCAGTTGGAGTATGAGTGGTATACCTCATCTCCTCAGGGAATAAATATGTTTAAAAAATGTAATTAGTCGTATAGCATAATTGCTTAGGTTGAACTACGAGAAACAATGATTGATGTTACATTGTTTATAGTACCCTAGTTGAATAACTAGTATACATGTTCTTCATATTACTTATTGATATATGTCTTGTCATTCAATCAAATTATAATTGAAATGATTGCTTAGAGAATACTGCTCTATTTAGTTTATTCAATGAATTGTATGCTGCTAAATAATTATAATTATACTGCTCATTGTTAGCTTAATCCTTGCAATAGAATGCTTCTCACAGAGAGTTATAACTCTCGCTGGGACAATTATTCAATTGTCTCACCCCGTGGGATTCAACGTTTTAGGTAGACAACGAGGATGAAGAAACCCTTCAGTGGGTGAGCAGTAGTAGCAACAACATCCAGGACAGTAGTGATCCTCAGGTGGAGACAATGTCTGTTAAAGCCTTGTATATAGAATGCCCTATGTGTCGTCTCTGTACTCTCAGGTCCTAGGAGTTAGTAGATGGTTTAATCTAGATCTGAGATTTTTAGCATAATGCCTCAAGATTTTTGTATCTGCCTTGTATAGTTAACAAGGCAATTGATGGTTGTAACCCTCGAGATGTAATATTACAGAGATGTAATGATGGATCAGTGTGTAAACAACTTATCACATTTTCTTATAAAAGAGTTTTACAGTTTGTAGATCTCTTTGCAAAAAGTTTTAAAAATTTTGTGATTTTTAGTAATTCCGCTGCTAGCGAAACGCTTCTGCACTAGTTTAAATTTTTTGATCCTATTTTTGCGAGACAGTCATCACAAGTTTAGTGGTATCAGAGCTCTAGGTTTGCTGAGTCTACAGAGACATAGGACTTAGGTTGTTGAGTCTGTTCTATTGTCTTCCAGTATATCTGATAGTGTCTTCTGCTCATCAGGTGGACAAGATAAAACAAAGAATGTATGGACCACACGAGGAACATGTTACAGAGAGTAGTGTCACTGCACCCAGAGGAGGTGCAAGAAACTAAGAAAGGGAGGAACATGTACATGAACCACCCCAGTTCAATCCAACTGACATGGGAAACCCAGCCGTCCAAGCCATGTTTGGGCAGTTTATGACTACCATGACACATATGACTGATAGGATGCCTATACCTGTACCTATGGCACCTACCCATACTAAAGGACAAGAAGTCGGCAAGATGTTTGAATGACTTCGCCAAGTTGGAGCCACAGAGTATGCGGGAACAACTGACCCTGCAGATGCTGGCTTGTGGTTAACTGAACTAGAGAAAGCCTTTAGAATCCTGAACATCCTAGAAGCTGAGAAGGTTAGACATGTTGTATACCTTCTCAAGGGGAGTGATGGTCACTGGTGGACCATGGAAGAACAGAAAAGGCCAGGTGTGGAGATTGCATGGGAAGTTTTCCGACGGGAATTTATCAACAAATACTTCCCTAAGACGTTCTTGGATGAGAAAATCTCTCAATTTGAGATGTTAAGGCAAGGACCTATGAACATTAGAGAATACGAGGCTAAGTTCATGGAGTTGTTGCAGTTCTGTCCGCACATGATAACCATAGATGAAGAAAGGATTAGATGTTTTGAGAAAGGGTTAAACGCTGAGTTGACCACCCCTCTGTCTGCTCTGGAGAATAGGGAAAGGTTTGCTACCTTTGTGGAGTCGGTCAGGAGGATAGAGAGGTATGTGTTAGAGAAGCGACAGACCAAGAATAAGAGGATGTATCCCCATTTCCAAGGATCCTCATCTAAAGATTTTAAGAAACCTAGGTTTTCTGTGCCTACACCACCACCTAGATTCAGTACCCAGACACAATGGACGTCAAATAGGGGTAGAGGACGAAGCTTACCACTAGAAGGAGCTTGTAGCTCAGCATCTATGTCAGTTACAAGACCACCCAGACCACAACAACTGAACAGAAGTTGTTATATATGTGGAAATATGGGACATCTGATGAAAGATTGTAGAGCCAGAGAAGTGAGTGTGACTCAACCTCAAAGGCAAAGTCAACAAGGATCTCAAAGGAGACAATTTCCAGGAGGAGCTAGAGGATGTGGACAAGCGTCCCAAGCTAGATCATCCGCACCTAGTCATCAAGCACCGAATCAACCACAAGCGACAACAAGATTTTATGCGATGAATCCACCTGATGCAGTGATCAACCCTCAGGTTGTGGCAGGTCAGATGGAATTGTTATATTATGATATGTCTATATCTTGCATTGTATCTATTTTAATTGATCCGGGTGCTACACACTCCTTTATCACTCGAAGAGTGATTCTTGACTGCAACCTAACTGCAAGTCTCAGGACAGATAGTTTGTTGCTAGAAACTCCGTTGATGGGGTCTGCTGTGTTACTGGAAGTATGTTCTCCCTGCACCCTCTTCTTTTCTGAGAATCACATTCAAGTGGATCTTATACCACTTGAGATGCATGGATTCAAGGTAATCCTAGGGATGGATACCTTAGAAAGGTATAAGGTTGTCTTGGATTGTGAGTCCAAGCCAGCTGTGTTCACTGATTATAGTGACACATGGATCTTTCAAGGCGAGAGAAAGATTCTACCCACTTGTCTTGTGTCAGCTATGGCTGTTGAGAAGCTGATGAGGCAAGTATGTTATGCATTCTTGGACCATGTGGTAGATACTACCATGGAGAGTCCTTATCCTGTGGAAGTTCCTATAGTCAGGGAATTTGAAGATGTATTTCCTAAAGAACTTCCAGGTGTACCACCGCCCCGAGAAATAGATTTTGAAATTAATCTAGTCCCAGATACGCAACCTATAGCACAAACACCATATAGGATGGTGCGTGCCGAGATGGCAGAACTCAAGAAACATCTACAAGAGTTGCTTGAGAAGGGTTTCATTCGACCGAGTACTTCACCTTGGGGTGCTCCAATCCTCTTTGTTAAAAAGAAAGATGGGTCAATGTGTTTGTGCATTGATTATAGATAGTTAAATAAAATACCAATAAAGAATAAGTATCCTTTGCCAAGGATTGATGATCTTTTTGATCAGTTGCGGGGTGCAACCGTCTTCTCAAAAATAGATTTAAGGTCGGGATATCACCAACTATGTATTAAGGATGGTGACATATCTAAGTCTGCCTTTAGGACAAGGTATGGTCACTATGAGTTCACAGTTATGTCGTTTGGACTAACTAATGCACCAGCTGCATTTATGGAACTCATGAATAGAATCTTTCGACCTTTTCTGGATCAGTGTGTTGTTGTCTTTATAGATGACATCTTGATCTATAGTAGAGATGCTCAACAGCATGAACAACATCTTCGCCAGGCTTTAACTTTGCTAAGAAAGCATAAGTTATATTCTAAGTTTAGCAAGTGTGAGTTCTGGTTACCAGAAGTTTCTTTTCATGGACACGTGATATCAGCTTCAGGTATACGTGTTGACCGTAAAAAGGTAGAATCTGTCCTACAATGGGAACTGCTGAAGAAACCGAAAGAGATCTGTAGTTTCTTAGGGTTGGCAGGATATTACCGGAGGTTCATTAAGAACTTCAGTTCTATAGCTTTACCCTTGACTAAGTTGACTAGGAAGGATGTTCCTTTTGTTTGGAGTGATAAGTGTCAACAATCATTTCAGTTGTTGAAGGAAAGGTTGACAAGTGCACATGTGCTAGTGTTACCTGAGCAAGGAAAAGGATATATAGTTTTCTGTGATGCTTCTAAGAGTGGCCTTGGAAGTGTGTTAATGCAGGATAAAGAAGTGATTTCTTTTGCTTCCCGACAGCTTAAGAAACACGAGGAGAATTATCTGACACACGATTTAGAGCTAGCTGTTGTAGTTCATGCCTTGAAAATCTGGAGACATTATCTTTATGGAGAGACATTCCAGATTTTCACAGACCATAAAAACCTTAAGTATATCTTTTCTCAGCATGAGCTTAACATGAGACAACGCCGCTGGATGGAGTTAATCAAGGACTACGATTGTACAATTGATTTCCATCCAGGGAAGACTAATGTAGTTGCTGATGCTTTGAGTAGGAAATCAACAAAACCAGCCCTAGATAGAGCACAGCTGAATTCTTTGTATGCTCTAGGAGAGACATGTTTATCTCCTTAAGACAAGACAATGTACAATTGAAAGTATCATTGTTATCAGGGTTGTTAGGTGAGATGCATATAAAACCTACCCTGAGACAACAGATTAAGGAGGCACATCAAGTTGATGTTGCAGTTCAGCAAATTAGATCAGAGTATGGTAGTGAGAGATGAGATGGTTTCCATGATTCAGATGATCAAGTAGTCTGTTATCTTGATAGAATGATAGTGCCTGACGTGGATAACTTGAGAAAGTTAGTCCTGGAAGAGGCTCATTCTTCTATGTATGCTATGCATCCAGGGAGCACCAAAATGTATCGAAACTTGAAAGATATGTATTGGTGGCCAGGAATGAAGAGAGACGTTGCTGAGTTCGTTATGCGGTGTTCTTTGTGTCAGCAAGTTAAAGTTGAACACCAGAAGTCTGTAGGAACAATGCAACCTTTGCCCATACCGCAGTGGAAGTGGGATCATGTAACCATGGATTTTGTGGTTGGTCTACCAGGACAGCCAAAGGTCATGATTCCATCTGGGTAATAGTTGATAGGTTGACAAAGACAACACATTTCTTACGTGTCAAAGCAACCTATTCTACTGAGAAGCTAGCACAGTTATATGTCAATGAGATAGTGCAGCTGCATGGGGTCCCAGTTACCATTGTCGCGGATAGAGGTCCCCAGTTTACGAGTCATTTTTTGGAGCGACTCCATAAATCCTAAGGCACACAGTTAAGGTTTAGCATAGTCTTTCATCCTCAGACTGATGGACAATCAGAAAGGACTATTCAGACCTTGGAGGACTTTCTTAGAGCATGTGTTCTTCAGTTTACAGGAAGTTGGGATCTGCACCTAAGCTTGATAGAGTTTGCCTACAACAATAGCTATCAACATAGCATTGACATGGCACCTTATGAAGCTTTGTATGGTAGACGTTGTAGATCTCCCTTATGTTGGTATGAAACCGGTGAATATCAACATTTAGGTCCTGATCTTGTAAAACAGAGCACTGAGAAGATTAAAGTAATACAGCATTAGATAAAGACTGCACAGGATAGGCAAAAATCTTACGCTGATAAGCGTCGTAGACCCTTAGAATTCCAGGTTGGAGATAGAGTGTACCTCAAAGTCTCACCTTAGAAAGGAATCCTGAGATTTGAAAGAAAGGAAAGTTAGCTCCTAGGTTTATGGGGCCTTATCCAATCATTGAACGGGTTGGGAAGGTAGCTTGTAAGCTAGAGTTACCACCAGAGCTACAAAGGTTACACCCCGTGTTCCACATTTCCATGCTTAGGAAATGTCACCCTGATACAGAATCAGTTATGCAACCTATGGAAGTAAAATTGAATGATGATGTAACCTATGAAGAAGGACCTGTGACAATTCTTGATAGGAGAATTAAGAAGTTGAAAAAGAAAGACATTAGTCTGGTAAAAGTCCTCTGGAATCACAGTGGTGTTGAAGAAGCCACGTGGGAACTAGAGGAAGAGATGAAAAGGAAATACTCTTCTCTTTTCTCTTAATATGTTTTGTAATGATTTTAGGGACGAAATCCGTGTAAGGGGTGGACAATTTGTAACATCCCTGACATGGGTTATGTACTAACCCTAGGTTTTTTGCCTAAAAATGTGATTAGATGCTTTTGGTTATCTTTTGAAATGTAATTAAGGCTTTTGAGGAGCTTATATTTCCATTTCAGTTTTTTTTGAATAATGATGCAACCTTGTTTGGTTAATTTTGGAATAAAGTGCAAATTACCCAATTAAAGGGGTTAACTTGCAATTTGCACATGTTAAGATGTTCCTCTGATGATGAGACATCATAATAATGAATATGATTTAGTGGTATGGATTCCACAAGCTTGAGCACCAAGATATAGCTTGTAGGGAAATCATTGTGCTTTAAAACCTAGTTTTGGTGTAATATGCAAATTACCCAAAACCTAGGGTCCAACATGTAAAATTTACCATCTAGAGTATCTCTCATGTTCTTGGAATAAATTTTAGCAAAGAAAATGAGGAGGGCCATAAATATATAAAGCACATAATTAAGAAGGAATGATAATCTTAATATTTAAATAATCAAGATTGAAGCACATGGCCTTGTATATATACAACTTAAATGATGTTTTCCTTTTAACCTTGGATAATCAAGGAGTTTTGTGTGTGAATAGAAGGTGGAAACGTGGCCATAGAATGGAGGAAGAATTATTGGTCTTTAGTTGGGAAATAAAAGAATATAATCCTTTTTCTTTTCACTTTCCTTGAAAAATAACCATAAATATATAAAGCATCCTTAACAACAAAGCAAGGGATCGTTTCCCTTAGTTTCTTTTCTCATCTTCTTGCTTTGACCAACCAAGAAGAAGCTTTGGACCAGAAGGAAGATGACCAAAGTGGTTTGGTAAGTAAGGACCATCACCTATCTCAAAGTCATGGTGGAGACCCAAATACAAGGTTGGTTTATTGGTTTACTTTATACAATTCTTCTTTCTAGACATCTTCTCCATCCAAAACTCGAAGAACGGACCTTGGACAACCTCTGGAGCTTCATCCACCATTAAAGCTACGAATCTTGGAGCTCTATATCAGATCTTAAGGTGGGTTTTATAATTCTAACCCTTAAGCTTTGTTATTGCATCCTTCTTTCTTAAGAAACGTTGCTTATTCTTCTTCTTTAGACACCTTTGTGTGCTCTTGTAAGTGTTTCCGTGAAGAACAACCTTTGTTATTGAGGTAGAAGATGATCACGTTAAAACTAATGTTTATCTAAAAAGTAACTTTAACAAATGGTCTCCAACCCTTGCTCAAACGGTTTCCCAAACCGTTTGGGAGCAAACGGTTTCAAACCGTTTGAATGCAAACAGTTTCACTAGACCGCATAGAAGCAAATGGTCCAAGACCGTTTGGATGCGTTGACTAGATGTTGACCATTTCGAAGTCTGTTGTAAATAATGTGGATTAATTATCTACCAAAAATCATCAAGTAATTCCAAGTAAATCACCTATTGAAGGCACATCAACCATCTAAACCCTAATCGGGTTAATTGCTGATTTCAATAATTGAATTAAGTTGAAGTTTGGGTTAAGTGGCCCAAACGGTTTCAAAACCATTTGGGGATCACCCAAATGGTCTCAAGACCGTTTGGTGATCACCCAAGACCATTTGGAGGTCAAGGGTTAAGTGGTGTTGACCAATTGATGGTCCAATGATATCAAGTTGTTGAGCAAATAAGTGCAGATTTGGTGACCAAACCTAGGGTTCAAACCTTAAGTGAATGACTTGGTTTATGATGAAATAATGGGCAAACGGTCTCAAGACTGTTTGGAGACTTTCCAAATGATCCCAAGACCGTTTGGAGGTCTAGGGTTGACTATGGTTCAGCGGTTAAAGATTCAAAGGCAATAAGTTGAAGTACAATTTATTGTTGACCTAATGATCAATCTAATGAGCCAAACCCTAAGTGGTTGAGTTAGTTTTTGGTGTTGACTTGAGAAAACGGTCTCAAGACCGTTTGGAGGTCATCCAAACGATCCTAAGACCATTTGAGGTCAGATCATGACCAAATTGAATAATGGTTCAATGGTGACAAATCAATTAGACTCACATTGGAACATGTTGAAGGGTAATTGATTCCAAACCCTAATCTAATTGGTCCAAGCCCTAATTGATGATCAATTGAGGGTCAATTGAGTGTCAAATTAGTTGAGGATTGACCCAATTAACTCAATTGATGAGTGACTAATAAGTGCATGATCGATTGAAGGGTTCAACATTGGAAACCCTAACTCAATTGAAGTGGTTGAGACACTTTTTGGTCCATGCGGTTTTGAGGTGGTTTGGACCAAACAGTCTCAAGACCGTTTGGGTCCAAACGGTCTCAAGACCATCAAGACCGTTTGGGACCAAACGGTCTCAAGATTGTTTGGGACCAAACGATCCCAAACCGTTTGGTGCTCATGCGGTTTCAAGATTGGTTATGTCCATGCGGTTTCAAATTCAAACTTGACCAAACGGTCTTCATGACCAAACGGTCTTCACCCCACCTTGGGAAAACGGTCTTGAGTGTGCACTTTATCAAATAGTTTCAAAAGTCAAACTAGACCAAACGGTCAACAACACCAAACGGTTTCAAGGTTTATCCAAGACCGTTTGGGGGTTGAGTATGTAAGACCGTTTGAGGTCTAAAAAGGTCAAGAACGTTTGATGCCTTAGTGGTCAAGTGTTTAGTAGACGATTAACCTAAACCTCAAAGACACCTAAAGTGATTAAGGGACCAAGTAATTAGTTGATTAATGTTTGTTATAGTCAATGGTGAACATTACAAAAGTACCCTTGATGGGATAGAGTGACTAACACCCTTTGAAAAAGTGAACCTTGATGACCAAAATAGTAATGACATAATCCATGAGGTCAATATTGATTTGACTTAGTCTAATCAAGGTGATGCAAATATCATCTTATAGAAAGAGGAGAGAGAAGACTCCTTATATAAATGAGATCAAGTAATAAGCTTCCAATATGTATGAATGTACCTAACTAGGGTATGATCCTTCATAGTGAGATCATAAAAACCCTAATTATGATGGTTAAATGAATCTTAACCTAAATTGCGGGCATTAATGGAATAATCCGCATACATGATGATGGTATGATTTTAATTCATTGAAATGTGAATAGTAAACCCTAATCTAGGGAAATGTCATAGTGTGAACAGTAAACCCTAATTTTAGGTTATGCCCTTAAGCATGAAACACTATGCTTGATTATGAAATGAGTAATCATTATGCCTTTGTGAGTTAAAGGGGTTGAATAACCCTAATTGAATTAAAAAGGAAACCCTAATCCTAGAAACCATCCGTGGTGATCTTTTATAGCATGCCCGTGCAAGATAGCACGACCGTGGTGTTCTATATTTGAATTGGAAATGGTTCATATTGTGTTGAAATAGATACAATGTACATGTTATCAATTATGTTAATCATGTAGGTCTTTATAAAGGAGTGAGCATAGCCAGGTAAGGGTTATGATGCAATATTTATTGAAAGAACTTTATAAGCTTTGAAAGTAATGATATGATATGTTGCCTAGTAAGAGGTAACATATGAGATTGATAGGTTGTATGAGCCATGAGAAATATCTGTATTCCTGCAATCATGATCATATTGTTAAATGAATTGATGGAAATGTGTTACTTAATAGTAAGTGTTTTGATGATCTAAGGGTTTGAATACCCATATTCCTGAATCATAATGATGAGATGGTTAGGGATTGATATTCCAATGATAACTGGATGTGAAATGAACTTGATACAATTAGTACTCTTTCTTTATAGCAATTGTCTTATTGGTTTATTTTTGAAAACATGCCTGATGCTAAAAGAATGCCTCAATGTACTTAAATAATTAAGTATAATGATATCATGTAGAGCCCTAACCATAGATCCATCATTGTCAGAAGTTAAATGATGGTGAAACACGTTTTCCTAAGGGAACTCCTAGAGAGCATACTTTTGAGTATGTGGGGGTTATGGACGCGAATATCCTTACGTCCTAATGTAGGAATTGATGTGAGATGTACATTTAATCTCTCAATCCTTCATTATATGTTTATGTTGGGATGATGTATCACTAATCTCCCGATGATGTTGTTAATACCACATCGATGAGAGATAAACAAGAAATACCTTGATGGCAAAGAGAGTACAGCACGTTACTGTAACTCTAATAGCGAAGTTTCCAGAATAAACTGGAAAAGCTATTATAGCAGAGACACAAGATGTCCTATATGTTGTATGTCACACTGACTGAGGAAGATGAGGTCATAGAAATACGGCTCTTCTAATGACCTATGTATGGTACCGATTGTGATTTTGTAATGGTCAGTTGGAGTATGAGTGGTATACCTCATCTCCTCAGGGCATAAATATGTTTGAAGAATGTAATCAGCCGTATAGCGTAATTTCTTAGGTTGAACTACGAGAAACAATGATTGATGTTACATTCTTTATAGTACCCTAGTTGAATAACTAGTATACATGTTCTTCATATTCCTTATTGATATATGTCTTATCATTCAATCAAGTTATAATTGAAATGATTGCTTAAAGAATACTGCTCTATTTAGTTTATTCAATGAATTTCCTACTACTAAATAATTATAATTCTGCTGTCATTTTTATCTTAATCCTTGCAATAGAATGCTTCTCGTGGAGAGTGATAACTCTCTCTGGGACAATTATTCAATTGTATCACCCCCATGGGATTCAACTTTTTAGGTAGCGTCGAGGACGAAGAAACCCTTCAGCGGGTGAGCAACAACAGCAGCAACATCTAGGACAACAGTGATCCTCAGGTGGAGACACTGTCTGTTAAAGCCTTGTATATAGAATGTCCTATGTGTCATCTCTGTACTCTCAGGTCGTAGGAGTCAGTAGATGGTTTAATCTAGATCTGAGATTTTTGGCGTAATGCCTCGAGATTTTTGTATCTGCCTTATATAGTTAACATGAAAATTGATGGTTGTAACCCTCGAGATGTAATATTACAGAGATGTAATGATGGATCAGTGTGTAAACAACTTATCACATTTTCTTATAAAAGAGTTTTACCGTTTGTAGATCTCTTTACAAAATGTTTTGAAAATTTTGTGATTTTCAGTAATTCCGATGCTAGCGAAACGCTTCCGCATTAGTTTAAATTCGTTGATCCTATTTTTGTGAGACGGTCATCACAAGTTTAGTGCTATCAGAGCTCTAGGTTCGCTGAGTCTACAGAGACATAGGGCTTAGGTTGTTGAGTTTGTTCTAGTGTCTTCCAGTATATCTGATAGTGTCTTCTGCTCATCAGGAGGAGACGATAAAACTAAGAATGTTTGGACCACATGAGGAACACATTGCAGAGAGTAGTGTCACTGCACCCAGAGGAGGTGCAAGAAACCAAGAAAGGGAGGAACCTGTACATGAACCACCCCAGTTCAATCCAACTGACATGGGGAACCCAGCCGTCCAAGCCATGTTTGGGCAGTTTATGACTGCCATGACACATATGACTGATAGGATGCCTATACATGTACCTATGGCACCTACCCATCCTAAAGGACAAGAAGTCAGCAAGACGTTTTAACGACTTCGCCGAGTTGGAGCCACAGAGTATGTGGGAACAGCTGACCCTGCAGATGTTGGCTTGTGGTTAATTGAACTAGAGAAAGCCTTTAGAATCCTAAACATCCCAGAAGCTGAGAAGGTTAGACATGTTGTATACCTTCTCCAGGGGAGTGCTGGTCACTGGTGGACCATGGAAGAACAGAAAAGTCCAGGTGTGGAGATTGCATGGGAAGTTTTCCGATGGGAATTTATCAACAAATACTTCCCTAAGATGTTCTTGGATGAGAAAATGTCTCAATTTGAGAGGTTAAGGCAAGGACCTATGAACATTAGCGAATACGAGGCTAAGTTCATGGAGATGTTGTGGTTCTGTCCGCACATGACAACCACAGATGAAGAAAGGATTAGACATTTTGAGAAAGGGTTAAAGGCTGAGTTGACCACCCCTGTGTCTTCTCTGGAGAATAGGGAAAGGTTTGCTACCTTTGTGGAGTCGGTCAGGATGATAGAGAGGTCTGTGTCAGAGAAGCGACAGACCAAGAATAAGAGGATGTATCCCAAGTTCCAAGGATCCTCATCTAAAGATTTTAAGAAACCAAGGTTTTCTGCACCTACACCACCACCTAGATTCAGTACCCAGATGCAGTGGACATCAAATAGGGGTAGAGGACAAAGCTTACCACTAGAAGGAGCTCATAGCTCAGCATCTATGTCGGTTACATGACCACCCAGACCACAACAAATGAGCAGAAGTTGTTATATATATGGAAAGATGGGACATCTGATGAAAGATTGTAGAGCCAGAGAAGTGAGTGTGACTCAACCTCAAAGGCAAAGTCAGCAAGGATCTCAAAGGAGACAGTTTCCAGGAGGAGCTAGAGGATGTGGACAAGCGTCCCAAGCTAGATCGTCGGCACCTAGTAATCGAGCACTGAATCAACCATAGGAGACGGTAAGATTTTATGCGATGAATCAACCTGATGTAGTGATCAACCCTCGGGTTGTGGCAGGTCAGATGGAATTGTTATATTCTTTTATGTCTATATCTTGCATTGTATCTGTTTTAATTGATTTGGGTGCTACACACTCCTTTATCGCTCGAAGAGTGATTCTTGACTGCAACATAACTACAAGTCTCAGGACAAATAGTTTGTTGCTAGAAACTCCGTTGATGGGGTCTGCTGTGTTACAGGAAGTATGTTCTCCCTGCACCCTCTTCTTTTCTGAGCATCACATTCAAGTGGATCTTATACCACTTGAGATGCATGGATTCGATGTAATCCTAGGGATGGATACCTTAGAAAGGTATTAGGTTGTCTTGGATTGTGAGTCCAAGCAAGCTATGTTCGCTGATGATAGTGACACATAGATATTTCAAGGAGAGAGAAAGATTATACCCACTTGTCTTGTGTCAGCTATGGTTGTTGAGAAGTTGATGAGGCAAGGATGTTATGCATTCTTAGCCCATGTGGTAGATACTACCATGGAGAGTCCTTATCCTATGGAAGTTCCTGTAGTCAGGGAATTTGAAGATGTATTTCCTGAAGAACTTCCAGGTGTACCACCGCCCCGAGAAATAGATTTTGAAATTAATCTAGTCCCAGACACGCAACCTATAACACAAACACCATATAGGATGGCGCCTGTCGAGGTGGCAGAACTCAAGAAACAACTACAAGAGTTGCTTGAAAAGGGTTTCATTCGACCGAGTACTTCACCTTGGGGTGCTCCAGTCCTCTTTGTTAAAAAGAAAGATGGGTCAATGCGATTGTGCATTGATTATAGACAGTTAAATAAAATAACAATAAAGAATAAGTATCGTCTGCAGAGGATTGATGATCTTTTTGATCAGTTGCGGGGTGCAACCTTCTTCTCAAAAATAGATTTAAGGTCAGGATATCACCAGCTACGTATTAAGGATGGTGACATACCTAAGTCTGCCTTTAGGACAAGGTATGGTCACTATGAGTTCACAGTTATGTCGTTTGGACTAACTAATGCACCAGCTGCATTTATGGAACTCATGAATAGAATCTTTCGACCTTTTCTGGATCAGTGTGTTGTTGTCTTTATAGATGACATCTTGATCTATAGTAGAGATGCTCAGCAGCATGAACAACATCTTTGTCAGGCTTTAACTTTTCTAAGAAAGCACAAGTTATACGATAAGTTTAGCAAGTGTGAGTTCTGGTTACTAGAAGTTTCTTTTCTTGGATACGTGATATCTGCTTCAGGTATACGTGTTGACCCTAAAAAAGGTAGAATCTGTCCTACAATGGGAACAGCCGAAGACACCGACAGAGCACCGTAGTTTCTTAGGGTTGGCAGGCTATTACCGGGGGTTCATTAAGAACTTTAGTTCTATAGCTTTACCCTTGACTAAGTTGACTAGGAAGGATGTTCCTTTTGTTTAGAGTGATAAGTTTCAACAATCATTTCAGTTGTTGAAGGAAAGGTTGACAAGTGCACCTGTGCTAGTGTTACCTGAGCAAGGAAAAGGATATATAGTTTTCTGTGATGCTTCTAAGAGTGGCCTTGGAAGTGTGTTAATGCAGGATAAAGAAGTGATTTCTTTTTCTTCTTGACAGCTTAAGAAACGCGAGGAGAATTATCTGACACACGATCTAGAGCTAGCTGCTGTAGTTCATGCCTTGAAAATCTGGAGACATTATCTTTATGGAGAGACATTCCAAATTTTCACAGACCATAAAAACCTTAAGTATATCTTTTCTCAGCATGAGCTTAACATGAGACAACGCCACTGGATGGATTTAATCAAGTACTACGATTGTACAATTGATTTCCATCTAGGGAAGGCCAATGTAGTTGTTGATGCTTTGAGTAGGAAATCAGCAACACCAGCCCTAGATAGAGCACAAATGAATTCTTTGGTATGCTCTAGGAGAGACATGTTTATCTCCTTAAGAGAAGACAATGTACAATTGAAAGTATCATTGTTATCAGGGTTGTTAGCTGAGATGCATATAAAACCTACCCTGAGATAATAGATTAAGGAGGCACAACAAGTTGATGTTGCAGTTCAGCAGATTAGATCAGAGTATGGTAGTGAGAGATGAGATTGTTTCCATGATTCAGATGACCAAGTAGTCTGTTATCATGATAGAATGATAGTGCCTAATGTGGATAACTTGAGAAAGTTAGTCCTGGAAGAGGCTCATTCTTCGATGTATGCTATGCATCTAGGGAGAACCAAAATATATCGAAACTTGAAAGATATGTATTGGTGGTCGGGAATGAAGAGAGACATTGTTGAGTTCGTTATGCGGTGTTCTGTGTGTCAGGAAGTTAAAGATGAACACCAGAAGCCTGCAGGAACAATGCAACCTTTGCCCATACTGCAGTGGAAGTGGGATCATGTAACCATGGATTTTGTGGTTGGTCTACCCAAGACAGCCAAAGGTCATGATTCCATCAGGGTAATAGTTGATAGGTTGACAAAGACAACACATTTCTTACCTGTCAAAACAAACTATTCTGCTGAGAAGCTAGCACAGTTATATGTCAATGAGATAGTGCGGCTGCACGGGATCCCAGTTACCATTGTCTCAGATAGAGGTCCCCAGTTTACGAGTCCTTTTTGGGAGCGACTCCATAAAGCCTTAGGCACACGGTTAAGGTTTAGCCCAGCCTTTCATCCTCAGACTGATGGACAATCAGAAAGGACTATTCAGACCTTGGAGGACTTTGTATGGTATATGTTGTAGATCTCCCTTATGTTGGTATGAAACCGGTGAATATCAACTTTTAGGTCCTGATCTTGTACTGCAGAGCACCAAGAAGATTAAAGTAATACAACATCAGATAAAGACTGCACAGGATAGGTAGAAATCTTACGCTGATAAGTGTCATAGAACCTTAGAATTCTAGGTTGGAGATAGAGTGTACCTCAAAGTCTCACCTTGGAAAGGAATACTGAGATTTGGAAGGAAAGGAAAGTTAGCTCCTAGGTTTATGGGGCCTTATCCAATCATTGAACGGGTTGGGAAGGTAGATTCTAAGCTAGAGTTACCACCAGAGCTACAAAGGTTACACCCTGTGTTCCACATTTCCATGCTTAGGAAATGTCACCCTGATACAGAATCAGTTCTGCAACCTATGGAAGTAAAATTGAATTATGATGTAACCTAAGAAGAAGGACCTGTGAAAATTCTTGATAGGAGAATTAAGAAGTTGAAAAAGAAAGACATAAGTCTGGTAAAAGTCCCCTGGAATCACCGTGGTGTTGAAGAAGCCATGTGGGAACTAGAGGAAGAGATGAAAAGGAAATACCCTGCTCTTTTCTCTTAATATGTTTTGTAATGATTTCGGGGGTGAAATCCTTGTAAGGGGTGGATAATTTGTAACATCCCTGACCTGGGTTATGTACTAACCCTAGGTGTTTTGCCTAAAAATGTGATTAGATGCTTTTGGTTATCTTTTGAAATGTAAGTAAGACTTTTGAGGAGCTTATATTTCCATTTCAATTCTTTTTTAATAATGATGCAACCTTATTTTGTTAATTTTGGACTAAAGTGCAAATTACCCAATTAAAGGGGCAAGTGCAAATTACCCAATTAAAGGGGTTAACTTGCAATTTGCACATGTTAAGTTGTTTCTCTGATGATGAGACATCATAAGAATGAATATGATGTAGTGGTATGGATTCCACAAGCTTGAGCACCAAGATATAGCTTGTAGGGCAATCCTTGTGCTTTAAAACCTAGTTTTGGTGTAATATGCAAATTACCCAAAACCTAGGGTCCAACATGTAAAATGTACCATCTAGAGTATCTCTCATGTTCTTGGCATAATTTTGAGAAAATAAAATGAGGAGGGCACCACATTTGAATGATTAAGAAGGAAAGATAATCTTAATATTTAAATAATCAAGATTGAAGCACATGGCCTTGTATATATACAACTTAAATGATGTTTTCCTTTTAATCTTGGATAATTAAGGAGTTTTGTATGTGAATAGAAGGTTCAAACATGGCCATAGAATGGAGGAAGAATTAGTGGTCTTTATTTGGGAAATAAAAGAAGATAATCCTTTTTCTTTTCACTTTTCTTGAAAAATAACCATAAATATATAAAGCATCCTTAACAACAAAGCAAGGGATCATTTCCCTTAGTTTCTTTTCTCATCTTCTTGCTTTGACCGACCAAGAAGAAGCTCTGGACCAGAAGGAAGATGACCAAACTGGTTTGGTAAGTAAGGACCATCACCTAACTCAAATTAATGGTGGAGACCCCAATACAAGGTTGGTTTATTGGTTTTCTTTATACAATTCTTCTTTCTAGCCATCTTCTCCATCCAAAACTTGAAGAACGGACCTTGGACAACCTCTGGAGCTTCATCCACCATTAAATATACGAAGCTTGGAGCTCTAAATCATATCTAAAGGTGGGTTTAATAATTCTAACCCATAAGCTTTGTTATTGCATCCTTCTTTCTTAAGAAACATTGCTTATTCTTCTTCTTTAGACACCTTTGTGTGTTCTTGTAAGTGTTTCCGTGAAGAACAGCCTTTTTTCTTGAGGTAGAAGATGATGACTTTAAAAACAATGTTTATCTAAAAATCAACTTTAACAAACGGTCTCCAACCCTTGCTCAAACGGTTTCCCAAACCATTTGGGAGCAAACGGTTTCAAACCGTTTGAATGAAAACAGTTTCACTAGACCGCATAGAAGCAAACGGTCCAAGACCGTTTGGATGCATTGACTAGACGTTGACCATTTGGAGGTCTGTTGTAAATAATGTGGATCAATTACCTACCAAAAATCATCAAGTAATTCCAAGTAAATCACCTATTGAAGGCACATCAACCATCTAAACCCTAATCGGGTTAATTGCTGATTTCAATAATTGAATTAAGTTAAAGTTTGGGTTAAGTGGCCCAAACGGTTTCAAAACCATTTGGGGATCACCCAAACGGTCTCAAGACCGTTTGGTGATCACCCAAGACCATTTGGAGGTCTAGGGTTAAGCGGGGTTGACCAATTGAGGGTCCAATGATATCAAGTTGTTGAGAAAATAAGTGCTGATTTGGTGACCAAACCTAGGGTTCAAACCTTAAGTAAATGACTTAGTTTATGATGAAATAATGGGAAAACGGTCTCAAGACCGTTTGTAGACTGCCCAAACAATCCCAAGACCGTTTGGGGGTCACCCAAGACCGTTTGGAGGTCTAGGGTTGACTATGGTTAAGTGGTTAAAGATTCAAAGGCAATAAGTTGAAGTACAATTAATTATTGACCTAATGATCAATCTAATGAGCCAAACCCTAAGTGGTTGAGTTAGTTTTTGTTGTTGACTTGAGAAAACGTTCTCAAGACCGTTTGGAGGTCATCCAAACGATCCCAAGACCATTTTAGGTCAGGTCATGACCAAATTGAATGATGGTTCAATGGTGACAAATGAATTAGACTCACATTGGAACATGTTGAAGGGTAATCGATTCCAAACCCTAATCCAATTGGTCCATGCCCTAATTGATGATCAATCGAGGGTCAATTGAGTGTCAAATCAGTTGAGGATTGACCCAATTAACTCAATTGAAGAGTGACTAATAAGTGCATGATCGATTGAAGGGTTCAACATTGGAAACCCTAACTCAATTGAAGTGGTTGAGACACTTTTTGGTCCATGCGGTTTTGAGGTGGTTTGGACCAAATGGTTTCAAGAACGTTTGGGCGTTTGGTACCAAACGATCCCAAACCGTTTGGTCCTCATGTGGTTTCCAGATTGGTTATGTCCATGCAGTTTCAAAGTCAAACTTGACCAAACGATCTTCATGACCAAACAGTCTTCACCCCACCTTGGGCAAACGGTCTTGAGTGTGCACTTTATCAAACGGTTTCAAAAGTGAAACTAGACCAAACGGTCAACAACACCAAATGGTTTCAAGGTTTATCCAAGACCGTTTGGGGGTTGAGTATGTTAGACCGTTTGAGGTCTAAAAAGGTCAAGAATGTTTGATGCCTTAGTGGTCAAGTGTTTAGTAGATGATTAACCTAAACCTCAAAGACACCTAAAGTGATTAAGGGACCAAGTAATTAGTTGATTAATGTATGTTATAATCAATGGTGAACATTACAAAAGTACCCTTGATGGGATAGAGTGACTAACACCCTTTGAACAAGCGAACCTTGATGACAACAATAGTAATCACATAATCCATGAGGTCAATATTGATTAGACTTAGTCTAATCAAGGTGATGCAAATATCATCTTATAGAAAGAGGAGAGAGAAGACTCATTATATAAATGAGAATCAAGTAATAATCTTCCAATATGTATGAATGTACCTAATTAGGGTATGATCCTTCATAGTGAGATCATAAAAACCCTAATGATGATGGTTAAATGAATCTTAACCTAAATTGGGGGCATTAATGGAAGTAATCCTCATACATGATGATGGTATGATTTTAATTCATTGAAATGTGAATAGTAAACCCTAATCTAGGGAAATGTCATAGTGTGAACAGTAAACCCTAATTTTGGGTTATGCCCTTAAGCATGAAACACTATGCTTGATTATGAAATGAGTAATCATTATGCCTTTGTGAGTTAAAGGGGTTGAATAACCCTAATTGAATTAAAAAGGAAACACTATTCCTAGAAACCAGCCATGGTGATGTGACACGGTCGTGGTGATCTTTTATAGCACGCACGTGCAAGATAGCACGGCTGTGGTGTTCTATATTTGAATTGGAAATGGTTCATATTGTGTTGAAATAGATACAATGTACATGTTATCAATTATGTTAATCATGCAGGTCTTTATAAAGGAGTGAGCATAGCCAGGTAAGGGTTATGATGCCATATTTATTGAAAGAACTTTATAAGCTTTGTAAGTAATGATATGATATGTTGCCTAGTAAGAGGTAACATATCAGATTGATAGGCTGTATGAGCCATGAGAAATATCTGTATTCCTGCAATCATGATCATACTGTTAAATGACTTGATGGCAATATGTTACTTAATAGTAAGTGTTTTGATGATCTAAGGGTTTGAATACCCATATTCCTGAATCATAATGATGAGATGGTTAGGGATTGATATCCCAATGATAACTGGATGTGAAATGAACTTGATATAATTAATACTCTTTCTTTATAGCAATTGTGTAAAGCCCGGGCCCACTGCCCAAGGCTCTAGTAGAGTTTCAGGAATGACGACTGGCCCCACAGACCACCACTAGCCTTAACTGCACACTTTGTCCACACTGACCCGCAAGCCAGGATCAACTTCCCGACTGGTCACCCATCCTAGTACTACTCCAAGCTGAGCACGCTTAACTATGAAGTTCTTTAGAGATGGGCTTCTTGAAAAGGAGGTGCACCTTGGTGATATGGGTAGTCCAATCATTCCTTTTAAGATCAACTTATCCGAGGCCTCAAATCCTGGGATGTTACAATCTCCCCCACTTAGACTCTTGACGTCCTCGTCAAGACTCAACTATATGGCCTCATAATTTGACCCCATTTCAGTGCAGACCCACAATGACCCATGGACACCCAACTCCCGTCCACAGCTACCAGCGTAAGGGCGGCTCCATCTCGTCTCTACGGATAGCCCTTTCCAACTTGCCTGGACCGCACGACTCAAGAGTGGCATGCCACATGCCCATGTGGGCCCCACCTACTGGAGGGGTTATGGCTCTGATACCATTTGTAAAGCCCGGACCCACTGCCCAAGGCTCTAGTAGAGTTTCAGGAATGACGACTGGCCCCACAGACCACCACTAGCCTTAACTGCACACTTTGTCCACACTGACCCGCAAGCCAGGATCAACTTCCCGACTGGTCACCCATCCTAGTACTACTCCAAGCTGAGCACGCTTAACTATGAAGTTCTTTAGAGATGGACTTCCTGAAAAGGAGGTGCACCTTGGTGATATGGGTAGTCCAATCATTCCTTTTAAGATCAACTTATCCGAGGCCTCAAATCCTAGGATGTTACAATATGTAATGACCCGCACTTTTGAGTGTCTAAAAGGCCTTAAAGTCGCAGATCGTTAATCATAACTTCCAGGATCAGATTCATGAAATAATACAAAATAGTAAACAATTTCCATTAATGATCAAATATTTACATGTTTGAATAAAAACCTCCTCTAAGGAGTAACATAACCTTTAAATAGCATTAGCTTTTACATGTGTGAAGATAAACCATTAAGACTAAACCTTCATGATTAAACTGTAGTGTCTTCAACATCTTTATCTGTACCCTCATGTCCACGCTATCAAGTATATCTGATACCTAAAACGCCGACAAACAAATACGCGATCAGTATATTTCTATACTGGTACGTGGATTCAAACAATAATCACAAGTACAGATATAAGCAAACATCTTTATCTTGAATATAAACTCATTTTCATATTCTAACCCTTATCTGGTCCACTACCTCAGGTGTAATCACTGTCCCTCCGGGGCTCGTGTGCATTACCCTTAAGATCAGTCTGACCCATGGTTCAGAATGTAGTTATTTACTTTACATGATACTCATATGAACTTTATAGTTTGCAAGAACTAAATAAACAAGCAAGCATTTTATTTGTCATTCAATCTCATCGAGAAACATCGGAAATCTCAGAATTCGATACATGTAATCATAAGCGTAACCACATACCTTTGCCATGTAGAAACCATGCAGAATATATCACATGTACTTTAAGAGTATATCCAAACATCCAAGCAACAAGCATTCAATCTGAAATATACATACTACATATGTGTCACCATGTATTCACATTTCATTAATCACATCTAGATGCGCTCCTAAACTAGGGTTTAGGTTATCTTGTGTTTGGACTATAAGTTAGGGTTACAAACCTTACTCCAATAATATTATGGTTTCTAAGATTACCAATTCAATTATTCATATTAGGTGAAACCCTAATCATCAACCTAAGCATATTAAACTATTCATGACATCTAGATTACATTATCAGCATTAGATCATAGCAAGATGTTGACATTGATTTTAACACCCTAAATAGCATGAATACGATTACTAATCTAGAGTCATCCATTATTCATCATTATCATGGATTTTTTATTATACTTGGCAATATTAAGTGCTAGCAAAACATGAACGAATCTATTTCAATTAAGCATCATATTACATAAAACTAGGTTTTCCTTTTCATTAAACCCATTAGTACATGTATTGCCTATACTTTTAGAACAGGAAGCTTAATTGGGTTCTTATTATATTTTATTTGGAACCCTCTCAATTTTCTGATCAATTTGATATATAATATCGCTATATTCTGAGTTACTATCAATTAACTAGAATTATTATAAGATTACTAAATCTGGATCAATAGGACAGTGCCACGTAGGCAACTTATCCTTTATTGCGTACCTCTTAGGGCCGGGGTTAAGTTATAATGGAAGGAAGATTTTGCCATCGTCGCTGTTAGCCTTTCCTTCACACACGGGAGGGCAAAGTGGTCAATTAGACCTAAGCCATCTCTTTCCTCGCGCTGTAGCACACCTGTAGCCCCGACGCCGCAGAGGATCATCCTGTTGGCGATCTTCTCCATGCCCTTGGGTGCTGGATGGCCGCCACAACTCCCCGCGCCCTCGGTGGGCACTTCCGGACTCGAAGTGCTCCTCAGCCTCGTCGAGCGCTGCCACAGGTGGCAGGGAGAACATCCGCTTCGAGTCAGCGATGGCCATGGCTGGAACAGCAGCCACTCCCTGGACACAACCTCTCGCAACGGCCCAGAAGGCACAACCATAACCATGTTCTCCTTCCTCCCGCCCAGGGCTACACACGCAGGCCGCCATCCGTGGTGCCGATGTCGTGGTTGCAGGTCTCTCAGTTCCACCGTCGGGCACTGTCCTCGGCACCTCACATTCTCACGAGGCTCCCTCCGCGCCGACCCACCGCAGGCATGCCTACGCAACCACCTGCGTCTAGCCGCGATGTCCGAAGGTGGAGCTGCCTTGCTCCGTCCAGCATGACCACTACCACAGCAAAACCTGCCATCCTGAAAGTAGCCAACACCTCCTATGCGGTCTCCTTTCCCCTATTATCCGGCGGCGATGCCTCTCCTTGCATAGGCACAACTCCCGTCCGAATGCCGCCTTGTTAGCCTTCACTTTCAACTCTTCCTCCCTCTCCCTCGAACCAGTTCAACAGAGGTTTCAGACCTCCACAACCTCTTCCATGGTGACCCGATGGAAGGTGGGCTCTTGCTCTCTCTCCTTCAGGCATACGGCCATGCACGAAGCTCTGAGCAGCGTTTCTCCCCTGGTCCAAGAGGAAACTCTGTACCGACGCTTGCTATGGAGAGGTTGATGATATGGATAGGTGTTGTCTTGGTTCTCCCCTGTCAGTGGCATGAGATCTACAGCTGATGCTTGTTGCCGATCTTCAATGTTGATAGAGAATTATCCCTTGGCCACGAGCAGCGGCTGTGCCTGATGCCCTATCTCTCAGGAATACTAGGTCCACGACCCTCAGCCATGGTGAGACAGACTAGCAAGGAAGGAGAAAGGAACCCTCATACTAGACTAAGGAAGGAGGCAAAACCATAAGGCAAGAAGAGAAACGAGGGTAGTTCCTCTTATATGCCTGCCCCCATATAAATACCACTCCAAGTTTTGTGGATTGGTAATCCTATTTACCCTAGGACTTATACAGCGATGGGTACAGAAAAGGAAGGCATTATCTACATTCCTCCCTTCTTTCTATAAAAACCATAGGTCTAGTAGGAAACCACAATCTGTATAGCTTACCAAAACCATTGTACTTGTTATCCAAAGTCTTCTCTTTCCACAGATTTATCTTTTAAATCAATTATCTTCATATCATGGCAAAACGTCAAACTCCTTTCCTAATGTAATTGGACTCCTTTCTATCGAGAGTCATATTCTCACACGTATGTAATTGATGGGTCAAGTTCCCAAATATTTAAGGAAATAATCTTAATATATATGTTCCTTCCTCTTCTTTATTAATAAAACCCATCGTCATTATCTTATCTAGAATCACCACTCTCTTATATCTTGGATTTGTTGTAAGGAAAAGAAGTAATCAATACCTTTCCATCAAAGATATATCTTTTTCCATTATCTTATAAAGATACCTTTCTTTTCAAACATTAAGTGGTATTAGGGGAAAGGCAAGGTATTTTGTTTGGAAAACAATTAAACATATTCTCCTTATCTTCCCTTGTGCTACAAGCACCCATGCCACACATGCGATTAAAATTATTATTCCACCAATAGTAACATTGGGAAAACTACAAAAAATAGTCCAATTATATAATTCAATTTTACCAAAATTTGAGGTTATTACATTCACCCCTCCTTAAAAGGAATTTTGTCCTCAAAATTCAGGCCTACTAAGCCTAGGTGAAAGATATTCATCTTAGTTTCAAGTCTTAGGGTTAGCAACCCCAGATAGAAATTCCCAATATCTTTTATTGATATGCTAGTCTCACATGTCATTATTAGCATCAATACTTGTATTGAAATTCTAATATATCCTCATCTATAGTATATACATCTTATCATCACTTTGATGATTTTATTCTTACTTTGTGATCAATTTCTCTTTTCACCTAGGTTTCTGACCTAGATTCATTATTTTCACCCACGGGTGAGGCAACACCTCTAACCCTAGGTCATGTCATTACACATCCAAGGTAGGATATTCATCCTCATTATCTCAATTTTAAGCATAACGTGTGTCTATTCAATCTCCCTCCCTCATAATGAAATGAAATAAGCATTTGGCTACAACCCAAACACAAACTTCAATCCATTCCAAGAGCGGAGATAGTACATCCACACATTACCTTTCAATTTCACATATTAAGTTGAATCATACTCTATATGACTCTAAACTTTCTCTCTTAATTTTATAGCATTCTTCTATCTCATGGAGTCAAGTGGCCCTGTTCTTACTCTTAAGTTATGACACAACTTCTCTAAGTTTTTCATGACTTCTTTTATATTTACATCTCATGTATTATAATGAGCCTTAGCCAAATCCTCGAGGTCTCTTGGGGTATAGGTACTTTTAGAGTGATATCATCCTTATGCATCAAGAGAGTGCCTTTCACATTCACCCTACCGGGCCACATGAACATCAGGTAGGTGGCCAACCTCCTGAGACATGGGCCTAGGGCAAACCAACTGTTACCTCCCGACCACTTGGTCATGTGCATTCAAGATTTATCAACTCCCAATCCATCGGTCCTATGTACCATTATACACCATACTTGACCCTAGGATTGCATTATGACTCTACCCTCCCTAAGGGTTTCTTTTGAGATATCACCTCCTTTAAGCACATTATTCTCTTATTTAATTCTTTAACCAGAATTGCCTTCATATCTCTCTTTTGAGTACACATAATGCAGTGTTGTCCCATCATTGGGCTCGGGCCACCTTCCCTCCAGGGCTTGGTGCCATGTCGGTCTTCCCTCCTGGGCTTGACCTCTGTGATCTTCCCCTCCAGGGGCTTGATCCTAAACAACTGTATTGTGGACTTAGGCCACCTTCCCTCCTGGGCTTGGTGCCTTCCTGGTCTTCCCTCCAGGGCTTGACCATTTCATGACCTTCCCTCCTGGGCTTGGTCGTCCACTTAGGCCACCTTCCCTCCTAGGCTTGGTGCCTTACTGGTCTTCCCTCCTGGGCTTGACCAGCTGTGTCACTCAGAGTTGGCATCCTTGGGTTCAAAGAATTTAAGTGCTTTCATTTTTTTATATCTTTAACTCTTCACTACTCTAGGTGAGGATTAAGGTTATCTCAATACTTTATTACATTTATTCACTTACCTTTTAAGGGAAAGTCCTAACCTAGGGTGCCTTCTTGGCTCATAGGAGGGGGTTAGGCTCTCTAGCCACAACCTGATCCTAAGATCTAGGTTTTGCCTCCCTCATAGGTCATCTTCCCACTCTCGGGTTGACCCACCCCAGGTTGTCTCACTAACCCTAAAGGTTTTATAGATATCTCTTTGTTTTCATTGAGTATAACTTTTATCATTACAACATATCAACCCATTTTTTTCTCGACCTCTGGAATACCCCCTCATGGTCTCTATCTATTCAATGAACTTGGGTCACCTTCCCTCTAGGGCTTGGTGCTACCTCGGCCTTCCCCTCCAGGGGCTTGACCACCATCACTAAACTTCTAGAGACAACACTAGGGGTTTCAACAAGTTATATTCCAACTTTTCATTTTATGATATATTCAACTATTGGGTTTTTATATCTCTTAAGACTTATCACATAAGTTTTATGCTCCTCATGCCCACATGCATGGGAGACTGGGTTACCTAGACCATCCCTTATATTTCTTATTTATGATTTCAAGTTTTACATGGGCAGTGTCCCATACCACCACACCATGTTGGTTACCAATTTCAAGTTTCACATGGGTAGTGTCCCATACCACCACACCATGTGGATTAACAATTTTAAATTTTCACATGGGTAGTGTCCCATACCACCACACCATGTGGATTAACGATTTTAAATTTTCACATGGGTAGTGTCCCATACCACCACACCATGTGGATTAACGATTTTAAATTTCACATTTTACTTCTCTTATTAATATTTTCTTTTCAAAGTTTTTTTTTAAAAGCAAGAGATGAGAAGTAGACGAAAATGTGAGATGAGAAACCTAATTTTTCTCTTAACATTTCTAAAGATAATTTGAAATTATACACTATTAAGCATTAATTGATGAATCTGTGCTCTGATACTAAATGTAACGACCCGCACTTTTGAGTGTCTAAAAGACCTTAAAGTCACAGATCGTTAATCATAACTTCCAGGATCAGATTCATGAAATAATACAAAATAGTTATCAATTTCCATTAATGATCAAATATTTACATGTTTGAATAAAAACCTCCTCTAAGGAGTAACATAACCTTTAAATAGCATTAGCTTTTACATGTGTGAAGATAAACCATTAAGACTAAACCTTCATGATTAAACTGTAGTGTCTTCAACATCTTTATCTGTACCCTCATGTCCACGCTATCAAGTATATCTGATACCTAAAACGCCGACAAACAAATACGCGATCAGTATATTTCTATACTGGTACGTGGATTCAAACAATAATCACAAGTACAGATATAAGAAAACATCTTTATCTTGAATATAAACTCATTTTCATATTCTAACCCTTATCTGGTCCACTACCTCAGGTGTAATCACTGTCCCTCTGGGGCTCGTGTGCATTACCCTTAAGATCAATCTGACCCATGGTTCAGAATGTAGTTATTTACTTTACATGATACTCATATGAACTTTATAGTTTGCAAGAACTAAATAAACAAGCAAGCATTTTATTTGTCATTCAATCTCATCGAGAAACATCGGAAATCTCAGAATTTGATACATGTAATCATAAGCGTAACCACGTACCTTTGCCATGTAGAAACCATGCAGAATATATCACATGTACTTTAAGAGTATATCCAAACATCCAAGCAACAAGCATTCAATCTGAAATATACATACTACATATGTGTCACCATGTATTCACATTTCATTAATCACATCTAGATGCGCTCCTAAACTAGGGTTTAGGTTATCTTGTGTTTGGACTATAAGTTAGGGTTACAAACCTTACTCCAATCATATTATGGTTTCTAAGATTACCAATTCAATTATTCATATTAGGTGAAACCCTAATCATCAACCTAAGCATATTAAACTATTCATGACATCTAGATTACATTATCAGCATTAGATCATAGCAAGATGTTGACATTGATTTTAACACCCTAAATAGCATGAATACGATTACTAATCTAGAGTCATCCATTATTCATCATTATCATGGATTTCTTATTATACTTGGCAATATTAAGTGCTAGCAAAACATGAACGAATCTATTTCAATTAAGCATCATATTACATAAAACTAGGTTTTCCTTTTCATTAAACCCATTAGTACATGTATTGCCTATACTTTTAGAACAGGAAGCTTAATTGGGTTCTTATTATATTTTATTTGGAACCCTCTCAATTTTCTGAGCAATTTGATATATAATATCGCTATATTCTGAGTTACTATCAATTAACTAGAATTATTATAAGATTACTAAATCTGGACCAATAGGACAGTGCCACGTAAGCAACTTATCCTTTATTGCGTACCTCTTAGGGCCGGGGTTAAGTTATAATGGAAGGACGATTTTGCCATCGTCGCTGTTAGCCTTTCCTTCACACACGGGAGGGCAAAGTGGTCAATTAGACCTAAGCCATCTCTTTCCTCGCGCTGCAGCACGCCTGTAGCCCCGACGCCGCAGAGGATCATCTTGCTGGCGATCTTCTCCATGCCCTTGGGTGCTGGATGGCCGCCACAAGTCCCCGCGCCCTCGGTGGGCACTTCCGGACTCGAAGTGCTCCTCAGCCTCGTCGAGCGCTGCCACAGGTGGCGGGGAGAACATCCGCTTCGAGTCAGCGATGGCCATGGCTGGAACAGCAGCCACTCCCTGGACACAACCTCTCGCAACGGCCCAGAAGGCACAGCCATAACCATGTTCTCCTTCCTCCCGCCCAGGGCTACACACGCAGGCCGCCATCCGTGGTGCCGATGTCGTGGTTGCAGGTCTCTCAGTTCCACCGTCGGGCACTGTCCTCGGCACCCCGCATTCTCACGAGGCTCCCTCCGCGCCGACCCACCGCAGGCACGCCTACGCAACCACCTGCGTCTAGCCGCGACGTCCGAAGGTGGAGCTGCCCTGCTCCGTCCAGCATGACCACTACCACAGCAAAACCTGCCATCCTGAAAGTAGCCAACACCTCCTATGCGGTCTCCTTTCCCCTGTTATCCGGCGGCGATGCCTCTCCTTGCATAGGCACAACTCCCGTCCGAATGCCGCCTTGTTAGCCTTCACTTTCAACTCTTCCTCCCTCTCCCTCGGACCAGTTCTACAGAGGTTTCAGACCTCCACAACCTCTACCATGGTGACCCGACGGAAGGTGGGCTCTTGCTCTCTCTCCTTCAGGCATACGGCCATGCACGAAGCTCTGAGCAGCGTTTCTCCCCTGGTCCAAGAGGCAACTCTGTACCGACGCTTGCTATGGAGAGGTTGATGATATGGATAGGTGCTGTCTTGGTTCTCCCCTGTCAGTGGCATGAGATCTACAGCTGATGCTTGCTGCCGATCTTCAATGTTGATAGAGAATTATCCCTTGGCCACGAGCAGCGGCTGTGCCTGATGCCCTCTCTCTCAGGAATACTAGGTCCACGACCCTCAGCCATGGTGAGACAGACTAGCAAGGAAGGAGAAAGGAACCCTCATACTAGGCTAAGGAAGGAGGCAAAACCATAAGGCAAGAAGAGAAACGAGGGTAGTTCCTCTTATATGCCTGCCCCCATATAAATACCACGCCAAGTTTTGTGGATTGGTAATCCTATTTACCCTAGGACTTATTGGGTACAGAAAAGGAAGGCATTATCTACATTCCTCCCTTCTTTCTATAAAAACCATAGGTCTCGTAGGAAACCGCAATCTGTATAGCTTACCAAAACCATTGTACTTGTTATCCAAAGTCTTCTCTTTCCACAGATTTATCTTTTAAATCAATTATCTTCATATCATGGCAAAACGTCAAACTCCTTTCCTAATGTAATTGGACTCCTTTCTATCGAGAGTCATATTCTCACACGTATGTAATTGATGGGTCAAGTTCCCAAATATTTAAGGAAATAATCTTAATATATATGTTCCTTCCTCTTCTTTATTAATAAAACCCATCGTCATTATCTTATCTAGAATCACCACTCTCTTATATCTTGGATTTGTTGTAAGGAAAAGAAGTAATCAATACCTTTCCATCAAAGATATATCTTTTTTCATTATCTTATAAAGATACCTTTCTTTTCAAACATTAAGTGGTATTAGGGGAAAGGCAAGGTATTTTGTTTGGAAAACAATTAAACATATTCTCCTTATCTTCCCTTGTGCTACAAGCACCCATGCCACACATGCGATTAAAATTATTATTCCACCAATAGTACCATTGGGAAAACTACAAAAAATAGTCCAATTATATAATTCAATTTTACCAAAATTTGAGGTTATTACAAATTGTCTTATTGGTTTATGTTTGAAAACATGCCTGATGCTAAAAGAATGCCTCAATGTACTTAAATAATTAAGTATAATGATATCATGTAGAGCCCTGACCATAGATCCATCATTGTTAGAAGTTAAATGATGGTGAAACAGGTTTTCCTAAGGGAACTCCTAGAGAGCATACTTTTGAGTATGTGGGGGTTATGGACGCGAATATCCTTACGTCCTAATGTAGGAATTAATGTGAGATGTACATTTAATCTCTCAATCCTTCATTATATGTTTATGATGGGATGATGTATCACTAATCTCCTGATGATGTTGTTAATACTGCATCGATGAGAGATAAACAAGAAATCCCTCGATGGCGAAGAGAGTACAACACGCCACTGTAACTTTAATAGCGAAGTTGCCAGAATACCCTGGAAAAGCTATTATAGCAGAGAAACAAGATGTCATGCATGTTGTACCTCACACTGACTGAGGAAGATGAGGTCATAGAAATCTGGGTCTTCTAATGAACTATGTATGGTACCGATTGTGATTTCGTAATGGTCGGTTGGAGTATGAGTGGTATACCTCATCTCCTCAGGGCATAAATATGTTTGAAAAATGTAATCACTCGTATAGCGTAATTGCTTAGTTTGAACTACGAGAAACAATGATTGATGTTACATTGTTTATAGTACCCTAGTTGAATAACTAGTATACATGTTCTTCATATTCCCAATTGATATATGTCTTGTCATTCAATCAAGTTATAATTGAAATGATTGCTTAGAGAATACTGCTCTATTTAGTTTATTCAATGAATTGCCTGCTGCTAAATAATTATAATTTTGTTGCTCATTGTTATCTTAATCCTTGCAATAGAATGCTTATGGCGGAGAGTTATAACTCTCAATGGGGCAATTATTCAATTGTCTCACCCCTGTGGGATTCAACTTTTTAGGTAGACGACGAGGATGAAGAAACCCTTCAATGGGTGAGCAGCAGCAGTAGCAACATCCAGGACAACAGTGATCCTCAGGTGGAGACATTGTCTATTAAAGCCTTGTATATAGAATGTCCTATGTGTCGTCTCTGTACTCTCAGGTCCTAGGAGTCAGTAGATGGTATAATCTAGATCTGAGATTTTTGGCGTAATGCCTCCAGATTTTTGTATCTGCCTTGTACAGTTAATAGGGCAATTGATGGTTGTAACTCTCGAGATGTAATATTACAGAGATGTAATGATGGATCAGTGTGTAAACAACTTATCATGTTTTCTTATAAAATATTTTTACCGTTTGTAGATCTCTTTACAAAAAGTTTTAAAATTTTTGTGATTTTTAGTAATTCCGCTGCTAACGAAACGCTTCCGCATCAGTTTAAATTCGTTGATCCTATTTTTGCGAGACGGTCGTCACAGTTTCATCATCTTCAAGCTCTATCCTTTTATCCATAACCACTCTAGTTCATGGACTACAACCTTACATATCCATTAGATCTCATAGAACCATCATCCAAGCAAGAAAAGTCAAAGTAAAGAAGGAATCATCAAGTACTACATGATAAAAGGTGCATAATAATAAAGTTCAGTTAAAGTTATATAAGCCACCTCAAGATCACCCTAAAGCTGCAAGCTTCCAAGCTTCACGTTCTTGATGTTGAAGATGACTAATAAAAGTCTAAGACTTTGACCACAACACCTCTACATGGAAGGAAGACATCATAGTGAAGAACTAGGTGAAGAAGGAAAGAAAGAAATCATGGCCCGAGAAGCATAATCATTCCAAGGTTGGAGATGATCATGGCTTTACCTTGGGAAAGCAGCTCAGCCCTCCTCTTCCTCCTTGAGCTCCTAGGGTCGTCCTTTAAGAAATAGAAGGTAAAGGGACCGAAAGGTTTACTAGGAGGTGAAAAGAGAGGTATATATAGTTGAGGCTCATGAAAGAGAGTGTATGCAAGGTGTCATCACCATGTGTACATGGGTGACAAATGTTTCCATGTGTGGTGACATTTTTAACATGTGTAGCTCAACATGAAAGGATCTTGTGGATAACCCATGGTTGAGATATCGACCATTGGATAGCTTCCTTGACAAGATACCATAACTCGACATCACTAAGTATATAAACCGGTACAACTTTTCCAAGGAAGTCCTAAACTGATAGGCTTCATATTATTGAGGTTTTTAGCCTAATATGGACACTTCCAAAGAGTTGAAAAACCCATATGGGCTCCCTCCATGACTTATAAACGGACAGGCACCCCCATATGACCTTCACAACTCAATACAACTTTATCTAGGGTTCAAGGTACTCAACATTCTATGATTCTAACATCACCAAGAGTGTCATCACTCAAACAAGACTCAAACAAGGAGCCCTCTCCTTTCTATCTCCTTTAGATGATAACAAGAGAGAGTAGGAACACTGTAGAGGTGGTAAATTGCATATCAATCCCATATATTGGGTAAATTGTAAGTTACACCAAAACTGGTACACATGGCACAAGCATTAACCATTCAAGCTCAACTTTGGAACTTAGGATTTCCAAAAGGCACCCCTTAGCATCATGCTTCCTCTTATGATGCTAACACACTAAGGGAACACCCTTCATATGATAAATTGCAAGATAACCCTTCAACTTGAGAAAATTGCACTTTGGTCCAAAACAAGCAAGCATTGCTCAAACAACATTCACACAAGACCAAACTTGAGACTTGGGTTCTCCATGAGTCTTAATTACTTTTCAAATGATTACGACAAGGTTCTAATATCTTACTTAGGCAAAACATCCAGGGTTACCTCAAAATCCAAGTCAGGGGTGTTACAAGTCATAAACCCCTAACTATGATTTCGCCCCTGAAATCCCAGGAAAATGGAGATAGATGTTATTTATGAATTGCACCTTCAAACTTTCACATAGTTCCTTGATGTTAGGGTAATGTCATAAGACCTGACCAACACATTGTTCTTCCATCCAAGGTTAATCATAGGATCTGTTTCACAAGGCACATACTCAACTTATCTTCTCCATTACTGGCTATAAAATCAATCCTATGCTAAGTGATACACTCTTATCCATAAAAGCACTATACATACTTATCCTTATTTATCTCAGGGGTCAACTCCTTCTTATGTATCACATTCTTAACTTACCATATTGTATGTTAGGATTCTCAAACTTGAAGGTTTACCATATCCTTTTCAATGTTTTCTTCCAAAGAAAGACTAGAGATGTATATGTTACTTACATGAGATTACATGACCTACCATGCTTCTATTGTCTGACTCTGATCTACTGTTTCAACACAAAGCGCACTTAAGGTTCATACCAACTGGCTTTTATTACGCACACTTCTAGTTGTACTTTTCTTTCCAACTGATCTAGATAGAGATTAGAAATTCTACTCATCAGTGTATATCCCTTCAAAACCCTCCTTTCTTGCAAACCTAATAGATGCACTCCAAGGGTTTGCACTCAACCTAATGAACTTTACCCAAGCAGATCTTGCAACTGATTCTTCAATTGATGCATCATTGTTGTCGTCATCTTATGTGATGCATAAACCCCTAACAAGTGTTACTCATACTATAGTTAAACTTAGTGTACCAGTAGCCAGATTGATCTCAAATTCAATCCTTCTTGGGGCAGTCAAACAATCATCTTATTAAAAGACATATTCTCAGGTTCACACAAATTGGCATTTCTTAGATACCAGGATTCCTTAGGTATCTGTGACACATGCCAAAGATACATCATATCTTATCTCATCCATCTTCTGTTGTTATTGTCAGACCCAAACATATCAAAAGAACCATTCCAACATCTTTTATGGTTCATAAAATATCACTATTTCTAGATATCATCATCTTGGAACCAAAGTCCAAGCCCTAGATGATATTTTTCAAGTATCCTTCCCTAGGTCACTTCAAAAACATACATATCAACTGATATGAGACTTCACTCAAACCTCATATCCTTATAAAAGAAGTATAAAGGAAACCTATTTTCTCTTATTACCATAGCACTGTCCAGAGACTAGTACAAGGGAGAACAAGATCATTACTTTCTTTGATTACTACACAAGTTTTTACTACTTATGTGTTGTTCAATTTGTTTTCATATTGATTTCCTTGCCATTGGCATTGGAACTATAAGGATGAATATATGTCATCACCCCTTCTTTGAACATTTCCTTGTCTTACCACAAGGATCATTATTCTCTTCCTTTTCTTTATTGAGCAGGGATTATCCTCCTTGTTTCCTTTTCATATCTCATGATGATTACATTTTCTACTTTCTTATATTCATGTGTTAGTCTGACATTACTCATATTTCACTTTATTATCATTTAGAATGAGATAAGAATCTCTTTTCCATATTTTTTATTTCATATTGCTCTTTTGATTACATCAAAATGACTACTTGATCAGGGTAATTAGAAAGATACCAATCTAAGAGTTCCATACTTACCTTGTCTTCAGTAATCGAATACCTAGACAAGGTATTAGACATTTAGATTAGGTACTATGCACTTCATTTTATACCATGTCTCATACCTTAAACATCTCTTTTGAATTGTAAAAAATAGTATCTCTGGTTCTTTCTAGGTATCTCTTTCATACCTTTTCCTCTTTATGTAGGTAGAAGAAATTATAAAACAATTTAGAGATTACTGGACAGAATATAAATTTTAATCTTCTTCATCTTTTCTCATGTTTCTATGCATTAACCAAAAGAAATTCAAACAACAACTATTCCTCTTATGGTTAACATGTAAAGTAAGGAGAAACAATTCAGAATGAAAAAGGTTCTGTCTGACCTTTTACCCCTTGAGGGTCATCTACCATCTCTGGTTGACTCACAACATGAAGTCTAATCATTTCCCTTCATTGTCTTTGACTTTTGGCACTATTGAACTGTGACTTCTGTAAGTCCCGCTGAGTTGTCCAAGACTGTTGAGCCATCTCAACCACTTTCATTGGACAAAAGGGTCTAATATGCCCAATCTGTCCATACTCATAATATGTCTTGATCTAGCACCATCGTCCGGTTGGTCTTGTTATTGCTATAGAGGCCAAGTCAGAAGCCTTTATAGGTGGAAAGTTAGGACCTTTTTCCTTACTTGACGATCTTTGCCCTTGTGTACTATGGGTTTGTCTTACTGGTGACACAGAAAACTTGAGCTTTTTAGAGATACTAGTCAACTGTCCCTGAGGTTGTGCAGACTTCCCCTTAATACTCAGTTTATTGCCCCTTCTTGGACACTGCCATATCATATGTCCTATCTATCCAAACTTGAGGCAGACTCTGTTTTCTTTCCATACTTTAGGATTTCCCATATTTTTCATTGTTTTATCATAACATGGCTGTTTAGAGGGCTTATCAAAACTTGAAAATTCTATATTAGGGATGGGTGCCCTAGGTGGCATTGCTAGCGTCTGGTCCACTATATGCAGAACTGTCATCATAACCTTCCTAACAAGAGCATGACGTACATCATTTTCTAGCATAGACTGATCCAGTTGGGGCTTTCCAGGCACTTTCTCTCCTACTAACTGATCCCTTGCACCTTCTCCTTGGGCAACAATATTGCTTTCAACATCATGTTCCTTATGTTCTCCAGACATCCTTAGGCTTTATACTTTCTTTTGCATAAGAAGAAGTCACTATTATACATATTGGAGGACACTTAGAACAAACTCAAAAACCTTAATCCTATGTCCATGTAGACTCACCATACCTATAGATATGATACAAAACTTGTGACAACCTCTATCCAATGATAACAATCATCATGCAAAACCTCATGGTATCAACCATTAACTGTGGGTAACCAAAAATACTAAAAATTAAAACCATTTTTACACAAAAATCCACTACCACAAACTTTTCACAAAAAGGCCCAAGGCCATATTTACATATGCATCATTGTCAGCTCATACATACATCATTCCTTCACATAGCCAGGATATGAGATAGCAGTTGCTTTACCAAAAATATACACAAAAACAACATCATACATCATGACATTTCTAGAAAAAATATCAAATCGATCGTGAAACCAGATATAAAAACTATCTCCCAAGGACCTGAGAGTATATGGGTGATACATAGGACTCTATTCTACTAGACACATAACAACACACTCAACCTAAGTTGTTACTATTGTTCCAACTATTTCTACTCGTACCCTGCTACACGATCACTACCCTCTGGTGCACGTCCACCTAAAAATGTGTGGAACCCACGGGGTGAGACAACAAATCCCATCAAGAGATATAACTCCCCACCAACATTATTATTATCATAGATATTTTGTTATTAAATAGAAGGTGAACTTAGCAGATGGTGTCTTAACTGAACAATCCAGATAACCATGCTTAAATAGTATATCAAATAATTACTTCATAAGGAATATGAAGAACACATATAACTATTATAACTAAGAAATATAAAAGCAAAGCAAGGCCTCAACTAATGTTTCTATATTTGATCCTTAAGCAAATACACTACACAACTGATTACATTTTCAATCAATTGTTTGCCCTATGGAGATGGGAATATACCTTCCATCTCCAACTGACCACTGCTACACCTCATCAGTGCCATAAATTTCTATGGAAGAGTCGGAATCCATGACCTCATATTCCTCAGTTAGTACGAGAGTGACAGTGACATATGAGACAATATACATTTTAGCTAGCCTGGCATATAGAGGCTCTTCGCTATAGAGATACAATGTGTAGAATGTTCTCTATCTAGGATATGGCCTTCTTCCATCATTCCTATTATATATATATTCAGTCATGGTCTACAACCATATTCTTCCTTGGTGATGGAGCTACGGCCTTGACCGCAATCTTTCCTAAAATTAGGATAAAATTGTACCCCGCATGTTCAACAATATCTGCTCTAAGTTAGACTCAGTTCACCATTCAACAAGTTCTGACACCGAATGGATCTATGGTCGGGGCAATTACTTTCTTAGTTCCACTTGATTGATTAGACCAATTCAATGTCTTTTAGCATCAATCAAGTTACAACATACAATCCATGAATAAATTCTACAAAAGAAAGGACTTAACTTATTACCAAAACATATAGGAACCTACTGAGTGTGATTTATTCACATAATCATTTGATTCTTATCATTCATCACATGTCCATCACTAGGACTAGATACCTTGGGGTAACAACCCCTCATCTCATCATAAGGGAACTATCTTTTTACATAAGATAGTAGACCATCATCAGGTCAGAAGACCATTTATTCCTTTCCTTGTATTATCATAACACATGTGCCTTACACGGCTATCATTATCACATATTATCATGGTATATCACTTCCTAGTATCAGTTCCATAGGATATCACCTCCATTAGGCATTACACCTTTATTAGGTCCTAAGACCCTTTACATCAGATATGGTGATTAATTATCATCTCATCATGCTTTATCATACATATGAGCATTACTCATGCCACATCAATTGTATTAACTTGCCATAACAGTCGTTAATCATTATGTATAGAAAGAGGGTATATTAAAATACATTCAGACATCTTTAGTTAAGACTAGAAGGATATCACGAGGTCTTTAATCAGAATTAGGCCTCCTACTATTTACACTTTATTTGAGTATCAAACCCTTAGTTCATTATGGAACAATATTACATTTTACCAGGCAACAAATATCATTAGGTCATTAGACCAATACATGTCAAGTTATTGTGCAAACATTCCATATGGCTCACAAAGCCTAACATAATCTATTTCATGTTACTACATCATAGCTCATCTCTAGCTATACTCATTATTTTCATGATTATGGTTTCCAAGTTCATGATTATCAATCACACCTTAATTTTTGCCATAAGTATTCAAGCATACTTAATACCTTCATTAATCATCATCATTTGATTATCAACATGAGGTATTACATTTCCCATATGAGATATACAAGTTTCTCTCTCATCTTTATTAGTGTATTGATCTCAACATACTTATCACATTAGTTGAGCTCACTTTAGGGTTTATCATTCCCATAATGAATTGCATTCATCTCCTTACTTCATAATATATAAATTAATTATATCGAAGTGTACAAATTTACACTCATCAAAGTGTCTAGGTTCATGTTCATCAAGGTGTATCAACTTGGGTGTATCGGCCTAGGTGTATTAGCCTAGGTGTATCGGCCGACATGTTACACCTTGTATCGGCCTACATACATATGATTATTTCAGCCTAAGTATCTTCACTTGTATCAGCCAGGAAACATCAAACCTTGTGTCAGTTTAGACACATATGATTATGTCGGCCTAGGTACATCAAGGTATCGACTGTAGAGTCTTTGAGAAGGTATATCGATTATGGTGCATTCTAGGGTATTGGTCACCCTATCACCATGTATATCTACCACAACACTTCATTGTGTATCATACACTTAACCAACTAGGGTATCGGTCTACCCATCAACTAGGGTATCAACCTACCCATCAAGTAGGGTATCAGCCTATGCGTCCCTTTGTGTATCGGCCACATAGATCTCCATGAGATATCATCCAATAGGGTTTGGTTGTATCAGTTGAACCTCAAGGGAAGTATTTATCACCTCTAAACAATATGTGTCAGATTAAATAGGAATCAGATTAGGGTTAGCCATATCCGCCTCCACAGTCAACCAACTAAACATGAATTCATACACTTCCTTCACTAGACATCTCTAGATTATTACAAGACAATATAATTAGAGGAATATCAGTTTATAGGGTCTAGCATATCATCCTAGCTCCCTCTTGGTCATATCATATTAGCAACATATTGTTTAGAACATCTCAAGTCATGACGACCACCCTCATTTATGAGTAAAGGAATGTGTTAACTTAATATTTCCAAGGTATCGAGCTTTCCTCATCTTATCCTTGAGTGAGAGGCTTGACAAGTACATGGAGATTAGTCCTATTCATGTACATACCTTTGGGGAGGGATAAGGGCTCATGTATTTCAGTATACTCATGTGAATCAGTTTACATACTTATGGGTATTGGGCTAGGGTTTCCCACAAACTGATATCGGTTTGTGCATAACAGTTTCATCATCTTCAAGCTCTAGCCTTTCATCCATAACCACTCTAGTTCATGGACAACAACCACACATATCCATTAGAGCTCATAGAACCTTCATTCAAGCAAGAAAAGTCTAAGTAAAGAAGGAATCACCAAGTACTACATGATAAAAGGTGCAAAATAATAAAGTTGAGTTCAAGTTATATAACCCACCTCAAGATCACCCTAAAGCTCCAAGATTCCAAGATTCACATTCCAAAGGTTGAAGATGACTTATAAAAGTCCAAGACATCGACCACAACACCTCTACATGGAAGGAAGACACCATAGTGAAGAATTAGGTGAAGAAGGAAAGAAAGAAAACATTACGTGATAAGCATAATCATTCCAAGGTAGGTGATGACCATGGTTTTACCTTAGGCAAGTATCTCGGCCTTGCTCTTCCTCCTTGAGCTCCTAGTATCATCCTCCAAGCAAGAGAAGGTAAAGGGACCAAAAGGTTTACTAGGAGGTGAAAAGAGAGATATATATAGTTGAGGTTGATGAAAGAGAGTGCATGCAAGGTGTCATCACCATGTCTACATGGGTGACATATGTTTCCATGCATGGTGACATTTGAAACATGTGTATCTCAACATGCAAGGATCTTTTGGATAACCCAAGGTTGACATATCGGCCATTGGATAGTTTCCTTGACAAGATACCATAACTCGACATCACCAAGTATACAAATTGTTAGAACTTTTCCAAGGAAGTTCTAAACTGATACGCTTCACCTTCTTGAGGTGTTTAGCCTGACATGGATGCTTCCAAAGAGTTCCCAAACTGATAGGGGCTCCCTCCATGGCTTCTAAACTGATAGGCACCCCCATATGACCTTTACAATTCGATACAACTTTATCTAGGGTTCAAGGTACTCAACATTCTATGATTCAAATATAACCAAGATGGTCATCACTCAACCAAGACTCAAACAAGGTGCCCTCTATTTTATCTATCCTCTAGATGATATAAAGAGAGAGTAGAACACTCTAGAGGTGGTAAATTGCACATCAACCCCATATATTAGGTAAATTGTAAGTTATACCAAAACTGGTACACAAGGCACAAACATTAACCATTCAAGGTCAAATTTAGAACTTAGGCTTTCCACAAGGCGCTCCTTAGAATCATACTTACTCTTATGATGATAAAGCACTAAGGGAACACCCTTAATATGATAAACTGCAAGATAACCCTTCATCTTAGGCAAATTGCACTTTGGTCCAAAACAAGCAAGCATTGCTCAAACAACATTCACAGATGACCAAACGTGAGACTTGGGTTCTCCATAAGTCTTAATTACTTTTCAAAAGATTAAGACAAGGTTCTAATATCTTACTTAGGCAAAACATCCAGGGTTACCTCAAAACCTTGGTTAGGGGTGTTACACGTTTAGTTTGTGTTTCATGTGGGCAATTTTAAGTGTAGTTATCAATCATTCTCTGATACCATCTGTCATGGATTTGTTTGTTACCCAAATCCTAACTCCAAATAACTATAAAGTCAATGGTGGTAGTTACTAGGTGCCTATCCCTAACATGGTATTACCAAAATGCAAATGCGGAAGTGTAAATCTCATCATACATGAATAGATTACAAGATAAAAATCTCCAATCATAATCTCAACATTGAACAAGTATTATTAAGTGACATCCTTTTATTATAAGATTCCAATTACAATTTGAGATTTAATATACACAAGTTTACTCAGGTACACTAGGGATCTTACAACAAGTACACCTGAAATAGATCACCATGCCCATCAACTTCTAGCCATCTCTGAACCGATAAAACACATGAAGCAAGGAGGGTCAATCACACGAGGTGTTGAGTGCAAGGCTGAAAGATACATATACATAAGTTTCACATAATTTGTAATGATTTGCATAAGCAAATGACCAAGAATGAAAATTTTAAGTATTTATCAAAATGAGTGCCCACGTTTTATTTCATTTTTTACTCCAATTATACCACCATATCATGTATCCATAAGTTCTTTGACCAACTTCCTATTGGAAGGGTTCATAAGGGTGCTCAAGATTAGATAACACTTTTATACGTGAGGGACCTCCCATCCATCACCAAGAGTTAACCATGTTTCTTCATGAGGGACCTAAATGACTAAAGTCATAGAGCAAAACCCTATTTCAACATTGTATAATGGAGTTTATGCATATTATGCATGCAAGTTACAAAACGATGACATGAGACAAACATCGAGTACATACTAGAATAATAAATAAAAAATGTGAAGAAATAAACAAGCATACATATGTATCTCATTTCAAGTAAGAAAGCTATAGTCATATAATTATTAGAGCCCATACATGTTTAGAGATTTCATAACATATCCTTGATCATCTAGATCACAAACCAACCCTGATTAAACACAAGGTTACATACATGTATTAGTTTCTCATCCTCAACCCTAACTAGATCCATTTTAGGGTTTTGGCCAAATTAGGTTCCAAGTTGGGTACTTAGGGGTTTGATGATCTTATACTGAATTTGAGATCATCAAGAAGGGTGTTGTTTGAGTTTCAAGGTTCCATCTATTTTGTATGAACATTTCAAGATCCATGCAAATTATTTACATTTTGAGGTTCAAAAGAATCATAATAGGACACACAGTTTCATCAATACAAGGGATACAAGCAAGAGAGAGAGAGTATAAATTAGGGAATTAGGGACATAAGAAGCATATTCAAAATATGGGTTAATTTCCCCTAGGGTTTAGGCATCATATTCCCAACCTTGGGTATCAACATTTCCACACACAAGCACAAAACAATACTGTCCACGTAATCCATCAAGAATCAAGATGAAGCTTAAGGGGACATACACATCCAAGGTAAACATAAGGGATATATTATTCCCTAATTTGAGAAGGAAGGAAAAAGGGAGAGGATCCATATTACGTCATACATGGGCATAAGAGAATAAAACTAGTGGGTTTGAGTCATACACATCATCATGCACAAAAGTAGTTGGCCTTAGACATTTAGGTCAAAAAACATCATCATGTTACTTATTCCCATGATATCATAGGGTTGGATGCATCAAATGGTTTAAAGATATCATTTTGGATTTGATATAATCAAGCCTAAACATGTAGGGGCCATATGCATGCATATCATGGCATATTAACCTTACAAGAGAATAGGGGGTTCATGAGTGATACAAGAGTCATGGAGTTCATATAGTTACTTATTTTTAGATTAGGTAATATTAGATGGAACAAAGAAATAAGATTATCCATCTAGGATAAGTCCATCATTTACATTCTAAACAAGTCTCCAATGTACATTTCAAGTCATCAAAGTGAAAGAATGATGATTAGAGTTTCCATAATGCTCAATATTCATATAAGTTATTTATTTGAGGTGATGAAAGTAGATTGAGTATCAAATAATCAAACTTTATTAACAACATGTATCAAATATTGTCAACATAGTCAAAGTTCATATTATTGGAGAAACATGAGAACTACAAGAAAATCTATGATTTGAATGTATACTCATGTTATATATCTTTTTGAGAGGATTAATTTCATATGTATTTTCATATATTTTGGCCAACAGATTAGACAATTATACAACTTTGATGATTCAAGTCCAAAATATATGGAAATGATGGGATACCTTGATTTATCATGCGATGAGTAGAGGCCTTTGGATCCAAGATCCATGGTCATGATTTGTGTGCATGTTGGAGCATGTCTACAGGCGTTTTCTCCCCTGCTGGTAGCCACCCGGTTGACTAATGATGGTGGTGGTGTGAGGCCAGATACGGTTGGGAGAGGCCACATTGCATTGCATCTGGGCCGTCCATGCTCTATTGCATCCAAGCGTCGATGGCAAGGATGACTCCCATGACTGAGCTTAACCCGTGTAGTGCGAACGGCGTCTACATCCCCAAGCTCTTTGGAGCTCCACTCCAGCTCACACGTACGACTACAATGATGAATAGGAAATTGTTTCCTGGATTCCGCTTGAGGTCGTGGTGCCAAAAGGGTCATCAATGGACACTATCATACTGCAGAGGGGCAGATCTGAGCATGGACCTCCATTACGGTGGTTAAGGCTACAACTCGAGAGAAGAGAAGCAAAGAGGGAGTTCTAGGGTGAGAAATAGAGGGAAAACAAGGGGGATATGAACAAAATGAAGAAATAATGTAGTTGGGATATTCAATTGGTCAAAAATGGGTCGGGATGGTAGTAAATTGGTTTCCCCTAAAGCACCTTGCTACAGTGGTACGACAGAGATGACCTCCTAGCCATCAGATCGTTGGAGGGAATCTATTGCATGAGATTAATGGCCCAAATTAGGCAAGGCCCTCACTAAAACTGAGATTGCTGACTTGCAACCTAAATCTGTGTGGGGGAGGGGGGCTTGTTGGGCCGCACCCCAACTTTGGGCCCAAAAAGGCTTGCAATTGAGCTAAAAATAGACAAATCTAATGTAATTTGAGACAATATTGAAAATATCATAACTTGGGCTATGATGATCCGACTGAGATGATTCTTATGCCATTGGAATGATAATTAAGAGATCTACCACGTGATATATGCTAGGAATTCATATGATAATAGTGATGAGGTTAAAAACTAGATTCGATAAGGTGATGTATAAAACCATGATGCTTAGTTCAAAAGTGTATATTAATGTCACACACTGTGCTATTGATCACTTATGTCACCAAACTAGAGAATCATCACATTCATACTATGGTATTTAACTCATTTGAGTGAATTCAGGTCACTGACAGTAAGAAGGGGTAAAATGAAAGAGAGAGAAAAATGAGGTTGTCACAATAGAGAGCCCCAAGTATAACAAAAAACAACTTAGACACATCCAAATTATACTCAAGTTTTTAATAGACTTGGTGTCTAGTAGTGTTATGGTTGTAGGCTACATAGGTACCGATGATAATGTGCATGATCATTTGACTAAAGGTCTTACTTTCCCTTAGTTGACAAATCCAGGTTGGAGATGGGACTAAAGCAACTTACTATTTACAAGAAGTAGAGACCTAACCCAAATGAGTGGAGATCCTAAAAATTGGGTTCAAAGTGGTAACGAAATGTTTCCTATGAATTGGATGACACTATGTAATTTGTTTGATGCTTCTTGCATATGTATCTATTTCTTGAAAAATTGTAAGTATCATCACTGTAGGTTAGTAAGATATAAGTCTTTAAATAGTGTCAAGTCCTAGGATAGGATGCTAGCAATACATCCCTATGGACTTCAACTAATTCAATCATGTTGTGTAGGATGCAATAAGGGAATCAAGTTGTACCTTTACATCAAAGAATATTTTTTAAGTGGGAGAAAGGACTTTTATGATTTGATTTCTTTGTATATATAGTCTTTGTTGTGTTATTATCAATTGATACTCTTGCACACACTATATAGGTCGTAGATGTATTATCACCTATTTCTAGTAGTAGTGAAAGTTAGATAACTTAGGAATGGTTCAAGTTAAAACACACCTACTGAAAGCAAATTATAGAGGACTAATTGACAGAAAACTTTACACATGAAGTTTATGGGTGTATTGTTATCTATATTAGCATTAGATAATTAATTCTAGCATGGGTAAATATAAAAGTTGGTGTAGTGAGGCTTTGAGTAGAAGATGAAGTGGTCTTGTCTTTTGTGTGAAATGAAAGTTAGTTTACTCCCATATTACCCAATTCTAAGATGAGGCACTATATATGTAGGAGTGTATGTAACATTAGTGTCCAAAAGATAGAGAAGGGTATGCTCACCCTTGTGGTGGCTATGGAGTTTATGACACACACACACTCATGCACGTCATTTCTCACCACACCTCATCGGGTAGGGTCGGGTCAGGATTTAGCACATGCATGTATGTTGTAGGTCATGGGAATTGTCTTTGACCTTTCTTATCTTTTTTTCACAAAAGGATAAATGCTAGATAATTATTTTCATTTCATGATTTTGACTATGGTTTTCCTAATCAAATAGGAAAAATCTCTTCATCTACAACAATGAAACTGTGTTTGTGTCATTTGAGGAAGACATTAGTGAGAATGTAAGACATACCTATGTAAGGAGGTGAGAACACCCCTTACTAAAATTTAACAGAAAATACACAACATCCATATTTTATGGGAATTTATGATCATGAGGATGCATGCATAATAATTACATTTAAATAAGCATGATTCAGATACAAAAATGTAAATAGTAGCACTGGAAAGATAAGATTAAGTTATTACATTTGCTTTGATCCAAGTTCAGTACATGAGTTTCATGAAACATAAACTAGAGAAAGAAACTACATGTTCTAGCAGTAGCAACCTAGACATCTCATCAAAGTCTCCTTGAATCTACTCCTAGGAAGATCCTCATTGGTCTTGTTCCACTCCTTGTCCTAATCATGCGTGTTGGGATCACCCAGAAAAAAGAGAAAACAAGGTATGCGTCAAATTAAGGAACAAGAAAAGGATAAGATCATCAAAAGATAATAAAGGGTGTATGTTCATCAAGAACAATGAAATTCAAGAGTATGAGGCACATATCAAATAAGGATCTTTCCATAACAAACAATAGTAAAGAAGCATGCATGATTAACAATATGACTACATTAACTAAGTTGGGTTGAGGCACCTACCAAACCTCAACTAATAGGTGAGGGAGAGTAACATGTTCCCAAACACCTACAAAAAATATATAAAAGTGGGGAGAGTAAACACATTCCCCTAGGCAAAATAACACATGGCCAAACTATGGGTGATCATATAGAGGTACACTACAGTAGCTAACAAGTCAACTAAATCCCCATGCTAAAAGAAGTAATATTTCAAGGGAAGATTTAACATCAAATAATAGAAATATGGCATGTGGGTCAAAACCCAAGAAAATAATGAAATAATTGAACCAAAAAGAGCAATAATAAGAATTAAGGTTTTAGTCCAAGCTTCATTGGGAAATTAGGGTTTGGATAAAAAATATGCTTAACTTAAAGGGTAAGATGTGCATACCTTGACTCAGAGTCCTAGTATTCAATTTTCATCAACTTAGAAGATTCCAAGATCACCATTGCCTAAATCCAACTTATTCACATGTATTAGGGTTTATAATTCACATATGTATAAAGAAAACCCTAATTTTAGACCTTTTTTGTAAAACCTTGGATTTTGGTCACAAAATCTAAACCAATCAATTATTTATGTTTTTTTGATAAAAAAACATATTTTTTACTTTATTTGGGGTTCGTATGAGTTAGTTATAATTTTTAGAGATTTCATATAATAAATTAGATTCTAAAAAATCAACTATTGGAAGCATGGAAATTAGACTCTAGAAACATTTTTATTGGAAAGATCTCATTTTTCCAAATCCAAAACATATTTATTTTAAATTTTTGGACAAGAAGAGTAAAACATATGATATTTGCAATTCAGACCAAATATAAAATTTGAAAAAACCAAATGAGCAGAGAAGGATTTGTGAGAGAATGGGAGAGAGGGGATGAGCCCACATGACTTGCCCAATCGAGTGTGGCCAACTCACCCAATCAATGCCAGCGAGACCCGTGCAAAAACAAAGAGAAAAGGGAAAAAAGACAATAATGCCTCTATGAAAAAAAATGAAAGAAAGAAGGAAAGAGGGGGTAGAACATAGAATAACCAGAAGGAATCATTCCCCTTAAAACACTCGCAACTCAAAACCATGGCGACGAAAACCATGGTGACGAAAACCATTGCTTGCTTCCCTAGTTCCCAGAGTGCTAGAAGCACAAGAACGATACCAAAATGAAAGAAAAGCACCCGATCAAGTTCAGGGGGTTTCGTCTGACCCATAGACCTTCTACCCATGCGAAGAGGTGCCATTGTTGGGACTTCAAATTTCTTCCATAACCAAGCGGGTGGAGGAGCATTGAGGTCTGAGACAAAAGCAAGGGAAACTAAAACTAAGGCAAACAAAATGGCAGTTCACCAAGAACTCAGAGAAATAGATGCCATGGAGAAAAAAGACTCCACGAGCACCATTGACCTCTTCAGAAAATAGAGAGACACCAGCATCTACAGGACAGGGAGGAAGGCATAGTCGTGGGAGAAAATAAGACTACAGAAGGCAGAAGGAGGTTGCCATGGAGCTTACCTTGTTTTGAATTGTGCAATAAGCACCGTCAGTGGCTGGAACTACACCAAGTTGCGGTTTTGCAAATTGGATTGGGGGCAATGACTCAAGGTGAGGTAGATGAGATTGGAAGGGTGGAAGCAACTATTAGGGTCTCTCAATTCTTTTTGCACCTAGATATATAGGTTCACTACTAAGTATAATCTCCTACGTTCACACGACAGTCAGGGGGTTTATGTAGGATTTGGGGGTTTCCAAAAAAGGGAAAGATAGGAAAAGTATTAAGGATGAGAAGGTTTGAGAGAAGGAGACAGATTCAATGCATGAAGAATTTTTGGATACGAATCATAGACAAGGGAGATAGAAAGGAAATAAGAGAGGGGGTACTATTCACATGCACCACTTTGCTATCTGAGGTAGGGGATGAGTTTTGTGCCATCAAAACAATGATCGAACGGCCCACAATGCACATGGAAAGGAAATATGTGGGATATTAAATGAATAAAAACCTTAAAAAATTGGAATAGAATAAAGTGAGATTAAACTAATTATGTCCTTTCTTTCCCAATTAAATCAAGGGTGTAAATAGACTCCAATTGATACCTACCCTAATTAGGACGCGTAGAATCCAATTTTGCCATTAGTTTTTAGTTTTGGAGACTTTAAGTACTTCATTTAATTCTTTTAAAGTAAATCACATTTTCTCTTTCCTATCACATTAGAGTCATCTAGAAACCACTAATTAATGTGAAAGTTCACCCTTAAGAAAACTTAAACTTGTGAAATATGAATTGTCCACTAATTTCCTCTCTTGAGATTATTTCACACATTATTTAATATTTTTGGCTTTAACATACTTTCTCTCTCCTAATCTACACATGAACATTAAAGATTATCTAAATTAGCAAAAAATTCAATCATAGGCCTATTTTAACATGTAGATTACAAATTTGAGATTTGTTGCCACTTCTAGAGTCAATAAATGATTTAGTTCATATTTTGGAGAAAGTTGACCTTTACTTTTCTAAATAAATTAGATATAGGTATTATCATCCCAAAATTGTGAAACTCAGCCTCCAAGCCATATCTGATCTAATGAATTTGAGTTTGAACCTATTTTTATCTTCTTTTTATGAGTTTTATCTCCCTTATACATAATTATCACTATTTGTCTCATTAAGTTATTTAATTCTACATTATCATGTTTAAAGAAAAAATATTTATTCCTTTTTCTCTTCCTTGTTCCATAAGGCTAAGGGATGTTCTAGAACACAATTATTTTAACAATATGGCACTTAAGTGGTAATTTTGCATCTTAGACCCTGATTGAAACATTAACTGAGGTATTTCTACATAAACCCATATATTGGCATGAATAGAGATCAAATATTATCCAAACTACTAATAATTCCAAAAATTAAAAAGCAAGGTAAAAAAGGATAAAATGGAAAGGAAAAACTTAGGAAAAAGGGCTAGATTAAGAATATCCCTAGATTTCAGTTTGTTACAACACTCCATCCCTTAAAAAGAGTTTTGTCCCCTAAATCTCAAGCAAAGTAGGAAGGATGCATATGTAACATCTCATCTCTAAGCTCTCAGGTTGTTCTTCCTAACCATGATAGTTCCACAAGACTTTTACTAGGTCAGTCTCCTTGTTCTTCAACTACTTAACTTGAGAGTGAAGAATCTTCACAAGTTACTCTTCATAGGTCAAGTTCACATGGATCACTAAGGGTTCCACTATTGATATTTCCTTTTACGAGATATAACACAATTAAATTTTTTGGCTTATGAGCATTATATTTATTATGATATTATATCATCCTTATTCTTCTGTTTGTTGTGTCCTATAAAATTCACTTTGTTGCCAAAAGAGTTACATTTCATTACTATGCTCAAAATGTTATTTATTTCTTATTTTTCTCATTAAGAGTTTTAGTACAATTAGTGTTTACTCAATTATCTCAATATTTATATTTGATCATTATCCTTAATATTTTGGACTTAGACTTCATTATCCTCATATTATCACAATATTGAAATTTATCAGATTATTTGCACGAAATAGCCAATTTTATCCAATTTAGTATTAAGTCTACAATTAACCCAATTAATGTCACATTAATTACTTCCATCTACATTAAACATATATACACTCTCACATTACCCTTCATACTCACATTAATGTGATCATTAACCATTTACTCATGTTTATTCACTTGTTATTATTGATTATGCACATTCAAAATCACTGTGACGTCCCGACCTTCCATAAAGCAAGATCACTCAAAACAAATTGTGGAATTATAACTACAAAGTCACATTACCAAAAAAATAGGTAAAGGAAAACTAATATGACATATTTACCTCAATTGGAAACATATTACATCTGAGTCCACAAAAGCCACATGTAACATATCTCAAACTGGTCACATATACATGCCAAATCAGTACAACAATGGCATATCCAAAAACATCATCCTAATATACAACATCTACAAAACACCCCCCAAGGACCTGAGAATACAGGGATGACACATAGGACTTTACTACAAAACACTAGTTGCACATCTAAACTTCAAACAACTACTACTCCTCTTTTTGCTCATCCTCAACTGCACGATCTCTACCTCATCATGCATGACCACCTTAGAGATGTGGAAACCCGTGGGGTGAGACCAAATGTCCCATCAAGAGATATAACTCTCCGCCAACATCTATTATAAGCACATGTAGATAATACTGAGCATATTAAACATTATAAGTAGATTCATATCAATGATATAAGAAAGGCAAATAAACACTATTTAAGAAGTTTAGGTATCTACAACTGAGTAGTAGAACATATTATTCTTTTAGAAGGAATATGAAGAACATGTATAACAATTGATTTCTCTTACCACATTAAATTCTAGAAATCAGTACAAAAGATAAGGTAAGGGATCATCCAATGCGAATTGTATTTGACCCTAAGCAAATATACTACACAGTTGTATTATGTCTTTTATTATTCCCTAAGGATTTGAGTCATACCACTCAAATCCAACTGACAACTGCTAAGTCGGAATTAGTTCCATATAAGATCAATGGAATATTAAGAATCCATGACCTTCTCCTTTACTACTCAATCAATTTGATTATGCACCGCATTGACATATAGTCAATACTGCAAACCAACAACTTATAGTCACATCTATAGTCCTGTAGAGACAACTATTCATTGTTAAGGCTATGGTCCTATAAAACACCAAGCCCGCCTTGGTACAAGTAACAACACTAGAAAATAGGGTATATAACCCAATCACTGAGGTAAAACCACAATTTTCCTTTGTCATATCACATACTCATCACCGAGACCCGACCACAATCATTCTCAAACACTTGGGATTAAGATGTCAAGGACATGTGGTCACTCGCACCTCGATACACAATAGTATGCACTCTGGGTTTCCCTTGGGAATACCCGTTTTGCCAACCAACAAAGTACTGACATTGATGATGCGGTGAGACCAAATGTCATAGGGAAGCTATGTGATTAGGGTTTCACTTGATTAATTAATCCAATTGAGTATCCTTTAGCATCGATCAAGTTTCATTGTATAAAACCTAAACAAATTCTACAAAAATAAGGGTGTGATACAACTCCAAAAGATATAAGATGTCTGATACATGACCTTGCCACATCACAACTTAATACCACTGCCACACAAGGCCAAAAACATTATCATATCACTAAGGGATAGCAATCCCTCATTTCATCACTAGAGGATATCACCTTTCACTAGGTATTAAGCCTCTGTCAGATCAAAAGACCCATCACATCATTATGATTTCAACATGCATCTTAAAGGCTCATAATCATCACTTGTGTCACATCACATAGAATCCATAGCAATCAATATGACATTCATTTACATTCGTGGTTAAGGTTTACACAAGTAGGAGAGAGAACACATCATCTCAATTTATTAAATCAAGCAAACTCAACAAATATATCCTACACTTGAGATTAAGGTTAGGGTTTCTCTTATACTCGATTAGGGTTTCCAATTCAACAGTCACCACAACACCCTACATACTTCAAATCCCACTTTCTTGGAGCACATTAGGTTTTAACATTACTTTCTTGAACATATAACCATCATCATGTAAACAAAAATATGTAATGACCACTAATCATATAGATGTAGCGACCATCTCACACACACCCATGTGTAATGACCATCATGATAACATCCTACAGCGACCAACATGCTTACCAAGGTGTAGTGACCATCACCATGGGTTAGGGTAGTGATTGTTAGCACACCAAGATGACTTACTTTGATTGAAGTAAACACGAACATGTGTAGTGAACTACTACACTAACCATGTTGCAACTAAAGCAAAGATGTGTAGCGACCATCCAACCAAACCAAGGTGTGTCGATCGAAACTAGACCAACTTGAGGCCCTTAGATTGAAACAAAACCAACCCAAGGGTAAGGGTATGTTGACTGCAAAAAGCTCTAATGTAGCAACTGAACACATGAGCCACATATGAGCGTCGACAAAAAAAACTAAGGAAAACATGCCTTGACTAATGCAGGTGTTGGACACCAAGAACTCCAAACATCAAAATGTTCAGATCTCATAGATGCATGAATATCAAACCCTAGAAGAAAAATCCATCATGAACAAACAAGAAACAAACTAGGAGAGATAAGACCAAGCTTCCACCTCAAGAAAATCGATCAAAACCTCAAGTAAAACATAATGGCCGAACCATGGCATAGTGATAAAACCACAAATTATGATGCATGTAATAACTTCACCTTAACATCACTTAGAAATTGAGCACATGAATTTAGGGTTAGGAAAGATAGAAATTATATATAAGAATACTACAAAGTCATAAACCCTAGGTAATTACCACTTCATCCAGCACATTACTATCACGTTGTATAGATGAAATCAGGAACATGCAAACAAGATTCTGGTGCAATTATAGAAGAGGGAATAGAGTTATATAACCTGTCTTATGTAGAGACCAAGCTCCAAAGATCATGATCCCAAAGAAAGAGAAGGAAGATCCTACCAAGAGAAACTCCACAGACAAAATATCACCTTAAAAGAGATGAACACCATGGTCAAAGAAAAGCTTAAGAAAAGAGGGTGAGAACCCTAGATCAAACAAGAAGAAGAAAGAAGAGATCTTCTTCTCACTTGGGTACCACCATGGTCAAACCATTGTATCCAACCCTTGTGAAGATAAGATCGTCAAGATAGCCACCATGGTTACACCATTGTCTCTCAACCAAGAAAGAAGAGGTAGGATGCAAAAGAAAATGAGATCAAGGGTTCTAAACCACTTACCAAGAAAGAAGATTACCAAATATCACCATAAAGGAGATGATCAAGCCCTAGATCACCACATGCAAGGTTGGTAGGCCACAAAAGCTCCAAGATCAGTCATCTACAAAGCTCCAAGGATGAACACAAGGGAGAAGAGAAAGAGTATAGCCAAAAATGATACTTGCATGTGCAGGAGAGGAGTTATATACTCAAGGTAGGAGGGAAGCAAGGAGGTTATGAGGTGTCAACACAAGAGAGCATCAAAAGAACACTTGTCTACTAAGGAAACAACAATGTAACCACTAACACATGCATGCATTGAAGGGTGAGGCAACCTAGGAAGTGTAGCTACCACCTAGGTCAGCTACAACCCTTGTTGCAGTCACAACACACTAGGGTAGACCATGTAGCCACCACTACACTAGGTCACCCACTCAACTTGGTCAAAACCTCCACTAAAAGACAAACCTCATCGACCAAACCTCACCTAGGTCACCATGGTCGAAGCAAACAACACCTAGGTTAAGTGTTGTGGTTGCAACATTGTGGTGTTGCGATCACAACACACACAAACCCTAGCATGGTCGACTCTCATCAACAAGGCAAACCCTAGAAACCATAATCTCGTCATGTGATGTCACATCATTAACCATGGTCCAGACAAGGTGCCCATCAACATCATATTCTCTCTCGTGATATTAAGGCACAAGAAACACACTCTACATGTAATAAAGTGCAAGATAACCCTTATTCATGGGTAAATTTCAACTTGGTCCAAAACAAGCATGCATAGCTTAAACATCAACCAAACTGGACCAAACTGAAAACACAGACATATCATATGTTATAGAAGCATCTCAAAGGTTTAGGTTAAGGTTTAAGCATCTTATTAAGCAAAGAAAGCACACTTAAGCATTGAGTCATGTCAGGGGCCTTACACTCACATTAACCATTCATGCATGTTTATGTGAATCAGATTATTGATTAAGCATATTTGAGTCATTAGGTGGATATTAGCGAACAACATGAAGCATATTACATATTATTGAATCGATTCATATATTTACCCACATACCATTTATGTGGATGAATGCATGTTATTTGATTTTGACACCTAATGTCACTAATATATTATGAATGTCATCAAGGATGCATATATTAAGGTTAAATGATTGCAACTTAGATCTAGGTCAACATGATCATTATACTTCAGCTATACATTCTTAGTATGCATTAAGTCTAGGGTTAGTTTCCATTTATCTCATTCATCATAACATTAGGGTTTACTGGTCCGTGACATGGTCAACATCATGTGTATCCACAATTAAAAATAATATGTCAGTTACTCATGTTATGTGCATTAAATATTCACTAGGATTCAAACATGTGAACTATTCAACATGTGTCCATTATATGAACATTATCATGTCAAGGTATACATGTAACCTTGTTTGGTCAATTCTAAGGATCCAAGTGTTGATATGTATGCCCAAAGATCCAATCATTTGATGATTGTAATGGCATAATTTGTAATTCATTTGATTAATAAATAAAGGCAACCTTATAATTTATTCTATTTAATTTAGTTATAAGATAATGATGTAACATTATAAATGTCTAGAGAATAATATTGCTCAATGATGTATTCCTTTAAGTATGTGACTTGGAGATATGAGATGATACAGATGTTAAGAGTACATATATATATATTCTCATCATGTCCTTGATCAGTTGTTATTGTGGAAGGTTGATAGGCAACAATAACACATAAAATTAGAGTGTGAGTTGGTTGATGATAGAATCTCATTAGTCATGATATGGAAAGATCAAACCAAGCACACAGATACATGTTAGAGAATAGTGTATCAGACTGACCCCCCCATGAGACTAACAAATATATGGAAACCGTTACTAGGTAGTCATAGTCAGCTCTCATAGTGATGGTGGTGTTTGTGGTTCTTAGTCCTGAAATCACTACACTCATCACATGTCATTCAGTATGCTTTGGCATCATCAAAGGCAATCCTAAAACATGGGTTGTTATAAAGGTAATACTTGGGTTACTATGACACATGGGGACAGACTTTGAGTGATATAAATGGGATTTGTCCCTCCTGTGAGAGTATAATATCCTAGGTCTCGTGATTAGTGAGACTGAGAAATGCATGGCCATGTGCATGTGAGTCAATATGAGATATTGAGCTTACATATATCTCAAACAATCTTATCTGGTTCAAGAAGTAAGATTGGATGTTTAGGAGGATGACTACTCCATGCCTCGAGTTCAATCTGGATATCAGACACAAAGGAATTATACAAACACTATAACATCATACATAGATTGTAGGTTGAAGTTGTTCTCAGACTTTCCATTTCCTTGCATAGCATTGATGTGCGACTAGGCACTGTTCATTGCTTCTGATGTCATTAGTAATTATGAATATTCACAAAGGAATTATACAAAGACTATAACATCACACATATGTCTTGACCTAGAAGAGGAGTTTAATCTTAAGTAATGATTGAATTGATTACTAAAGTGTTTAGGTATTCAATTCATGTAATAGATTAGCCGACTGCACTACCAACTGATCAACTCCCTCAGTGAGATGGCCGTTTGGAGTACCAAACAATTGATTCAAGTGTTGAAATGGTTGTTTGGAGTGTCAGACTGATTGAAACTAAATTGGTGAAGTTCTTTCCACAATAGGAACCAACCGGTCAGCTCACTAGGTGAACTGATCGGCTCAGGTAGAGCGAGACAATCATTTCACCTGGTGAATCGATTGGATCAGTTGGGATAAAGGAAGGTTCTAACAGCTTTCCCAAGTTTGTGAGAAGATTTGACTGTTTTGATTTCTCAACTCTATTGATGCAAGGATTTAATGTTTAGCATTAATTGGAAACAAATTGCCAATTTTTTGTACAATTGGGAAACATGCGAAACAACCATTTCACTGGGTGAGATGATCGACTGGTGTTCTAGACGAATGTCTGGCTTGCCAAATGACCATTTTAGTAATGGTAGGTTGTAAAAATTCAATATCTTATGGTCCCTTCCGCCCCCGCTCATACTGGGAACCCTGACCCAAACCCCTCATATAAATAGAGGGGTATTGGGGGCATCCCAGATTACAACACAAACAACTGAGAATCAGTTTCTCTGATAATTGTCGTCCTCTCTAGTTGTGGTAACCAAGACAGTCCAAGCAAGTGCTACCCGACCAGGGAGGAATAGCAACGGGAGTGGATGTGTAGCATGGTTATGGCAAATAACCCCTATTATTTGTGCATGGTTGTGTGGTTGGTTAATCCTTTTTTATCAGTCTACATACTGATCCTCCCCCTTATTTTACCAATGTAATATTATTATTCTCTTCTACCTTTATTCCCCTCCAATGTAACTCAAGGTTTCTCTATAATCATGTAATAGTAGGATAGTTTATTTTCTAAAAAAAGAAGAAAAGAGGTTCTAACGATGCTAGATGACCATCCTGAAGATGAGTTGACCGAATGGATGTCCAAGGAGGACCAGGTGGACTAGCCAAACTAACTGGTTGGTAGGACCAACCAATCGGTTGGAGAGTCCAACATATGGTGGATAGAAGGACCAGATGACAATTGACCAGGAGGCGCGCTAATTGGTTCAAGGGTTGAACCGATAAACCCATATTGGCAAGCTCAAATTTTCATCAACAATAGGTTTTTGCATGTGATGTGGACCATAGGTTGTGGTAATTACTTGTGGCTCTAAGGAATTACATTAGGCTAGCCATAACCATCACTTTATTTTTTACTGCATGTTTCCATTGTGGGATATAACATGTATATGATACATACTATATATGTAGTGATTGGATAAAGTATATGTATCTCTAAATAAAAACTTCCTCAAATATAAAATATTAAGTTTTAGATACTTTCCAATAGAGACACACATGTAAATCTTGATTGACAAAGAGTAGTTTACGCCTTCGCATGGTGTGTTGTCTATCTCGTGGAAGTTTGATGATAGATATGTAGGTTCTGCCTTTGTAGGGTGCATATCTATCATGTTGGCTATTGGTTTAGGCTTAAACTGGTGTATCATAAAGCGTCTAAGCCCAGAAGCATGAACATGATTATTGAAAGGAGTTGCACATATCATCTATCCAGAATTGCATATGATGCAATTGCCAAAAGCTGTCTACCTTGGTAATTGATTGTGTTTTGTTGTGTTAATCTGTCCCAGTAGAATATTGTACGTTGCAATATTCCAAAATTTTATGTGAGTGCTATCAATTTGAAATAAAATAGTGGGAGAGATAATACTTAAAGACCTAATTAATATCGTCAAAATTTTGAAATCAAATTAAATCAAAAGGGGTTGTGACAAATGCAAAATTTCTCTTATAGAATCAAATGACGAACAAATTTGTATTGTGATTGGTCTTGAAGAAGGACAAACTTGACGGGACAAATTTCCATGACTTGTTTTGGACTTTGAGAAGGGTTCTCAATGAAGAGTGCAACCTCTACATCCTTCACAAACCAGTTCCCGAAATACCTCCTCCTGATGCACCTAGGACAAATATGGAGGCTTACTAGAATCATGCCAATGATGCCTTAGAGATAAAGTGCCTTGTTCTTAGATGAATGAACTATGAGTTGCGTGAGTAGTGAGCGGACATGGGTGTTCTTGAGATGGTTACATATATTAACAAAGTGACACTTGGCCTTACAAAGTAGGAAAGGGAAAATATCATAGGGGTGCTACTTGAGTCTAAGCTGACAGAGGGAACCTCGGTAGAAGGACATGTGGTCAATATGATTGGACATGTGTATCATCTTGAAGAACTGGGATTCACCTTAAGCCAAGATTTGGTCACAAATATGATTCTAAATACATTTCCAGAATCATATAGCCACTTTATTGCGTTTTATCACATGAATAATATGTCAAGACTGATGTCAGACTTGCTTGCCATGTTGATTCATACTGAAGCATGATTGAAGAAGGACAACTCCTTGATGATGATCAACAAAGTTGAGTCCAAGTATTGAATCAAGGCTGAGAAGTGTTCTGAGACCAATCCCAAATCAAAATCTTCAACACTCAAAATAAGGAGAAAGAAAAGTACAAGATGAACTTATCCTTTGTACTTGAAGGCATTCAGGAAAGAGAAGATGGGGATGGTGATCTCCATTTTAGGTATATACGTTATTGAGATAAATCCATCTACTTCTTCATCTTTGGTACTAGATAATGGATGTAGATCTCACATATGTTCCAATATGCAAGATCTAAAATAAAGTAGGCCTTTTGAAAAGGGTGAGGTCAAACTATGTGTTGATAATGGTGTAAGAGTTGCGTCCAGCGCAATTGGAACCTATAGTTTATCTCTATCCACAAGACTTGTAATAGAGTTAAATAACTACTATTATGTACCTACTATAAATAGAAACATCATTTCTATATCTTTTATGGACAAGGATGCATTTGAATTCCATATTAGAAATTGTCTATGTTCTATTTTTAAAGATGGGATCTTTAATGGCAGTCCCCAATTTCTTATGGTCTTTACATGTTAGATCTAATGGCATATATTTATAAAGTTAATACCAAAAGACTAAAACTCAACAACTCAAACAAAACATACATTTGGCAATTGTTGTCTAGGGCACATAAATGAGAATCACATATCTAGACCCATAAAAATGGTTATCTAGACTCTTTTGATCTAGAATCAATAAAAACATGTGAATCTTGTTTGTTGGGCAAGATGGCTAAGACCCCTTTCATTGATTACAATGAGAGGGCTAGTGATCTATTAGGACTCATACATACTGATGTGAGAGAACGTTTTAGAACAACTACTAGAGGTGGGTATCAGAAGTTTGTTACCTTTACTCATGATTTCAGCAGGTATTGATATGATTATTAAATGATACATAAGTCAAACACTCTTGACAGGAAAAGGCGTTTATGAAAGAATTACATAACAAACTTGGTAAAAGTATTAAGACACATCATTCCGATCAAGGTGGAGAATACTTAAACCAAGAGTTTGAGAACCTTCTTAAAGACCATGGGATTTATCCCAGTGAACTCCACCTGGAACTGTCACACCTGGGCCCATTGCCCAAGGCTCTAGTAGAGTTTCAGGAATGACGAATGTCCCCACAAACCACCACTGGCCTTAACTGTGCACTTTGTCCTCACTCACATGCATGCCAGGATCAACTTCCTGATAGGTCACCCATCCAAATACTACTCCAAGTTGAGCACGCTTAACTATGGAGTTCTTAGAGATGGGCTCCCAGAAAAGGAGGTGCACCTTGGTGATATGAGTAGTCCAATCATTCCTTATAAGATCTTTTTATCTGAGGCATCAAATACTGGGATGTTACAATCTCCCCCACTTAGACTCTTGACGTCCTCGTCAAGGCTCAACTATATGGCCTCATAATCTAACCCCATTTCAGTGTAGACCCACAATGGCCCATGGACACCCAGCTCCCGATCACGGAATACCAGCGCAAGGGTGGCTACGTCAACCATGGACAACCCTTTCCTACATGCCTGGATCGCACGGCTCAAGACTGGCATGCCATGTCCATGTGGGCCCCACCTACTGGAGGGGTTATGGCTCTGATACCATTTGTAACGTCTGGTCCCACTGCCCAAGGCTCTAGTAGAGTTTCAGGAATGATGACTGGCCCCACAAACCACCACTAGCCTTAACTGCACACTTTGTCCTCACTCACGCGCATGCCAGGATCAACTTCCCGATAGGTCACCCATCCCAATACTACTCCAAGCTGAGCACGCTTAAATATGGAGTTCTTTAGTGATGGGCTCCCAGAAAAGGAGGTGCACCTTGGTGATATGGGTAGTCCAATCATTCCTTATAAGATCTTTTTATCCGAGGCCTCAAATCCTGGGATGTTACAGGAACACCATAGCATAATGGTGTCTCAGAAAGAAAGAATTGCATACTACTAGATATGGTGCGATCAATGATGAGTTTAGCAGAGCTTCCAACTACCTTTTGGGGGTATGCTCTAGAAACCGCGACATACACACTAATGGTAAATCAGTTCAAAAGACACAATATGAGATATGGCATGGGAAACATCCCAATATGTCTTTTATGAGGATCTTAAGCTTATGTTAAAAGAATGTTTTTTGATAAGCCTGGTCCAAAATCTGATAAAATGTTTTTGTTGGATATCCTTAAAAAAAGAGGATATTACTTTTTTTACCCTATCTGACAACAAAGTGTTTGTCTCGAGGGGTATTGCATTCCCTAAGATGGATTTTGTTTCCAAAGGAATGTGTGGGAGGAAAGTGGAACTGAGAGAGGTTAGAGATCTACAAGAGAACACAGAACCAATAGATGAACAAGAGGAACAAAGAGAATCACAAAGTGTTGTGGAGTCATAAATTCCTCAAGTAACATAGGAACCTCGTAGATCTAATAGGACACACCTTGTGCCTGAAAGATTTGGATATCTTGTGACTCAAGAAGACAGTGAATTGTTCATCGATGATGAGCTAATAACATATCTAGATGCTATTGAAGGACCAGAGTTTGTGAAATGGCTTGAGGCCATGAGATATGAGATGGAATCCATGTATACCAATAAAGTATGGACTTTGGTGGATGCAACTGAAGGGGTAAAACCCATAGGGTGCAAGTGATCTTCAAGAAGAAGACTAGCATGGATGGAAAAGTTCAAACCTATAAAGACAGATTGGTTGCAAAGGGTTTTAGACAACTCAAGGTGTTGACTATGATGAAACATTTTCTCTAGTACCCATGGTTAAATCCATCACGATCATGCTTGCTATTGTAGCTTATCATGACTATGGGATTTGGCAGATGGATGTTAAAGTTGCATTCCTCAATGAGAATCTTCTCGAGGATATGTACATGACACAACCTAAGGATTTACAAATCCAAAGGATGCAAATAATGTATGTAAGCTACAAAGGTCGATCTATGGATTTAAGCAAGCATCTCAGAGCTAGAATCTTCATTTTGACAAGACAATCAAAGATTTTGGCTTTACTCAAAATGAAGATGAACCTAGTGTGTACCACAAGGATAGTGGGAGCATAGTGACATTCCTCATATTATATGTAGATGACATATTATTGATGGGGAATGAAATCCCTACTTTAAAAAAGGTAAAGACATGGCTAGGAAATATGTTTTCTATGAAAGACTTGGGAGAAGCATCCTACATCTTGGGGATAAATATCTATAGAGATAGATCTAAGAGGCTTTTTGGACTAAGTCAAAGCACATACATTGACAAAGTGAAGAAGCAGTTTAGCATGGAGATCTCAAAGAGAGAAAACTTTCCCATGATACATGGAGCTCCCATCTCCAAGGGTCAAAGTCCCAGTTCTTGTAAAGAAAGGGAACACATGAGTTTGATTCCATATGCCTCAGCAATAAGATCAATCATGTATGCAATGTTGTGTACCCGTCTAGGCATCTCGTATGCCTTCAACATGATGAACAAATATCAGTCAAACCCAGGTGATGCTCATTAGACAAACATAAAGAATATCCTCAAGTACTTGAGAAGGACGAAGGATCAGTTCTTGGTCTATGATGGAGAGGAATAATTGGTGATAAGAGTTTACACCGATGCAAGCTTCCATGCTGACAAAGATGATTACAAATTACAATAAGGATACATGTTTTTTCTTAAACAATGGAGCTATAAGCTGGAAGAGTTCCAAGTAAGAGAGATTTGCTAATTCTATAATAGAGTCTGAGTATATTTCTACTTTGAATGTAGAAAAGGAGGATGTATGGATCAAGAAGTTCATTTTATAAGTTGGGGTCGTTCCAAGCATCAACAGTGCAGTCGAGCTATATTGTGACAACAATGGAGCTATTACACAAGCTAAGGAACCCATATCACATCAATGCTCAAAGCATATACAAAGGTGGTTCAATCTCATACAAGAGATCGTATAGTGAGGGGATGTAAAGATTTGCAAAGTACCAACTAAGAACAATATTACTAACCCCTTGACAAAGTCCCTTCCACAGCAGAAGCATGATGGACATGTTAGATCACTTGGAATATGATTAGTGAGTGATTGTCTATAAGTGCAAGTGGGAGTTTATTAGTATGTATGCCCAGAGAGCCAATCATGCGATTGTTGTAATGACATAATTTCTAATTGATTTGATTAATACATAAAGTCAAGCTTCCAATTTATTCTTTTTAATTTAGTTATGATATAATGATGTAACATTATAAATGTCTAGAGAATAATATTACTTAATGACATATGTTTTCTAGTACATGACTTGGAGAAATGAGATCATATAGATGTTAAGAGTACATACATATATTCTCATCATGTCCCTAATTAGTTTTTATTGCGAAAGGTTGATAGACAATAATAAAACATGATTAGAGTGTGAGTTGGTTGATGATAGAATCTCATTAGTCATGATATGGCAATATCAAACCAAGCACACATATACATGTTAGAGAATAGTGCATCGGATAGACCCACCATGAAACTGACACATGGAAACATTACCATGGTATTCATCATCAGATCTCATAGTAATGGTGGTGTTTGTGGTTCTTTGACCTAAAATCACTACACTCATCACATGTCGTTTAGTATTCTTTGACATCATCAAAGGCAATCCTAAAACATGGGTTGTTATAAAGTTAATGATTGGGTGACTATGACACATGGGGATTGACTATGAGTGATATAAATGGGATTTGTCCCTCCTACAAGAGTATGATATCCTAGGTCTCTTGATTAGCAAGACTGAGAAATGCATGGCCATGTGCATGTGAGTCAATATATCATATTGAGATTACATATATCTCAAGCAATCTGATCTGGTTCAAGTAGCAAGATTCAATGTTTAAGAGAATGACTACTCCATGCCTTAAGTTCAATATGGATATCAGAGACAAAGGAATTATACAAACAATGTAACATCATACATAGATTGTAGGTTGAAGTTGCTCTCAGACTTTCCATTTACTTGCATAGCATTGATGTGCGACTAGGCACCACTCATTACTTGTGATGTTATAAGTTGTTATGAACATTCATTGTCAACGTAATATGAGACCTATAGGGTCACACACATAAGTCTTGACTAAGAAGAGGAGTTTAATCTTGAATAATGATTGAATTGATTATTAAAGTGTTTAAGTATTCATTTCATGCAACATATCAGTTGATTGCACTGCCAACCAATCAACTCACTTAGTGAGATGGATGTTTGGAGTGACAAATTATCAACTCAAGTGTTGAGACGATCGTTAGGAAAGTCGGGCTGATTGAAACTGAAATGCTGAAGTTCTGTGCGAAATAGGCACCAACGGATCGGCTCAATGGGTGAACTGATCGACTCATGCATAGTGAGATGACTGGTTCACGTGGTGAACTGATCAACTCATTTGGACAGAAGGAAGGTTCTAGTAGCTTTCCCGAATTCATGAGAAGATTGGATCATTTTGAGTGCTCAATTCTATTGATGCAAGGAATTAATGTTTAGCATAAAATAGAAACAATCTACCGATTTCGTGTGCAATTGGGGAAAATATGAAATGACCATCTCACTAGGAAAGATAATCGGCTGGCATGCTAGATGACCGTCTAGGTTTCCATATGACTATTTCGGTGGTCATGGGTTATGAAAATTGAAGATCTTCCGGTGCCTTACAATCCTGCACAGATTGGGAACCCAGACCCAAACCCCTTCTATAAATTGAGGGGTACTGGGGGCTTCTCAGAACACAACATAGACATTTAAGAATCAATTTCTCTAACAATTTTTGTCTTCTCTAGTTTTGGTAACCAAGAGATCTCAAGTGTAACAACCCGCACTTTTGAGTGTGTAAACGACCTTAAAGATGTGAATCATTACTCATAAATTCCAGGACCACATTCAAGAAATAATACAGAATAGTAAAAAATTTCCATTAATGATCAAATATTTACATGTTTACATAAAAAAAAGCTCCTCTAAGGAGTTAGATAACTTTAACCAGAAATAACATTTACATGTGTGATGATAAACCATTAAGACTAAACCTTCATGATTAAACTATAGTGTCTTCAACATCTTTAATTGTACCCTCGTGCCCATGAATCAAGTATATGTGATACCTAAAATGCCAACAAACAAATACGCGGTCAGTATATTTCTATACTGGCATGTGGGTTCAAACAATAATAACAAGTACACATATAAGCAAACATCTTTATCTTGCATATAAGAACATAAACTTATTTTCATATTCTAACCCATATCTAGTCTACTACCTCAGGTGTAATCACTGTCCCTCCAGGGCTCGTGTGCATTACCCTTAAGACCATTCTAACCTAGGGTTTAGAATACTATTATTTACTTTACATGATACTCATAATAACTTTATAATATGCAAGAAATAAATAAACAAGCAAGAAGTTTATCTTCTATTCAATATCATCGAGAAACTTCGGCAATCTCGGAATTCAATATAGGTATTCATAAGCATACCCACGTACCACTACAGGAAAAGTTAACAATAACGACGGAAAAAGTTGATCGTAAATGTGAATAAGTTTATCGTTAAAACTATTAACGATGGAAAAAAAAAGTTGTCGCGTCTTGTCGTTATTGGTCTTGCCGTTAAAAAAGATAACGACGAATAATTTTAGTTCGTCGCTATTACAAATCACAACGACTTATATAGTTTGTCATTAATAGTTTTAACGACTATATAAAATGTCTGACGTTGATACTAGTTGCGACCACCCAACCTCGTCACTGATATTAGTAACAACGACTAGCAGACTTGATCACAAAGGTCAACAACGACATTCGTTTTCCGTCGTAAATAGCTATAATGACAAAAAAAACAAATTGCTAAATTTGTCTTTCATGTTTGCAACACACTTGGATCCTAACCTAGGAAACACGAACATGTACACGAGCATGGATTTAGCGACAGACTAAGAGGCACCATAATTTTCAATAATGCAGGACATGACACGACAATGGGAACAATTAACTTATTATTATACAAGTATGTATATTTATATATGAATATTTTAGAATACAATAAGCTTTATGTATAAACACATAAATTGATCTAAATCAATCATCTATGATGGAAATATCCATGAAATCCAACCAATAATCAACATATAACAATATATCCACAAGTCAAAGTATGAATTAACTCACAACATATATCAAGATCCTTAATTATATAATTATTGTAGTAATAAAATATGGAATGATAAAATCAAGGTTAGTAAAATTTTGGAGACATTAGTTTTTGTTATTTGTGTAAGTCATACTTGTCAAGGCGTGAAGGCGGCATGGCATTCCAACTGAACGCCTTGTGACTAGGCGTGACTAGGCATCGCTTAGGTGACATTTAAAAATAATAGTTTATGTATATATACATGTGTCATGGTTTTCCCCCACTCATATACACATATTGTATAGTTATATATGTAGTTATCTACATATTTATGGTCGATCTCCTCATATATATATATATATATATATATATATATTTGTATGACAAAATAACCGATTACATTTCTAATATATTACCATTGACAATAATGTCAAGGACACAAAAAAGAATTATTGTAAAGAATGTAAGATAGTGATCAAAAAATAAATATACATTTATTGTCATACATAACTACAAGTATTGAGCAATGTAATCACTATCTTTCATACCATAGCTACTTAATACAATCCGAATTGAAGTTGCAAACTAAGAAAAATCAAATCTGTACTAAGAGTATTAGATCCAGTCACAAAAAGATTATTAGATCTAGTTAAACCCAAAAAGAGTATTAGGTCCAATTAAAAGTGATATTTGGCACATAACATAGGCAACAATGCTGATTTTGAACATTAGAATAGCCACATTAAACATTAAAATACGTCAATATACAACCAAACCCAAAAAACTAAGTCATCTTGGCATTCTAGAAAAAGTTGTCTCGACTAGGCACAACCTTGGGACGTCTTACCGCTTAGGCGGCCGCCTAGGCGCACACCTTGATAAGTATGGTGTAAGTAATGGTGAACATGTACCATTAGGAGGAAAAATGAGAGGGTGTAAGGAAATATGCTGGTGGTGATGGAGAAGATGAAAAATAAGGTGCGTTGGAGATTGAGAGGGAAGAAAGAGAAGATGCATACATTTAAGTGTTACTTAAGATGCACAGGCAAGAGACGAGGAGGGGAGATGGAGATGTAGAGAAGCAAGAAAAGAGGAGGCATAAGGATGACAACACTGATGTAAGTAATGGTGAACATGTACCATTAGGAGGAACAATGAGAGGGTGTAGGGAAATATGTTGGTGGTGATGGAGAAGATGAAAAATAAGATGCCTTGGAGATTGAGAGGGAAGAAAGAGAACAGGCATACATTTAAGTGTTACTTAAGATGCACAGGAAAGAGATAAGGAGGGGAGATGGAGATGTAGAGAAGCAAGAAAAGAGGTAGGAGGAAGAATGAGAGGGTGTAAGGAAATATGTTGGTGGTGATGGAGAAGATGAAAAATAAGGTGCCTTGGAGATTGAGAGGGGAGAAAGAGATAAGGCATACATTTAAGTGTTACTTAAGATACATAGGCAATTTGAAACTTCTGTTGTAGGAATTATTAGCTAAGAAGACATCAATTCGTGTAGGAAGCGGCTGCACTGGCCGCTTTCTTAATCGTTGGTCATCTTTTAAAGAATTCTTTAATGCACTTAGTTAATTATAAGGTCCAATATCTTATGATTTAGATAGCTATGTTCTGAACAACTAAAGATGTGACTAAAAAATTATATAGTGTAGACAATTGATACGTGCAGCTAAGTGTATTCAACATAGATTATTATAATGTTAAAGTACTAAATTTATATCAATTCTGATAGGAAAAAAGAATGAGTACTCACAGTTGTATATTTTAATGAGTAAGAAAAGAGTACTTACCTTTTGATTGCACATATTTGGTTTATCATGATCCAAAGACAATGAGACACTCTTAGTGAAGAATAAGTGGAAGAAGAAAACCATTTATAGCTAAATCCCATAATAGAGTGTAATATATAATCTGAATACCAATCACCATCACCATAAATGAAACCTACAAAAGAGATTTTAAGTATTAGAAACACAATTCATGGAATGCACATATCTCTGGATGTGCGTCGGACACATAAAGTCGAATGTGCAATGGACACATATCTTCGGATGTGCAAACAGACACATTTTCCGCATGTGCAACAGACACATATCTCCAGATGTGCAACAGACACATTTTCCGCATGTGCAACGGGGCATATTTTCCATATGCTCACTCGAAAACCAAAACAACATAAACATTGTGCGTTGAAAAACAAAACGGCATGCGTTTAGAAGTTTAGGGGATAGGGAGGGGTTTCCAAGAAGTGTTTCAGTACAAGACTCCACTCAGTCTTTTAATGGACGTGACATTCTTTTCTTACATCAAAGAATTTACTGTGTGTTAACCGAAGAATGAATCGAGAAGAAAATAATATATAGCTCTTTCCATAATGAGTGTGCACATATCATATGAATAGAAATCATCATCACATATATAAAACTATGTACCTACAAAAAAATGATATATGAGGGGCACATATCACTGAATGTACAACAAACATATAACTTTAGATGTGCAACAAATATATTTTATGCATGTGCAACAGATATGAATGGGTTATACCGATACAACGAGTACTCATAGTTGTATATTTTAATGAGTAAGAAAAGAGTACTTACCTTTTGAACCAAAGATAATGAGACACTCGTAGTGAAGAATAAGTGGAAGAAGAAAACCATTTATAGCTAAATCGCATAATAGAGTGTAACATATAATCTGAATACCAATCACCATCATAACAAAGTGGGAATGTACATATCTCCCAAGATATCAATATTGTGCAAATCGAACTCATCAATTTGAATAACCTGAATTTAGAGCAAAACATATGGAGATGAGGACAATAAAAGAGCATAACCTACATAAAGAAATATTGATATAAAAATAAAGTGAAAGAATGAACCTTGTGAAATTTCATCCACGAGTATGTTGTAACAAAGAATGTTCATTAGTTTCTTCCAATAATAATGTAACAAAGAATGCTCAATAGTTTCCCATATCCCTAGGAAATCTGGCTATAACAGATCATCATTTTTCTAGTGTAAGATCCTTTAATACATCTCGAGCATAGATCAAAGAGTATTGCTTGGCTTTGGACTAAGAAAAATCTGAAAAAAGAGAGAACAATATAATCTGAATTTTTTTGGACAAATATGCCAGAAAAATATGAAAATATGGTGGAAACAAATCTGAAAAAAGCATACGAAACTTGATAACTCTTTCATCTTCTTATTCACTTGGAACAATTAGCATAACCCAAGCTGTAAAAGAAAACAAGTATGGTATGTAAGATGCCTTTTGATAAACTCTTTAAACAACACTATCTTATTAATGGAGCAATGTAAAATGTCATGTTCAAGTAATAAAACACTCCCAATTATAAGTCAAGTTCAAATCCAAATGGCATGGGATGTAATGCAACATTCATGCTCAACATGAAGAAGAAAGGATATTCCAAAAGAAAGATACATATTAATTTAGATACATGATTGGAAAAAAAGATGGAACCTATCACAGTTACCTCATATGGATGTGATATGAAAATGATGTTGAATATATGGATATGTCCCTTCTGAACATCCTGTATACATTAAAATAAAGCATACTCAATTAAAATCAAAATCAACCGAATTACCTATTGAAGATTTGTATGTTAATACATCTCATTTTTCCTGTGTTTTGGTAGTTCACCAAAAATAATCAAGTATAATTACAAAATTTCTAGAGGAATAATGATGTTGGATGGGTAACATTAAAATGTGTGTACTCCACTTTCAGGTGAAAGTAACTACAAAAAAAGGTTTTAGTTTTTCTTCCATCCAAACAAAACCATTGGACTCATTCTCTGGTTGACTTGTCATTGGATCACTTGCATCATCACCTACAATTGTGAATTAGAAAATTTATATCAATGCCACCTCAAATATATATATATGTATACCAATGCTACCTAAAATCACAATCATAAGTTCAAGTAACTTGTACCAGTGTGAAAATGATTACTCGTGAGATTACCATAAACTTTTCACTATGAAAAACTTCCTTTACGAGCCATTCCCAATCACCATCAACTTGAATTGCCATAGGCTTCTTCAATAATTGGTGCTTCATGTCTAGCCCTTTCATGGTATGATGCATTGCTGCCCTCCATTTCACCCATAACTCTTTCATATGTTTTATTGTATGGCTTTTAAAATCATCCATGTTTTTGTTAGAAAATTTATCCTATACAACAAAATATGCATTAAGGATGTTATTATCTTGTAAACATTTAAGAATTTAGATAAATATAAAATGAATTGATCCCACTCACCACAGCTATTGCCCACATGTGATCCTTTTGTCTTTCAGTGATATCATTCCATGAATGAACCTTCAATGGACAAATGTTGCGATCACGAATAATTCTTCCCAAGTGTCTACTCCATACCTTATGGTTTTTCCCAACTAGCCGACCTTGATAAAATGTGATATCTATCTTGCTTCCTTCTTTAAGTCTAGCAACCTTTTTACATTTGTTACTTCCTCGACGCCTCACTATCTTTTCAAAGACATTACCTATCATCAAGTAGAAAAAGAAACAAGATACTAAATAACAAAATATATTGGGAAATCAGTTGTGTATACACTAGGAGAACATGCAACTTAATTGGTGCATGTTAATATTTCAAACTAATGCAAATCAGCAACAACTAGAAGGGATCTTACATGTTGATATCTCACCAATAGAATGTGTGGAAATCGGTTCAGTATCCATGCCATGTTGATTGGGAGATTCTTCAAGAGGTACATGACCTGATTCAATTGGTGGAGGATCATGTTGAATTGGCGGAGCATGTTAATATTTCAAACTAATGCAAATCAGCAACAACTAGAAGGGGTCTTACATGTTGATATCTCACCAATAGAATGTGTGGAAATTGGTTCAGCAGCCATGCCATGTTGATTGGGAGATTCTTCAAGAGGTACATGACCTGATTCAATTGGTGGAGGATCATGTTGAATTGGCGGAGCAACATTTCTAATTGGGGGAGGACTTTCAATTGGTGGATGAGTACTTTTCATTGGTGGAGATGGAACATTTTTGGAGGTAGAATCATTCCATGTTTGTGGAAGAGAAGAACTTTTTTTGGAAGAGAAATACTTTTTCCCACTATTTAAATCCAATAAATTACTATCACAATACCCATCCATACCATGGATATTATCTCCTTTGAGATTTGGTAAAGTACTTTTAAGTACCAATCCATGAACACATCTTTTTCCAATTACACTTAGCTGTTGTGGCAAGAGATAATTCTTAGACCTAGACTAATTAGGATCCTTCTCATTTTTTGATCCTCTTGTAGACATTGTCTTGTACCACCAAGGACAATAATTAGAAGATCAACTATCAATAAATGTAGCTGATCAAACCAATAAAAATGACAATTATTACACATGTTTATATAACAACACTTGATTGCATAAAGTAAAAGACCAAATGTCATAGTCAATAACTTTATAGAAAATTAGGTTGAAAATGCCATTACAAGATATAAAACATATAATCTTTTCTAGTGGCATCACTACAACAAATTAAATGAAAAAAAAATCTTCTAAACATCATCAAAAATATCAATAGGAACTTATATTGCTTCATCTACATCAACTAGTTCAAATTTATCGCGTGGCTCAACCTTTATCACCACATGTCATCCCTTGTTATTGTGATCATTGACATAAAACACTTGAGATGCTTGAGTGGCTAATACATATGGCTCAGTAGTTTTCCAAATGCGTTTGCAATCAATACTTGTAAAATCATACTCATCAATCTTTAATCCTTTCACTTTGTCACCAACATCAAACCAATCACACCGAAATAATGTTATTCGGTTATCACCTAAGTATTGCATTTCAATAATCTCAGTCAATTTTCCAAAATAATCCATAACTTCACCACTATCATCACCACCTCCCACAACCACTCCACTCCATTGTGACCTCAATTTTTCCTCATGAGACCTAGTATGAAATCGATATCCATTCACCACATAACCATAAAAACATGTCACAGATTTAGATGGACCCCTTGATAATGAAAGCAACTCTTCTATTTTTTTGCTTTTATCATTCTCAAATTGATCTGCAACCTATGTAAATTATAATGGTGAAATTAGAGACATATAAACAATTGTGTATATATATTTCCACATTGAGAGAATAGACAACTTACCTTTGTCTTAAACCACTCAATGAAATTGTCATTTAATTCCTTATAAGATATTTGTTCTACATTTACCCCTTGAATTTGATAGTATTCCCTATGTTAAATCATTTAAATATTAGATCAATTATATATAGTCTTACTAAAAGTTATAAATAAATGACATATAATAATTTGTAGGAAATCACTTACTCAATGAAAGGTTCAACTTCTTCACAATTATTAAGAATATATATATGAGCTTGCTCCAATTCAAGTGCATCAAGGTCTCTTGTTTTTCCACAACCTAATCCTCTTCCCTTGTATGCAAAAGTAGATAAAACTGATTTTTCCTTGACATTATCTTCATAATTTCAATCTGGACGATTGAACTTTGTCTCCACTTTATGCAAATATCTTGAACAAAGATTCATACATTCTTCTTCTATGTATCCTTCTGCTATGGAACCCTCTGGGAGGGCCTTGTTGTGGATATATGATTTTAAGGTATACAAATTTCTCTCTATAGGATACATCCAGTGCCCATGAACAGGTCCACATAACATAGCCTCATGTGCCAAATGAATAGGAAGATGCAACATCACATCAAAAAATGATGGTGGAAATATCTGCTCTAACTTACAAAGAGTAACTGTAATTTGAGCTTCAATTTGCTTCAACTCCCTCATATTTAAGCACTTAGATCCCAATACCTTAAAAAATCGAGACAACTCAAGAATTGGCTCATAAATAACCTTAGGAAGAAGACCATGTAGTGCAAGTGGAAGTATGTGATGCAATAGAACATGATGGTCATGACTTTTTAATCTGGAAAGTTTAGTCTCTTTCATGTTAACACATTGTGAAATGTTTGAGGAATAGACATCTGGGACCTTTAAATCTTTCAAAAATCTACAAAACTTCTTCTTTCCATCTCGAGATAGTACAAATGATGCATCTGGTAAAACTATTTTCCCCTCCCTTGTTACGGGGTGTAATTCTTGTCTAATTTTCATAGCTTGCAAATCAAGATGAGATTTGCAATTGTCCATTGTCTTATTCTTAACATTCAGAATAGTTGCAAGAATACTATCACATATGTTTTTCTCTATATGCATCACATCTAAAGTATGTCGTATCAAAAGATTTTTCCAGTATGGAAGTTTGAAGAAAATGCTTTTCTTATTCCAATTGTCCCCCTACTCTTGTGAGATGTCTTTTTAGAATCTTTACTTAAAGGATTTCCCTCAAGATTGTCAACTTGGTTAAGTATATCATCACCAGTTAGTGGTGGCATTGGTGTGCCATTCTCAATAGTGCCATCAAATTTAGATTTATTTTTTCTCCACTTGTGATTCATAGGCAAATACCGTCTATGACCCATGAAACATTGTTTTCCACCATTAGCTAAGCGAGTGGAATGGGTACCCTTATGGAAACATGGGCAAGCAAGTTTTCCCTTAGTGCTCCATCCAGATAAAATCCCATATGCAGGAAAATCATTGATTGTCCACATAAGAGCTGCATGAAGATTAAAATTTTGGCGCATAGTTGCATCAAATGTTTGTATTCCATTATTCCACAACTCTAGCAATTCATCTATTAGAGGTTGCAAATAAACATCAATAGCATCACCGGGACCACTAGGACCAGGAATGAGCATACACAAAATCAAATTGGGTTGCTTCATGATCATCCAAGGAGGCAAATTATAAGGAATAAGAATAACTGGCCAAATGCTATATGATGATCTAGAATTGTTGAATGGTTGAAAACCATCACTAGCTAGTCCCAATCTAACATTTCTACTCTCAGTAGCAAAATTTTCATTTAATTCATTGAATCTCTTCCATGCCAATGAATTAGCCGGATGTCGCATATCACCATTATCACCATTATCATGATGCCACCTCATAAGTGCAGATGTTTTTGTAGACATAAACAACATTTGAAGCCGAGGAATGAGTGGAAAGTAATGCAAAAAAAATTTTGGTATTTTTTTGCCATTCACTTTTACTTTCTCCACCCCACTACACTTTTCTTGTTTCCATCTAGAAGTATTGCAAATTTTACAATTATCAAGACCGTGGTCTTCCTTCCAAAACAACATACAATTATTTATGCATGCATCAATCTTGTCAAATGAGCAACCAAGATCTTTGATTGTCTTCTTTGCTTCATAATAAGAAGTGGGCAAAGTTGAGTCTTTTGGAAATAATTCATCTTTCAACAATTCAACTAGCATTGTAAGAGACCGATTACTCCATCTCCCAAGACTTTTGATGTGAAGCAACTTGACTAAAGCAGACAACTTCGAACCCTTTGAGCCTGTATAAAGAGGTTGTTTGAGGTCATTTAGCAACCTAATAAACTTTTGAGCCTCGCAATTAGGTTCCTATTCAAAATTATCATGGTCAAAAGATCCTATATCCTCAACATTTCCCTCAACATTAATATGGCTTGGATGCATATCTTCAAGAAGCTCTAACATTTCATCGTCATTCTCACTATCTTGTTCATTCTCACTACTTTCAACATCTAAATCAGATTCAATTTCATGCCCCGTCTCACCATGATGATACCAAAAGGTATAACTCCTCATGAAACCATACACCATTAGGTGTGTTTTGACCAAATCACGATCCATAGACACAGCATTAACACAATGAACACAGGGGCATCTAGTTTCATTTAGGCCAATTCTTTGGCATGCATAACTTAGAAACTCTTGAACACCAAATCCATATGTTGGATCATTGAGTCGGTCATCAACAAGTCTAATACATTGCTTATTTGGTGCCATTTTCTACACAAAAATACAAGATTTTTATTAAATACAATATATAAATTTAATGTTATTGTAGTCCATTGTCTATTGTTTAAAAACCACACACTTCTTCAAGTAAAATATTTGTTGTTGTTTGCATCAGTTATTTCTGATGTAACTCAAGGCTTAATTCATCTACATTTTAGTTAGGTTATAAACAATGCTTATGGTTTCCTTATTAAATAGAGATATTTATATACAGAAAAAATGAAATAGAGGTACTTATGGCTTCCTTATTGGTATCAAATTCGTATGTTAGGGACACTAGAAGAAACTGGACACCATAACAATACAACACAAAACAGTAAAACAACATATTACTACATGCAACTCATAGTAGAATTAAAACTGAAGAGTAAATCTACATTTATCCAATTAAGATTCCAGCAGGAGCAATCTCCACAAGAAAACATGCTATCAAAAATAGACAAACACACTATATTAGCAGTAAAATCAAACTCAAACGTGAACATTAACACTTTGTAGTAAAATCAAGCATGAAGAGGACATGGATGGCCATCCATTTTAGGGATCAGTAGAGAGGGGAATAAGTAAGAGAGAATGGAAAAGAAGAAGAATTGGGCTATAGGGATAGAATGGATATATGAGATTGCCGTCCATTTTAGGGGAGGAACAAATTCAGTAGCCATACTAAAATTGGTGTCAAAGGATAAAGGGGCAAGAATAGGGGTGAGCATCGCTCTAAAACCGGACCGGACCGCAGACCGGACCGAAATAATAATGGACCGGACCGGACCGGACCGTAAAAGGTTGGGACCGGACTGCAAACCGAACCGTTAGGACCGAACTGGAAAAAACTGCTATTGTTTGAATTTTTAAAAATCTGTTGTACATTATATGTAAGTGATATTCTCCTCAATATTTTGAATCACAATGGATGTTGATCTAATTTTTGCATGGAGTAGCTAGTTAGCAAGTCTAATTGTACATAGTTGTTGTCCTAAATTAAATAAACAGCTAGTAATAAGTGAATCACAATGGTTGTTGTTCTAATTTTCACATGGACCATTAACTATAGTTACTGGATACCGACATACCAATTCTCCCAGTAGTAGGTACGATTATAGAACTCGGATTATACACAGTAAGCAACTTGATTATAAAAAGCAGTCTCCACCAGTCCACCGTGCTTAATGTCCCAACTGATTGCTCTAGTTCTATTGGAAATCGAATTTGAAAATGTCACTATCTCTATACTCGGAATCACAAATGCCATGATTTAAGCTTGGCAATCATGCCCCAACGGCACACATCTGTTAATTATGTTTGTTTCTTCTAGATAGAAAGGGAATAGATGGAAAATAAGGGGCACTGAGCGAAAGGATGATATATGAATAAAAAATTAGTTACCACTTACCAGTTTGTTGGTTGTATTTGCCGAATAGAAACTTGAAACACTACTTATAGCTGAATAGCTTGATCGCACAAAGCAAAGCCCTTGCCTTTCTTCACTTGTTGCTAGGTCTGTCGGCAATCATGGATGCCAGCAGGTAACCTGGACGAAAGCTGAATCAGAATGAGTCGAGTATGGAGTGGAGCTCGATAGTTGCTTGCATACCAATCACTGATGCCTGATGCACTCTGATGTGATGTCCAGGGCGTGGGATGCTCCAAGGGCTTGCGATGCTACGACGGCGAGAGATGCTCTGAGCCTCTGACACAATGATTGGTTTCGGTTGACAATCACCTGGTGCCTATTGGTTCTGGACCTCCTAGTCACTGGTCAGAGTTCGATAAATCAAGCTATAGTCTCCCATTCTGCAGGCAGCCCGACGCCGTGATGGGGGTATTGGGATGGACAAGTCAAGCGGGAGTGGAGACGGCTGACGGGTTGAGTGCTGGGATAAGAAATAATATGTATGTGGTCTGCCTTGGTTTAGGTTACACAACTAAACCGGTCCACGATCTAGACTGTGGTTTAGCCGGGTTTGGATCGGACCGGACCGCGGACCGAAAAAAATAGAGAGGGAAGAGTTTTAACGATGGAAAATTAGTTTATTTACGAAAGATAAAAAAGTTTTCGTTGTTGCCTACACCAACAACGGCGTAAAATTTGTTTATTTACGACAAACAAAAAAGGTTGCCGTTGTTTCCTACACCAATAACGACAAAAAATGTTGTTTGTCGTCTTTGCTATATTTATTATGACAACATAATAAAGTGGTTGTAAACTTTGACGTTAATACACCAGTTTTCTGTAGTGTACCTTATGCCATCACAGAAACCATGCAGAACATCATATACTTTAAGAGTATATCCAAACATCTAAGCAATAAGGTATTCAATTTGAAACAAGCATACTACATATGTGTCCCCATGTATTCACATTACATTACTAAGATCTGGATGCGCTCCTAAAATAGGGTTTAGTATTATCTCATGTTTAGACTAGGAATAAGGGTCACAAACCCTAATTCCATCATATTATAGTTTCTAAGATTACAAATTCAGTTGCACACATTAAGTTAAACCCTATTCATCATCTTAGGCATATTAGACTATTCCTGACACCTAGATCACATTACTAGCATTAAGATCATAGCATGACATTCACATTGGTTTTAAAACCCTAAATAAACATGAATAAGATTATTAATCTAGTATCATAAATCATTCAACATTCATCATTATCAGGGATTTCTTCATTATACATAACAATATCAGGTGTTATCTCAATGTAACTAGATCTACTCAATTAATCATCAGTTTAAGGAATCTAGGTTTCTCTTTATATTAATTACATTATCACATGTATTGCATATACTTTTGTAACAATAATCTTAATTAGAATCTGATTATATTTTCATTGGATTCCTCTCATTTTCCTGATCAATTTTATATGAAGTTTGTCTAATTCTGAATTACCAGTCATTATTTATGAATTTTGTAAACTAACCTTATTTGGGCCAATCAGGGATAGATACGTCAACGAGCTTTCTTCCTCTTCTATTACCTCTTTTATTGACTCGCGGATCAAGTTTTTGATCCGTTTACCCACCAACCTGAACTGAGTCCTCGCTCCTTCCTCATGTGCACAATTCTGCATGCACAAGTCTCGCTGGAGACACCACAGCCGGACGGACCTGTGCCAGCGGCCACCATGCTTCCACTTACTGCAATCACCACTGGGTACATCATCACCTCAGGCTTCAATTCTCACTCATCACCACTGCATCCTATTTCCTCCACCCCAACTTCACTACTCTCGACCGTGACAACACAAGCGCGACGACGCCGCATGGCTGCCACCGTCAGCTGGCAAATGACCAGCCTCGGTCTGACTCCTCCACCTCGACCCCACCTGTCCCTATTGCTATCATGAAGGCACAGTCATGCCCAAGCTTCCCACCTTCATCCTCCTACCAACTTGAACCATCCGCAAAACCCAGACCTGACAAGGCAATGTAGCGATCAGCTGTACGACCTCCACCGTCCAGGCTAGGAACGTGGGATAGGAGTTTGTAGGTCTTGCGAGGAGCATGCTTAGGACAACGGCCCGGTGTCAGAAGGTGTAAAATGTTGTTTTGCAGGTCCGACACCTTCCTCTGTCGAGTTAGCATACCACCTTTTGACTTTCTTATGAGTTCCGTCGGGTAACACTATTGGAGGCGAAGAAAGCATCTTGTTCACCCGCCTACATCGGCTCTCATCCCTCCATGCCTAGATTCCTCGCCGAAGAGCGATGAGATGACTACATTGTGGGCTGGGCTTGACACTTAGTTAGATTCACCCATACATGCATAAAGGTGGGATCATGATCATTCAGGATCCTCCGCAGGCCCCTGGGGGATTCTTATATATAAATATAACTTATGGAAACCCTAATGGTTTCTATGGAGAGCGATTAGGATCTGGAACTTGATGGAAGAGAACTGTGGTAGATTTCTTGGTGATCCATAGAGGCTGGGAATCCAGGATTATATATATACCAATGCATGTGGAAGACCTAGAGATCCTTACGAAACAACTCCAATCAAGAGGTTGTAGTTTAAGAAACACTTGAATAATATTCCTTCCCAAAGGTAGATGGACTCCTCATATAGGAAACATAGGCATGAAGGGATTAGATAAGGCCCATCATATTTCCTTTGATAATAATCCTCCCCACATGATACCTTATCAAGTCCTTTTCCAATTATCGGGGTTCGTTGGGTATCCTTTATATACCAAACTTCTTATTTTCTTTAAACTAGGGTTCCTATTTCTTTTAGGAAACTTGCATACTGCCCTTTTATATGGCTTCCAAGGAAAGGTGGATAATCCTTTAATTAAATATGTAAGCCACCTATTATCTTGTATTATCTTAGATATCCCTTCATTATCTAATATTCTGATTATCCATCAACCATGACTATTTTGGATACCTATTATGATCATGAATATCCCCATTATCCAAAATCATGTCTCATGGGCCCATATGTAAACTTTGATTAACCAATTGGGCTAAAAAGTCCTAAAGGCCCACGAATCACAACTTGGGCCTTCCAAAGGTTCCATGAGCACAATTACATTTCTAATTACCAAACATAATCCTTTGGTAATCATCACATCTTATATAAGCCTGATATGATTAACTATGCCCAACACACTTTATTTCTTTAACTTGATCATTCAATCTAATGTTAGGATCTGGAATCATCAACCAAGTTCCCTCCAAACACTTCATTGTCCTTAATTCATTTCGGCTTGAAATCCACGAATTTCAAGGATGTAACACCAAGAAAGTCCTACTTGACTAGGGAGGGATAGCAATAGGAGAGAACTAATAAGGATCATTGTTGTGGGAGAGTAAGTTGGTGACTAGTATGCCAATACGAGGGACAACTCCTTGCTATCTGTTCTACACAGATGACATGAGTTCTAGGCAGTTTGTGTGGATTTCCATAGAGGCATGGAGGTTGTTGTCTGCTGCTAGGAGGACAATGCCAACCTACAATATGTTGTGTAGACCAGGAGGCGCAATAGTCAGACGAGTCTCAATGCAGCTAGAAGACGGTTGCACATCCACAATGACAAGGAGATGTCACTGGACTTGCTCTAGGACCAGATATATCCTTGAAACCATCCTTCCCATCTTATAGTTATTAATGCGGTCTACTAGTTTATGGGAATATAATAGATAAAATATTTTGTTTCCGCTGCCTATTTTGTAGCTATATTTTCCTACATCAAACACACTAACCTCCTATTCATGTAGTAATGGTTTGTAATGTCAAAGTAGCTAGATTTCAGTATGTTATAGGACTCCATCCCCTTAAAAAAGGATTTCTTCCTCAAAATCATCATATCCATGATCTATCGATGTACTACTATTATCCGTCCACCCCCTTAAAAGGTTTTATCTACCAAGTAAAATGAAAACCAGAGGTAAGAGGGTGAGTCTAAATAAACCATGTATAGGATCGATCACTTGATTAATATGACTAAAGCCCAACGTCTAGTGTGATGTCCAACTTACAAAACATGAGATAAACAAAAGCGGAAGCCAATTATTTAATTGGCAGCGGAAGTATGAAAATCACTGGAAATTAAAACTTTTTGGAGAAAAGACCTTTAAAACTTAAAACTCCTTTATTATAAACAAAATAGACCGTTTACATCATGTCAAATCACTTCTCGAGTGATTATATACAACCAGATACAAAATCTCAAGATTAAAAACCAAAATCTCAGACCTACTGACTCCTAGGACCTGAGAGTACAAAGACGACATAAGACTAGCTAACTATAGGACATGAAGAGCCGGTATCTCCACTTGAGATTCACTGTTGTCCTTGGTGTTGCTGCTGTTGATACTACTCACCCTCAGATTGGTTTCTCCGTCCTCGACGTCCACCTAAAAAGTTGAAACCTACGGAGTGAGACAATCTGAATAATTGTCCCAGCGAGAGTTATAACTCTTCGCCAGAAGCTTTGTTATAGAATATAAGGAATAACATAAGCAAGGTAACTTAAAACATCAACAGTAGGTTTGACAAAGTAAAGCAACATTTACTTAAGCAATCACTTCATTAAAACATATGAATAACATGTACACTAGATACTTGAACAGGCTAATAATGTAAACAATGTAACATCAATCATTGTTTATCGTAGTTCAACCTAAGTAGATATACTATGCGGTTGATTATGTTTTATAAACATTATTATGCCCTACGGAGATGAGGTATACCGCTTATACTCCAACCGATCACTACTAAGTCGCATCGGTATCATACATAGGTCATCAAAAGAGTCGCATTCTAATGACCTCATCTTCCTCAGTCAGTGTGAGGATCAACATGCAGGACATCTAGTGTCTCTGCTACTATAGCTTACCAGGGTATTCTGGTACTTCGCTATTAGAGTCACAGTGGCATTCTGTACTCTCTTCCCCATCAAAAGATCTCTTATTTATCTCTCATCGATGCGGTATTCAAAGATTCCCTCGGGAGATTTGTGGTACATCACCCCAGCATAAACACATAGTGAAGGGTTGATAGATTAAGATACATCTACATCAATTCCTACACTAGGATGTAAGGATATACACATCCATATTCCCCCACATACTCAAAAGTATGTGATCCAGGAGTTCCCTTAGGAAAACCTATTTCACCATCATTTATCTTCTGACAATGATGGATCTATGATCAGGGCTCTACATGGTATGGTTATACTTGATTAGTTAGGTACATTTCAGTATTCTTTTAGCATCAAGCATGTTTTCAATCATTATTCATTAGAACAACAGATATGAAAGTAGAATACTAAATGTATCAAGTTTAACTCACACTAGTTATCATTTAGATGTCATATCTTGATCAACTCATCATTAGTCATCTAATCAACATGACTTTGACATTACTCATGGCTCTTACAGCCTATCAATCTCATATGATGCCACTTACTAGGCAACATGATATGTCACTTTTCATAAAGCTAATAACATGCTTTAAGTGAATATGGCATCATAATCCTTGCCTGGATATGATCATTCTCATATAAGAACCTGCATAGCTATTTCAAGTGATAATAATAAACAATTCATTTCCAGATCAACAATTAATAAAGCAGAATTAATCTTTCAATTCAAGGGTTGTACCTTCATACCTTTACTAAGGCTAGGTTCCCTTATTTACATCAATTAGGGTTATCCAATCCCTTTAATTATTATTAGGAATAATGATTCCTCATCTCATACTTTAATTATGAAGATTCATGCTTAAAAGCATAACCTGGAATTAGGGTTTATTGTACATTTCAACACATCACCCTCAATTAGGGTTTACTATTCACATTACATGTTATTACCCTAGAATTAGGGTTTACTATTCACTTCATGGTGAATTGAGTTCATATCATCATCATGTATGAGAATTATCATCATTGAAGCCCTTAAATTAGGTTAAGATTCATTAAACACCATAACTAGGGTTTCCATGATCTCACCTTGGTGGATCATACCCTAATCATCTACATTCTTACTTATTAAAAGGTGTGTTACTTGCTTCTCGTTCATATTAAGAGCCTTCTCTCTCCTCATACTGCTAGATGATGTTTACATCACTCTAGATTAGATTAGGTCAAGTCAACTTTAATTATCATAAGCCATGTCACCCCTATTATGATTATTAGGGTTTGATTAAACAAGGGTGTCATCTACTTGAACCCTTCAAGGGTACATTGGTAAAGTACACCATTAGTTCACAACATGAATCAATATATTAATCACTTAGACCCTTAATGTCTTTAGGTATCATTAGGGTTTGGATTAGACAACCATTGAACCATTTAAACCTTCAAAGCATTAAGTAATCATAACCCTAAAGTCCCCAAACGATTACACACTTTCAACCTCCAAACGGTCCTGAGACCGTTTGGAAGTGTTGACCGTTTGGTTAGGTTGACTTCCAAACCATTTGAACTTGGTCACCCTCAAGACCATTTGAATTTAAACGGTCTTGAAACCGTTTCAACTTGTTGACCGTTTGAGAGAGTTGACTTTGAAACCGATTGAATCTATACGACCTTGAAACCGCATGAATTGAAACGACCTTGAGATCAATTGGATCTAAACGACCTTGAGATCATTTGAGCCCAAACGGTCTTGAGACCATTTGGATTCAAACGGTCTTGTGATCGTTTGGTCCAAACCTCTCAAAACCGATTGGACCCAAAAAGTGCATCTACACTTGTAATCGATTAGGGTTTTCAAGGTTGAAGCCCTCAATTGACCTTATATATGTTAACCACTAATCAATTGAGCCAATTAGGGTTAGCCTTAACCAATTGGACACTCAATTGACCCTCAATTGATAGCCAATTAGGGTTGGAACCAATTCAATTTGGGTTTGTAACCGGTTAACCATCAATGTTCATCAACATGAACCTAATTGAAGTTGAACCCATCAATTGACATCCAATTGGGCCCCAACTTGGCCTAAACGGTCTTAGGATCATTTGGACACCCTCCAAATGGTCTTGAGACCGTTTTCCCAAAGTCACGTCAAAATCTAAGTCAATTTGATAAGGGTTGAACCCCAATTAAGTCTCAAATCAGCAATTTCAATTAATTCAACAACCTATTATGATTGGACCTTCAATTGATAAAATTACCTTAACCGTAGACCTCCAAACGGTCTTGGGTGGTCACCAAACGGTCTTGAGACCGTTTGAGTGACTCCCCAAATGGTCTTGAGACCGTTTGGTCCACTCAACCTAAAGTTCAACAAGATTGGTCCTTGAATTCAGCAATTGAACCCGATTAGGGTTTAGAAGGTTGAAGTGCCTTCAAATTGTGATTGGTTTGCAATTAGGTCATGATTCTTTGTAATTGATTAATTCAATATATATCCAACAGACATCTAAATGGTCTTCACTTGGTCAACCGTACCAAATGGTCTTGGAGACCGTTTGAATCTAAACTGTCTTGCAAACCGCATGAATTCAAATGGTCTTGAGATCGTTTGATTTCAAACGGTCTTGCAAACCGTTTAGACCAAATCGTCCAAGGTAATTTGGTAAAGTTACCTAGGAATTCACACCCATCATCTTCAACCTTAGAACAAGTCGGTTACTTTAAAGTTTTTCTTGCAAAAGTGCAAGGAAGAGTGGGGAAGAAGAAGAACTAACTACTAACTTGCAAGAACAAAGATATGCATAAGAAAGCAAGAAGTTAAAAGTTATAAAACCCACCTTATGGTCGTTCCTAGAGCTCCAAGCTTCCAAGCTTCAAGCCTTTAATGGCGTATTGAGCTCCATAGGTCGGCCAAAGGTGTTTCTTCAAGAAAAGGTTGGGAAAGATCGGCTAGAAAGAAAGAACTAAGTAAGATAACCATGAAACCAACCTTGTAATCCACTTTCCTCCATGAATTCGAGCAATAAGATGACCCAAGCTTACCTAGCTTCTCCTTGGTCGTTCTCCTCTGCTCCAGAGCTCTGCCTTAGTTGGTTTGAGCAAGGTGATAAGTGAAGGAAGAAAGGAAACGTTCCTTTGCAAACAAAGGAAAGTTGTATATATATCTTTGGGTGAAACTTCAACATAAGGACATCTAATTCTCCATTTCTCATCTAGGTCCTTCCTTTCTTCTTTGCACGCCACTTCTCTTTATTTTTAAAGCAAAAATCTTTCTAAAACCAAGGACTAAAGGCAAAGAAGGTCAACTTATTACTAAGGTGCTCATACATAGGGGTTTCCTTACTTTCAACTTGGTGATTTAATTACAAAGGTGTTTCTTATTATATGATTATTCAACTGAAGCGCCCTCTGCATCATTATTACTCTAAATGATGTCAAGGGTCATACAAGATATTCTAGAAAGTTTATTTTACAAGTTGCACCCCACATTTTGGGTAAATTGCACTTAACTCCAAAACTAGGGTTTTAAGCACAAGGATTGCTCCACAAGCTGCATCTTGATGCCAATGCTTGGGAAATCCATCATACTTCATCATATTCACTCTTATGATGTCTCAACACTATAGGAACATATTAACATGTGTAATTTGTAGGTCAACCCTTCTAATTGGGTAATTTGTACATAGGTCCTTGTATTACAAAACAATACTAAAACATTGTTTAAAAAGGACAGGAATGGAAATATATGTTCCTCAGGAACTTTAAATACATGCCAAAGGATAATCACAAGTATTTAATTACATATTTAAGCAAAAAAACTTGGGTTAGTTCATAACCCAGGTCAGGGATGTTACAAATTATCCACCCCTTACAAGGATTTCATCCCCAAAATCAACAAAACATATTTTAAGAGAAAAGAGTAGGGTATTTCCTTCTCATCTCTTCCTCTAGTTCCCAAGTGGCTTCTTCAACACCACGGTGATTCCAGAGGACTTTCATAAAACTTATATCTTTCTTTTTCAACTTTTTAATTCTGTTATCAAGGATTGACACTGGTCCTTCGTCATATGTTATATCATCATTCAATTCTACCTCCATAGGTTGTAGAACTGACTCGGTATCAGGGTGACATTTCCTCATCATAGAAATGTAAAACACAGAGTGTAACCTCTATAACTCTGGTGGTAACTCTAGTTTATAAGTGTGACAAAGTGGATTTTAGCATATAATAAAGTAATTACACTTTTTTCCCTCATTATATCCATTAATGGTCCAAAATTATTTTTCTTGTCTTCATAATCATTATTGAGACTCAAATCCAAGATATGGTGACTAATGTAGTTTTTATACACATTATAACACTTCAAATTGGATTCAATCATCACTTTGTCCAAATAGTTAAATCGATCCATCGAACTTCATAATATGGTTTTCAAACTTTGCTTAAATATTCTTCACATTTTTGCGAAGCTATGGTCCAAATTTTGTGTCATTTGGACATTCCTACGATTTTCTATGATATTTTGAAGTTTTGTGGTAAAAATCCCTTTATTTGCTCTTTTATTTGCTTTGCCATGTCAGCAATCCGTGGGTGTGTAAGGAGGGGCGAGTCAGGGCCCTTGAATCTGCCCCTCATGGATCATGGACCAATCGGACAGCCTGGTGGTCATCTCCTACCTCCCGCAATCAGTGGGGACGAGTTAAGGAGGACTGAGACTTGCAACCCACTCGAATATGACTCGATTCAAAATTCTAATCGAGTAGAAATATTCCCCTTGTAATTTTGCACCCAGCAAACCCTATTTTGATAAGCTTTCATCCATTTTTGCGCCACCAAAATGATCCCTTTGCCTTTCTCTTCTCCTTCCGGCGGCCATAGCTAGGGCCCATATCTGATCTAGCCTAACCCTAGCCCCCAAGCCTATAAAATGATCCCCTAAGGGGCGCAGACACCCCACTTTTCTAGAACGAGCATCATTGCTCTCTCCCACGGCCTTGAACAACTTCCTTTTTCCATTCCTTCTCCTCATCGCTCTCTGCTCCAGATCAGCGCCGCCGCACACGGCCGCCTTGGCCATCCTTCCTGCCCGCTACCTCTCCTCTCTCTCTGGCCACCAATGACTTCACAAGATCTCTCCGAAGCCGAGCGGCACCTCAGCCGTCTCTCTCGCCTCCTCCTGCGTACAAAGCTTCTCCATGCCGGTGACCCCCTCCGCCTTGTTCTTGCGCTCACGCGAGGCACTGTGCGGATGGGAAGCAAGAGTCCCGACCCGCTGGTTCAAGGGGGAAATCCCCGGTCCAAACAAACCATGAAGCAATCCAGTAAATCAAAGGGTGAACCAGCCAATCGTGGATCGGACCGGACCCTGAACCAAGAAAGACACCTCGCCTGCATGTATAAATCTTAGTCATTACTTGTTCATCAAACGAACATCAAATTTCTTAAATTAAGGTATTTTGCCTTCTCTCTGCTCGAAATTGCAACAAATGTTTAGATCTTATTTTAATTGTAGAAAATGCATCCTAACTTCAAATAATTCAAACAAGTAGTCAATCTTGATCAGAAAAATCCATTGAATCGATTAAAAATACTTTGGAAACCTGATTCGAACTTTTGCTCACTAATATATCTTAATTGTGATCTATTTCTTATATAATTGATCTAAATGACTCTGTTGATGGTTAATGTTGACTAAACCACTGGAAACCCTAATTCTTGACCCTAATGTTCATATTGAGAATTTAAAATCATACTTGACCCATTAATGATCTGGATCTATATTTGTTGACTTGATTCAATCTTGAATATGATGATGACATCTTAACAATATGATTGATCTAAATCTTGTGGCATATCTTGATCTATTGACCTAAAAGTTGATCTCTAATTTACTCATAATAATAATTAGAACTTGATCTAATCTTGAACCCAAATGATGTTAGAACAATATGATGATCTAAAGATTTGATGATGACTTGGATAATGATCATAAATTAGGGTTAACACATATAATCCTAGAAAACCTAGGTAAGTCATTCACACTCGAATATATTGTATATCTGAAATAATGTTGGACATATTGGAATATTGATTATAAGTGAATGACCCAACCCTAAGGTTGACATAGGAAAAGTGTAACCCTAATCCCAAATATTAAAACACGATTTTCTGAACATCATGATCTTGAACTTTGATCCAATCTTGATGATTTAGGATCTGACTCGAAGGGTTGACATATTGATTCAAATATTGATCATACTCGAAATCTTTGGTGAAAGGTACGCTATTATATAACTCCTCATTGGTTGTATTGAAGATACTTTTATGTATCTCTTGATTGTATACTTGGCTATTTATTTGGATGAGCTATTGTTCCCTATGATTAGTCTTTTGTTTTTCTATACCATATTTTGAAAAACATGAAAACATAAATTGCATGCCCATTATGACTGCCCGTATATTGATAATGATGATGATATTGATAATGTTGATAATGTGTACAACAACCCCCTCATTTGGAGGTGGGACTTGTACATTGGCCTCCTATGTTCCTATGGTGAGAAGGAGCCCAGTGACTTACCCCATCGCGTTGGGGCGTTAAAGTCACATAAAAATATATAAGCATGCTTTTCAAATTACAGCATAATGGGAACTCATAATAAAAATTGAATTGTTGAATAACAACCTTTTTGCCAAATGATATTGAATATTTGGAAATCATTTATTATACTTTGAAATATAAGTCCTGCCAAGTATACTTATTTTCTTATAAACTGTTTTGCTTGATTTTGATAGCGTACCGTGCAATTGCATGATTGTGTCTTGATTTTCTTGATTTTAGGCATTACAAATGGAATATTGAATAAGATCGCTTCCGCACTCATACACTCTGATGACAAAGATAAATCGGGTATATCTCCATATTGGGTTAGTTTGTTCTTTAATTATATAGTTTTGAGTTATTTATTTCTTATTGTATATGCTACTGTGTTAGATCCTATCGGGCCACTCAGGGACGGGCGCTTCAATCCTTTTTCTACTGTCTAGGCAGTAGGATTGGGATTGGGGTAAGAACGGTTCCGTGACATTTGGTATCAGATCTTACACACTCCCATATACTTTAAGTAAATAATTTCTCAAGTATCTTACACCCAAGAAACCCTAAAGTCCATAATGGTGAAAATTGAGGTGTCTAGGCTCGGGGTTCTGGCATAATTTCTCCTATCCGTCTTCACGGTGGCTGAGATCCCCCACTCTACCTCGCCTTAATTGATCCAGAACTGGACCTAAAGGTTCTCTTGTGAAACCCTAGAGAGTCTTTTAGCATCTCATCTCTTCTTTAAGACTACCCAAGCCACCCATTTAGATGAAGATTAGGTAGTCTTCTCATCCCATCATGTGGTCTTTTTCATTATATTTTGCCACATGATGTCTCGATTATGGGTAGCTTATGCATGGGAACAGTGAATATCGTTAAATCTTGAAAGTTGATACCATGACCTGACCTGAATTTGAAAACTCGATTTTGATCCATGGAATAAAAGTACTCATGTATGACCCCTAATATCATGCAAACTTGATTTAACCAAAACTTGACTTCCTGTTTGCTATGTTTGAGGTAAATAATGATAATTTTGTTTTGGTGAAATAAGAAGTAGTTGTACCTTATACCTTATTGTTAATAAGGTCCCTATTTGATTTATTCCATGTTGCCCTATTTTTTTATTAAACCTCAAACATAGTTAAGCAAAAAAAATTTCCCTATTTGATGTTCATCATGACTAGGCTATGAATTGACTAAGTCTAAGACTCCCAAAACTATGATGTAAGACTTTGATGCAAAAAGTAGTTTCCCTATTGACTATTGATGCCTTTTGCAATCTCGATTTTGATATGATGATGATGGACCTAGATTTTGCACTATTATGCTCTAATTCCTTGAATGCCAAATTCAAATCCTGGATTTCCAAATTATATGGCCACCTTGATCATGAAAGGAAAGGGATGAAAATATTAATGTGACTTTGTAAAAACTTGACATTATTGCCTTATTATCTTGAATTTTGATGTTATGACCTTATAAAACATGCTTTGATCATTGATACTCTCCCTATTTGAATAAACTCAATGGATCGTGACTTATGTTAGTAATGTGCTAGATTAGGGTGGTAGTTGACTCATGACTCCCCTAACCTAGGTCACATCCCTATTTTGACTACTTCTAAATTTTCATCTTGTTGATTATTTAGAGTTTGGAAAGGTATACCCTTTCCCCCTATTTGGATCAGTTGACCTATGTTTAATAGGTTAAACCTATGGTTAATACTCGATCTTGATTATTGATTTAATAATGACCTTGATATATGACAATGTTAACTATAGCTTGTGGTTAATTTCCTAGATAGACCTAGGTCTAGATCATTCATCAACCTTGGAAACCATAATAATGAAATTTTGATATGTTGATCGAATATTGCTTGAATATTGTTACTCAAAATTGATATAGATGAGTGATCTCTCCTAAGGTCTAAATAGGAATCTAAACCCTAGCTTTGGAATAGTTATACATCTGATCTTGATAGCTAAACTTCAACTCTTGATATTGATGTACAAAATTTTGAAACATGATATGGATCTTGAGACCACATTCGATATATAAATAATGACTTTCATAAATCCCAAAATTTTGAAATTTTGAAATGATGACTATTTTGACCTTTCAATTTATGACTTAGGGTTTAGCTCTCATTAGGACTAGGGTGGGGCCCCCATTGATTTTGAGCTCTAGATAATGATATTGAAAGTATGATGTTGTCACAAAATATTGAAATATGAAATCTCAAATCATGGATGTATAACCCCACCTAGGCCAATGGAGAGTTTAAGACCCTGAGATATTGGGAATGAAAGTCACCTTGTACACTTGAACTCTATTTGTTTGACCTAAAATATGATATGTCCAAATGTGTGATCAATATGATGCTTTCCATATTTGTGACTCATATAATCACTTTGGACAATATATGTTCTCAATTGCTCGATGATGAAATGGTGTTAGTACAAAGTTGATTATGATATGGAACATGAAATCCCAATTATGATTAATTCGACTACTTGAAATTTGAGGACATGATTTTGATTTTATACTTGAGGATACCCCAATATATGAGGAAATGACTTAGGTTGAATAATCCCAATTGTTGAGGATATTTTTGAATTTTGGGGACAAAATTCCTTTTTAAGGAGGGAAGGATGTGACAAAGTGGATTTTAGCATATAATAAAGTAATTACACTTTTTGCCCTCATTATATCCATTAATGGTCCAAAATTATTTTTCTTGTCTTCATAATCATTATTGAGACTCAAATCCAAGATATGGTGACTAATGTAGTTTTTATACACATTATAACACTTCAAATTGGATTCAATCATCACTTTGTCCAAATAGTTAAATCGATCCATCGAACTTCATAATATGGTTATCAAACTTTGTTTAAATATTCTTCACATTTTTGCGAAGCTATGGTCCAAATTTTGTGTCATTTGGACATTCCTATGATTTTCTATGATATTTTTAAGTTTTGTGGTAAAAATCCCTTTATTTGCTTTGCCATGTCAGCAATCTGTGGGTGTGTAAGGAGGGGCGAGTCAGGGCCCTTGGATCTGCCCCTCATGGATCATGGACCAATCGGATGGCCTGGTGGTCTTCTCCTACCTCCCACAATCAGTGGGGAGGAGTTAAGGAGGACCGAGACTTGCAACCCACTCGAATATGACTCGATTCAAAATTCTAATCGAGTAGAAATATTCCCCTTGTAATTTTGCACCCAGCAAACCCTATTTTGATAAGCTTTCGTCCATTTTTGCGCCGCCAAAATGATCCCTTTGCCTTGCTCTTCTCCTTCCGGCGGCCATAGCTAGGGCCCATATCTGATTTAGCCTAACCCTAGCCCCCAATCCTATAAAATGATCCCCTAAGGGTCGCAGACACCCCACTTTGCTAGAATGAGCATCATTGCTCTCTCCCTCAGCCTCAAACAACTTCCTTTTTCCATTCCTTCTCCTCGTCGCTCTTTGCTCCAGATCAGCGCCGCCGCACATGGCCGCCTTGGCCATCCTTCCTGCCCGCTCCCTCTCCTCTCTCTCTGGCCACCAATGACTTCGTAAGAGCTCTCCGAAGCCGAGCGGCACCTCAGCCGTCTCTCTCGCCTCCTCCTGCGTCCAAAGCTTCTCCACGCTGGTGACCCCCTCTGCCCTATTCTTGGGCTCGTGCGAGGCAGTGCGCGGATGGGAAGCAAGAGTCCCGACCCGCTGGTTCAAGGGGGAAATCCCCGGTCCAAACAAACCATGAAGCAAGCCAGTAAATCAAAGGGTGAACAAGCCAATCATGGATCGGACCGGACCCTGAACCAAGAAAGAAACCTCGCCTGCATGTATCAATCTTAGTCATTCCTTGTTCATCAAACCGACGTCAAATTTCTTTAATTAAGGTATTTTGCCTTCTCTCTGCTCGAAATTGCAACAAATGTTTAGATCTTATTTTAATTGTAGAAAATGCATCCTAACTCCAAATAATTCAAACAAGTAGTCAATCTTGATCAGAAAAATCCAGTGAATCGATTAAAAATACTTTGGAAACCTGATTCGAAGTGTTTCTCAATGATATATCTTCATTTTGATCTATTTCTTATATAATTGATCTAAATGACTCTGTTGATGGTTAATGTTGACTAAACCACTAGAAACCCTAATTCTTGACCCTAATGTTCATATTGAGAATTTAAAATCATACTTGACCCATTAATGATCTAGATCTATATTTTTTGACTTGATTCAATCTTTAATATGATGATGACATCTTAACAATATGATTGATCTAAATCTTGTGGCATATCTTGATCTATTGACCTAAAAGTTGATCTCTGATTTACTCATAATACTAATTAGAACTTGATCTAATCTTGAACCCAAATGATGTTAGAACAATATGATGATCTAAAGATTTGATGATGACTTGGATAATGATCATAAATTAGGGTTAACACATATAAACCTAGAAAACCTAGGTAAGTCATTCACACTCGAATATATTGTATATCTGAAATAATGTTGGACATATTGGAATATTGATTATAAGTGAATGACCCAACCCTAAGGTTGACATAGGAAAAGTGTAACCCTAATCCCAAATATTAAAACACGATTTTCTGAACATCATGATCTTGAACTTTGATCCAATCTTGATGATTTAGGATCTGACTCGAAGGGTTGACATATTGATTCAAATATTGATCATACTCGAAATCTTTGGTGAAAGGTACGCTATTATATAACTCCTCATTGGTTGTATTGAAGATACTTTTATGTATCTCTTGATTGTATACTTGGCTATTTATTTGGATGAGCTATTGTTCCCTATGATTAGTCTTTTGTTTTTCTATACCATATTTTGAAAAACATGAAAACATAAATTGCGTGCCCATTATGACTGCCCATATATTGATAATGATGATGATATTGATAATGTTGATAATGTTGATATTGTGTACAACAACCCCCTCATTTGGAGGTGGGACTTGTACATTGGCCTCCTATGTTCCTATGGTGAGAAGGAGCCCAGTGACTTACCCCATCGCGTTGGGGCGTTAAAGTCACATAAAAATATATAGGCATGCTTCTCGAATTACAGCATAATGGGAACTCGTAATAAAAATTGAATTGTTGAATAATAACCTTTTTGCCAAATGATATTGAATATTTGGAAATCATTTATTATACTTTGAAATATAAGTCCTGCCAAGTATACTTATTTTCTTATAAACTGTTTTGCTTGATTTTGATAGCGTACCGTGCAATTGCATGATTGTGTCTTGATTTTCTTGATTTTAGGCATTGCAAATGGAATATTGAATAAGATCACTTCCGCACTCATACACTCTGATGACAAATATAAATCGGGTATATCTCCATATTGGGTTAGTTTGTTCTTTAATTATATAGTTTTGAGTTATTTATTTCTTATTGTATATGCTAGTGTGTTAGATCCTATCGGGCCACTCAGGGACGGGCGCTTCAATCCTTTTTCTACTGTCTAGGCAGTAGGATTGGGATTGGGGTAAGAACGGTTCCGTGATAATAGGCTACTTTTCCAACTCGTTCAATGATTGGATAAGGCCCCATAAACCTCGGAGCTAACTTTCCTTTCCTTCCAAATCTCAGAACTCCCTTCCAAGGGGAGACCTTGAGATACACTCTGTCTCCAACCTGGAACTCCAAGGGTCTACGACGTCTGTCAGCATAAGACTTCTGTCTATCATGTGCAGTTTTAATCTGTTGTTGTATTACTTTAATCTTCTCTATGGTCTGCTGCACAAGATCAAGACCTAACAGCTGATTTTCACCAGTCTCATACCAATACAAGGGTGATCTACAACGTATACCATACAAGGCTTCATAAGGAGCCATATCAATGCTATCTTGATAGCTATTGTTATAGGCAAACTCTATCAAGCTTAGGTGTAGATCCCAACTCCCGGTAAACTGGAGAACACATGCCCTCATCAAGTCCTCCAAGGTCTGTATAGTCCTTTTCGACTGTCCATCAGTCTGTGGGTGAAAGGTTGTACTAAACCATAACTGGGTGCCTAAAGCTTTGTGCAGTCGCTCCCAAAAATGACTCATAAACTGAGGACCTCTGTCAGAAACTATAGTGACTGGAACTCCATGTAGTCTCACTATCTCTTCAACATACAACTGTGCTAGCTACTCAGCAGAATATGTTGTTTTGACAGGTAAGAAATGAGCTGTCTTTGTCAACCTATCAACTATTACCTAAATGGAATCATGCCCTTTGTTTGTCCTAGGTAGACCAACAACAAAGTCCATGGTTACATGATCCCACTTCCACTGTGGTATGGGTAAAGGTTGCATTGTTCCTGTAGGCTTCTGGTGTTAAGCTTTAACTTGCTGACACATAGGACACCTCATCACAAACTCTGCAACATCCTTCTTCATCCCAGGCCACCAATACATATCTTTCAAGTTTCGATACATCTTGGTGCTCCCTGGATGCATAGCATACATCGAAGAATGAGCTTCTTCCAGGACTAAAGTCCTCAAGTTATCCACATCTGGCACTATCATCCTCCCATGATAACATGCTACTTGATCATCTGAGTCATGGGAACCTTCTCATTTTTCTTCACCATACTCTGATCTGATCTGTTGAACTGCATCATCAACTTGTTGTGCCTCCTTGATCTGCTCTCTTAGGGTAGGTTTTATATGCATCTCAGCTAACAACCCGGCTAACAATGACACCTTCAACTGTACATTGTCTTGCCTTATGGAGATAAGCATGTTTCTCCTAGAGCATACTAAAGAGTTTAGTTGTGCTCTATCCATGGTTGATGTTGCTGATTTTCTACTCAAGGCATCTGCAACTACATTGGCCTTCCCTGGATGGTAATCAATTTTACAATCGTAGTCCTTGATTAACTCCATCTAGCGACATTGCCTCATGTTAAGTTCATGCTGGGAGAAGATTTACTTAAGGTTCTTATGATCAGTGAAAATCTGGAATGTCTCTCCATAGAGATAATGTCTCCAGATTTTCAGAGCATGAACCACAACAGCTAACTCCAGATCGTGTGTCGGATAATTCTCCTCGTGTTTCTTAAGCTGTCGGGAAGACAAAGAAATCACTTGTTTATCCTGCATCAGCACACATCTGAGTCCATTCTTAGAGGCATCACAAAAAACTATGTATTCTTTGCCTTGCTCAGGTAACACAAGTATAGGTGCACTTGTCAACCTCTCCTTCAACAGCTGGAAAGATTGCTGACACTTATCACTCCAGACAAAAGGAACTTCCTTCCAGGTCAACTTAGTCAAGGGTAAGGCTATAGAACTGAAGTTCTTAATGAACCTTCAGTAATAGCCAGCCAACCCTAAGAAACTACGAATCTCCGTCGGTGTCTTCGGTTGTTCCCATTGTAGAACAGATTCTACCTTCTTAGGGTCAACAAGAATACCCGAGGCAGATACCACATGTACAAGGAAAGATACCTCCGGCAACCAAAACTCACACTTGCTAAACTTAGCGTATAGTTTGTGTTCTCTTAGCAAAGTTAGAGCCTGATGAAGATGTTGTTCATGCTGCTGAGCATCTCTACTATAGATCAAAATGTCATCTATAAAGACAACAACACACTGATCAAGAAAAGGTCGGAAGATTCTATTCATGAGTTCCATAAATGCAGCTGGTGCATTAGTTAGTCCAAATGACATAACTGTGAACTCATAGTGACCGTATCTTGCCTTGGAGGCAGACTTAGGTATGTCACTGTCCTTAATACGAAGTTGATGATATCCTGATCTCAAATCTATCTTCGAGAAGACGGTTTCACCAGACAACTGGTCGAAAAGATCATCAATCCTCATCAGAGGGTAGTTGTTCTTTATTGTTACTTTATTAAGTTGTCTGTAATCGATGCACAACCGCATTGATCCGTCTTTCTTTTTAACAAAGAGGACCGGGGCACCCCAGGGTGAAGTGCTTGGTCGGATAAAATCTTTCTCAAGTAACTCCTGAAGTTGTTTCTTGAGTTCTGCCATCTCGGCAGGCGCCATCCTATACGGTTTCTGTGCTATAGGTTGGGTGTCTGGGATCAAATTGATTTCAAAATCAATTTCTCGAGGCGGTGGCACACCTGGAAGCTCTTCAGGAAATACATCTTCAAATTCCCTAACTATAGGAACTTCAGTAGGGTTAGGACTCTCCATGGTAGTATCTACCACATGGGCTAAGAATGCATAACATCCTTGCCTCATCAACTTCTCAGCAACCATAGCTGACACAAGACAGGTGGGTAGAATTTTTCTCTCTCCTTGAAAGATCCATGTGTCACTATCAGCAGCAAACACAACTTGCTTGGATTCACAATCTAAGACAACCCTATACCTTTCCACGGTATCCATCCCAAGGATTATATCAAATCCTTGCATCTCAAGTGGTATTAGGTCCACGTGAATGCGATGATCAGAAAAGAAGAGGATGCAGGGAGAACATACCTCTTGCAACACAGCAGACCCTCTCAAAAGAGTCTCAAGCAACAAGCTATCTACCCTATGACTGACTGTCATATTGCAGTTACGAATAACTCTTCGAGTGATAAAGGAGTGTGTAGCACCCGGTTCAATCAAAACAGATACAACAGAGGATGTAGACATATTAGAATATAACAAATCCATCTGACCTGCTACAACCCGAGGGTTGATCACTGCATCAGGTGGGTTCATTGCATAGAACCTTATTGTCGCCTGAGGTTGATTCGATGCTGATGATCCAGCTTGGGATGCTTGTCCACATCCTCCAGCTGCTCCTTGAAACTGCCTCCTCTGGGATCCTTGTTGACTCTGCCTCTGTGGCTGTGTCACACTGACATGCCTAGCTCTACAGTCCTTCATCAGGTGTCCCACCTTCCCACAGTTGTAGTAGCTTCTCTCCAGTTGTTGTGGTCTTGGTGGTCCTGTGACTGACACCGATGCTGAACTACGAGCCCCTTGTAGTGGTAGGCTTCGTCCTCTACCTCTACTCGGTGTCCACTGTATCTGAGCACTAGGTCTAGGTGGTGGTGGTGTCGGTGCAGAAAATATAGGCTTCTTGAAGTCTCTAGATGATGATCCTTGGAACTGAGGATATCTCTTATGGGTCTGCCTTTTCTCTACTATAGACCTTTCTATCCTTCAGACTGACTCAACGAAGGTAGCAAACCTTTCCCGATTCTCTAGGGCAGACACGGGAGTAGTCAACTCAGCATTCAACCCTTTCTCGAACCGCCTTATCCTCTCTTCATCTGTAGCAGCCATGTGCGTACAGAACCGCAACAGCTCCTTGAACTTAGCTTCGTACTCACTAATGTTCATCAAACCTTGCCTCAACCTCTCAAATTGAGAGATTTTATCATCCAGGAAGGTCTTTGGAAAATATCTATTGATAAATTCTCGTCGGAAGACTTCCCACGTAGCTTCCACACCTGGCCTCTTCTGCTCTTCCATGGTCCACCAGTGACCGACACTCCACTTGAGAAGATAGACTGCATGTCTAACCATCTCAGCTTCTGGGATGTTCAGGATTCTAAAAGCTTTCTCTAACTCGGTCAACCACAGATCGGCATCTGCAGGGTCATCTGTTCTAAAGTATTCAGTTGCTCCGACACAACGAAGTCACTCGAATGTCTTACTGATACCTTGTTCTTCAGGTTGGGCAGGTGCCCTAGGTGCAGGCATGGGCATCCTATCTGTGATGTGTGTCATGGCAGTCATAAACTGCCCAAACATAGTTTGAACAGCTGGGTTTCCCATGTCAGCTGGGTCAAACTGAGGTGGCTCCATAGGTGGTTTAGGTATAGGCTGCTCTACTTCTGGGTTTCTTGCACCTTCTCGGGGTGCAGCAACACTACTTTCTGCCACATACTCCTCGTATGGTCCAGACATCCTTACTTATCTTCTTCTCCTGAGGAGCAGAAGACACTATTAGATATACTGGAAAAAACTAAGAATAGACTCGACATCCTAAGTCCTATGTCTCTGTAGACTCAGCGAACCTAGAGCTTTGATACCACTAAATGTGACATCCGACTTACAAAACATGAGATAAACCAATGCGGAAGCGAATTATTTAACTGGCAGTGGAATTATGAAAATCACTGGAAATTAAAACTTTTTGGAGAAAAGATCTTTAAAACTTAAAACTCCTTTATTATAAACAAAATAGACAGTTTACATCATGTTAAATCACTTCTCGAGTGATTATATACAACCAGATACAAAATCTCAAGATTAAAAACCAAAATCTCAGACCTACTGACTCCTAGGACCTGAGAGTACAGAGACGACATAAGACTAGCTAACTATAGGACATGACAGCCAGTATCTCCACCTGAGATTCACTACTGTCCTTGGTGTTGCTGCTGTTGATACTGCTCACCCTCGGATTGGTTTCTCCGTCCTCGACATCCACCTAAAAAGTTGAAACCTACGGAGTGAGACAATATGAATAATTGTCCCAGTGAGAGTTATAACTCTCCGCCAGAAGCTTTGTTATAGCATATAAGGAATAACATAAGCAAGGTAACTTAAAACATCAACAGTAGGTTTGACAAAGTAAAGCAACATTTACTTAAGCAATCATTTCATTAAAACATATGAAGAACATGTACACTAGATACTTGAACAGGCTAATAATGTAAACAATGTAACATCAATCATTGTTTATCGTAGTTCAACCTACGTAGATATACTACGTGGTTGATTATGTTTTACAAACATTATTATGCCCTACGGAGATGAGGTATACCACTTATACTCCAACCGATCACTACTAAGTCGCATCAGTATCATACATAGGTCATCAAAAGAGTCGGATTCTTATGACCTCATCTTCCTCAGTCAGTGTGAGGATCAACATGCAGGACATCTAGTGTCTCTGCTACTATAGCTTACCAGGGTATTCTGGTACTTCGCTATTAGAGTCATAGTGGCATTCTGTACTCTCTTCGCCATCGAAAGATCTCTTGTTTATCTCTCATCGATGCGGTATTCAAAGATTCCCTCGGTAGATTTGTGGTACATCACCCCGGCATAAACACATAGTGAAGGGTTGATAGATTAAGATACATCTACATCAATTCCTACACTAGGATGTAAGGATATACACATCCATATTCCCCCACATACTCAAAAGTATGTGATCCAGGAGTTCCCTTAGGAAAACCTGTTTCACCATCATTTAGCTTCTAACAATGATGGATCTATGATCAGGGCTCTACATGGTATGATTATACTTGATTAGTTAGGTACATTTCAGTATTCTTTTAGCATCAAGCATGTTTTCAATAATTATTCATTAGAACAACAACTATGAAAGTAGAATACTAAATGTATCAAGTTTAACTCACATCAGTTATCATTTAGATGTCATATCTTGATCAACTCATCATAAGTCATCTAATCAACATGACTTTGATGTTACTCATGGCTCTTACAGCCTATCAATCTCATATGATGCCACTTACTAGGCAACATGATATGGCACTATTCATAAAGCTAATAAAATGATTTCAGTGAATATGGTATCATAGTCCTTACCTGGATATGATCATTCTCATATAAGAACTTGCATAGTTATTTCAAGTGTCAATAATAAACAATTCATTTCCAAATCAGCAATTAATAAAGCAGAATTAATCTTTCAATTCAAGGGTTGTACCTTCATACCTTTACTAAGGCTAGGTTCCCTTATTTACATCAATTAGGGTTATCCAATCCCTTTCATTATGATTAGGAATAATGATTCCTTATCTCATACTTTAATCATGAAGATTCATGCTTAAAAGCATAACCTGGAATTAGGGTTTATTGTACATTTCAACACATCACCCTCAATTAGGGTTTACTATTCACATTACATGTTATTACCCTAGAATTAGGGTTTACTATTCACTTCATGGTGAATTGAGTTCATAGCATCATCATGTATGAGAATTATCATCATTGAAGCCCTCAAATTAGGTTAAGATTCATTAAACACCATAATTAGGGTTTCCATGATCTCACCTTGGTGGATCATACCCTAATCATGTACATTCTTACTTATTAAAGGTGTGTTACTTGATTCTTGTTCATATTAAGAGCCTTCTCTCTCCTCATACTACTAGATGATGTTTACATCACTCTATATTAGATTAGGTAAAGTCAACTTTGATTATAATAAGCCATGTCACCCCTATTATGATTATTAGGGTTTGATTAAACAAGGGTGTCATCTACTTGAACCCTTCAAGGGTACATTGGTAAAGTACACCATTAGTTCACAACATGGGTCAATCTATTAATGACTTAGCCCCTTAATGTCTTTAGGTATCATTAGGGTTTGGATTAGACAACCATTGAACCATTTAAACCTTCAAAGCATTAAGTAATCATAACCCTAAAGTCCCCAAACGATTACACACTTTCAACCTCCAAACAGTCCTGAGACCGTTTGGGAGTGTTGACGGTTTGGTTAGGTTGACTTCCAAACCATTTGAACTTGGTCACCCTCAAGACCTTTTGAATTTAAACGGTCTTGAAACTGTTTCAACTTGTTGACCATTTGAGAGAGTTGACTTTGAAACCGATTGAATCTATATGACCTTGAAACCGCATGAATTGAAATGACCTTGAGATCGATTGGATGTAAACGACCTTGAGATCGTTTGAGCCCAAACGGTGTTGAGACCTTTTGGATTCAAACGGTCTTGAGACCGTTTGGTCCAAACCTCTCAAAACCAATTGGACCCAAAAAGTGCATCAACACTTGCAATCGATTAGGGTTTTCAAGGTTGAAGCCCTCAATTGACCTTATATATGTTAACCACTCATCAATTGAGCCAATTAGGGTTAGACTTAACCAATTGGACACTCATTTTACCCTCAATTGATAGCCAATTAGGGTTGGAACCAATTCAATTTGGGTTTGTCACCGGTTAACCATCAATGTTCATCAACATGAACCTAATTGAAGTTGAACCCATCAATTGACATCCAATTGGGCCCCAACTTGGCCCAAATGGTCTTACCACCATTTGGACACCCTCCAAACGGTCTTGAAACCATTTTCTCAATCTCACATCAAAATCTAAGTCAATCTGATAAGGGTTGAACCCTAATTACGACTCAAATCAGCAATTTCAATTAATTCAACAACCTATTATGATTGGATCTTCAATTGATAAAATTACCTTAACCCTAGATCTCCAAATAGTCATGGGTGGTCACTAAACGGTCTTGAGACCGTTTGAGTGACTCCCCAAATGGTCTTGAGACCGTTTGGTCCACTCAACCTAAAGTTCAACAAGATTGGTCCTTGAATTCAGCAATTGAACCCGATTAGGGTTGAGAAGGTTGAAGTGCCTTCAACTTGTGATTGGTTTGCAATTATGTCATGATTCTTTGTAATTGATTAATTCAATATATATCCAACAGACCTATAAAAGGTCTTCACTTGGTCAACCCTACAAAATGGTCTTGGAGACCGTTTGAAACTAAACGGTCTTGCAAACCACATGAATTCAAACGGTCTTGAGATCGTTTGATTTCAAACAGTCTTGCAAACCGTTTAGACCAAATGGTCCAAGGTCATTTGGTAAAGTTACCTAGGAATTCACACCCATCATCTTCAACCTTAGAACAGGTCGGTTACTTCGTGGTTTTGCTTGCAAAAGTGCAAGGAAGAGTGGGGAAGAAGAAGAACTAACTACTAAATTACAAGAACAAAGATATGCATACGAAATCAAGAGGTTAAAAGTTATAAAACCCACCTTATGGTCATTCCTAGAGCTCCAAGATTCCAATCTTCAAGCCTTTAATGGTGTCTTGAGCTCCACAGTTCGGCCAAAGGTGTTTCTCCAAGAAAAGGTTGGGAAAGATCGACTAGAAAGAAAGAACTAAGTAAGATAACCATGAAACCAACCTTGTAATCCACTTTCCTCTATGAATTCGAGAAAGAAGATGAACCAAGATTACCTAGATTATCCTTGGTCGTTCTCCTCTACTCCAGAGCTCTGCCTTAGTCGGTTTGAGCAAGGTGATAAGTGAAGGAAGAAAGGAAACGTTCCTTTGCAAACAAAGGAAAGTTGTATATATATCTTTGGGTGAAACTTCAACATAAGGACATCTAGTTCTCCATTTCTCATCTAGGTCCTTCCTTTCTTATTTGCACGCCCCTTCTCTTTATTTTTAAAGCAAAACTTTTTATAAAACCAAGGACGAAAGGCAAAGAAGGTCAACTTATTACTAAGGTTCTCATACATAGGGGTTTCCTTACTTTCAACTTGGTGATTTAATTACAAAGGTGTTCCTTATTATATGATTATTCAATTGAAGCGCCCTCTTCATAATTATTACTCTAAATGATGCCAAGGGTCATAAAAGATATTCTAGAAAGTGTATTTTACAAGTTGCACCCCACATTTTTGGTAAATTGCACTTTACTCCAAAACTAGGGTTTTAAGCACAAGGATTGCTCCACAAGCTGCATCTTGATGCCAAAGCTTGGGAATCCATCATACTTCATCATATTCACTCTTATGATGTCTCCAAACTAGACAAACATATTAACATATGTAATTTGCATGTCAACCCTTCTAATTGGGTAATTTGCACATAGGTCCATGTATTACAAAACAATACTAAAACATGGTTTAAAAAGGATAGGAATGGAAATATATGTTCCTCAGGAACTTTAATTACATGCCAAAGGATAATCACAAGTATTTAATTACATATTTAAGCAAAACACCTAGGGTTAGTTCATAACCCAGGTCAGGGATGTTACATCTAGGTTCTAGAGATAGACCACCCAAACATGTGGTCCTATGGGATATAAGGGAATTATATAGGTATACATCCTCAAATAGGCCACAAGGTCATCATATAACATTCCTAAGTGTATCCAACATAGATGTATAAGGATACTATTTGCTATAGGTATGCTATTTTGGACATTTAGTATTAGATCAGGCCAGGAAGATATCATGTGGATCAGGGAGTCCTCGTATACCATAATAGTGGCATAGAGGAAAATGTTGCCATCCCCTAACCCTAATCCTTTCTAGACACCCTTACTTTCAACTTATGCCCTAATATCTACCTAACAGGATCTGATACAATGCTATAAGGAGGTGAGATCACCCCTTAAATTTAATGGAAAATACACAAATTCTATATTTTATGGGAATTTCTGATCATGAGGATGCATGCATAATAAATCCATTTAAATAAGCATGATTCAGATGCAAAAATGTCAATAGTAGAAGAAAAAAGATAAGACTAAGTTATTAAATTTTCTTTGATCCAAGTTCACTACATGAGTGTCATGAAACTAGAAAAGGAAACTATAAGTATCAACCTAGACATCTCTGTAAAGTCTCCTTGAGTCTACTCTTGGGCAAGTCCTCCGTGATCTTATTCCATTCCTTCTCCTAGCCCTGGGTGGTTGGGATCACCTTGCAATAGGAGAAAATAAGGTATGCGTCAAAATAAGGAACAAGAACAAGATAAGATCAACAAAAGGTAATAAGAGGTGTATGTTCATAAAGAACAAAGAAAGTCAAGAGTATGAGGCACACATCAAATAAGGATATTTTCATAACGAACAATAGTAAAGTAGCATGCATGATTAATAGTATGACTACATTATCTATGTAGGGCCGAGGCACTTACCAAACCTCAACCAATAGGTGAGGGAGAGTAATATATTCCCAAACACCTACAAAATATTAATAAAAGTGGGGAGAATAAATGCATTCCCCTGAGCAAAATAACACATGCGCATGCCCAAACAATGGGTGGTTGCATAGAGGTACAATAAATTAGATAAAAAGTCAACCAACTCACCATGCTAAAAGAAATAATATGACAAGTCAAGATTTAACATCAAATAATAGAGATATGGCCTGTGGGTCAAAACCCAAGAAGATAATGAAATAAATGCACCAAAAAGAGCAAAAGTAGGACTGAAGGTTTTTGTCCATGCCTCATTGGGAAATTAGGGTTTGGATAAAAATATTCCCAACATAAAGGGTAAGATGCACATACCTTGACTCAGAGTCACCAACTTAGAAGATTCTAAGAGCACCATTGCCTAAATCCAAGTTATTCACATGTATTAGGGTTTATAATTCACATATGTATAAAGAAAACCCTAATTTTAGAGCTTTTTGGAAAACCTTAGATTTTGGTCAATATACCTAAACCAATCAATTCCTTTTATTTTTAGATCAAGAAAACATATTTATTTGCATTTGGGGTCCATATAAATTAGTTACAACTTTTAGGATTTTCATATAATTTATTCGATTCTTAAAAATAAACTATCAAAAACATGGAAATTAGACTCTAGAAACTTTTTTATTAGAAATGTCTCATTTTTTCAAATCCAAAACATATTTATTTTAAATTTTTGGACAAGTAGAATAAAAGATATGATTTTTGCAATTCTGACAAATTAGAAAATTGGAAAAGGCCAAATAAGCAGAGAAGGATTCGCGAGAGAGAGGGAGAGTGGGGTTGGGCCTGCATGACTTGGCCCAATTAGGTGCTCCCAAGTCACTTAGTTAATGCCAAAGAGACTTGAACAAAAACAAAGAGAAAACAGAGCAAAAAGACGATAATGCCCCCAAGTGAAAAATCAAATAAAGAAGGAAAGAGGGGGTAGAACAAAGAATAACCAGAAGGAATACATTTCCCCTTCAAACACCTGTGACTCGGAACTGTGGTGATGGTAACCATTACTTGCTTGTCTAGTTCTCCAATTGCTGGAAGCACGAGAATGTCGCCAAAACAAGAGGAAAGAGCATGATGAAGTTCAAGGAGTTTTGTCAGACCCATAGACCTTCTGCCCATGCCAAGAGGTGCATGATCGTGAGTTCAAACATCTACCATAATCAGGCATGTGGAAGAGAATCGAGGTCCTAGAAGAAAGAAAGGGAAACTAAAACTAAGGCAAACAAAATGGAAGTCCATTGAGTACTCAGAGAAATAGACACCAAGAGAGAAATAGACTCTACGAGCACCATCGACCTTGTATAAAAATAGGGAGCCATAGGCGGCTACTCGAAAGGGAAGAAGGCATAGCCATGGGATCAAACAATACCGCATAAGGTAAGTGGAGGTTCCCATGGAGCTTAGCTTGTTCTGAATAACGCAATAAGCACCTCCATTGGCTGGAACCAAACCAAAGTTGAGGTTTTGCGAATTGGATCAGGGGTGATGACTCAAGGTGAGGTAGATGAAATTGGAAGGGGGGAGAAACTATTGGGGTCTCTTGAATCTTTTTGCACCCAAATGTATAGGTTTGATACTGACCATAAGACCCTACGATCACACGTAGACAAAAGGTTTGGCGTAGAATTGGGGGGTTTCCAAAATAGGGAAACATATGAGAAGTATTAGGGATGAGAAGGTTTGAGAGAAGGATACAAATTCAATGCACTCAGAATTTTAAGAAATGGATTAGAGACGAGGGAGATAGAAAGGAAAGAAGAGAGGGGGGTATTGTTCACATGTTCCCCTTTGCTACCTGAGGTAGGGGATGAGTTCTGCGTGGTCAGATTAATGATCATACGGTCCACAATGTTCACAAAAAAAGGAAAGATGTGTGACATTAAATGAATCAAAACCGGAATAGAATAAAGTGAGGTTAAACTAATTATGTCCTTTATTTCCCAATTAAATTGAGGGTGCAAACGAACTCCATATTAAATGAAAATTGATACCTGGCCTAATTAGGACGTGTAAAATCCAATTTTGGTATTACTTTTCAATATTGGAGACTCCTAGTATTTTATTTAATTATTTTAAAGTAAATTATATTTTCACTTTCCTATCACATTAGAGTCATCTAGAAACCACCAATTAATATGGAACTTCACCCTTAAGTAAACTGAACTTGTGAAACACAAATTTTCCATTAATTTCCTCTCTTGAAATTATTTCACACATTATTTAAAATTTTGGGTTTTTACATACTTTCCCTCTCCTAATCTACTCATGAACATTAAAGAATTTCCAAATTAGTTGAAATTTCAATCATAGGCTTATTTTAACATGTATATTTGTTTCCACTTTTGGAGTCGTTAAATGATTTAATTTATATTTTGGGGAAAACTTGCCTTTTCTTTTCTAAATAAAATAGATATAGTTATTATCATCCCAAAATTGTGAAACTTGGCCTCCAAGCCATATCAGATCCAAAGAATTCAAATCTAAAGTTATTTTTGTCCAATGAGTCTTCCTGTTATGAGTTTTATCTCCCTTATACATTATTATCACTATTTGTCACATTAAATTATTTAATGCAACATTATCATGTTTAAAGCCAAATCATTTCTTCCTTTTTCTCTTCCTTGATCCATAAGGCTAAGGGATGTTCTAGAATGAAATTATTTTAACAGTATGGCACTTAAGTGGTAATTTAGCATCTTAGACACTGATTGAAACATTAACTGAGGTATTTGCACATAAACTCATATATTGGCATGAATAGAGATAAAATATACTCCAAACCACTAATAATTCCACAAATTCAACATCAAGGACTAAAAGGATAGAAAGGAAAGGAAAAACTAAGGAAAAAGGGCTAGAATAAGAATATGCATAGATTTCAATTCATTACACCTAGTTCTATATTAAGGATTTGGAGATCATGATTAACACTTCCTTAGAAACAATACTTGTTTAGATGTTTTCCCTAGTCTTTGTTTTGGTGCCTTGCATATGAAACTTTCATTTCTACTTCTTTCAGAAATACCTTATCATGTACAAGTGTTGCTTCTCACTCTCATTCTACTCTCTTTCTGAAGGCACAAACTGTTGGGTGACGGTGCCTAACATTTTCTGGGTGCACCGGTACTGTTGCTTGATGTCATTCTTGAGTGCACTGGACATGAATGTGTGAATGTTTCATGATGGGGTCTTCTTGGGGAACAATGAACTTCATATGTATAGTAGACTGTTGATTTCTCATCGTTGACTTGATCGTGTTCTTCTTTATATCTAACTCTATTTTACTTGTTCTCCAACTTTATTTGTTTCTATGGTTGAATCTTAAATCAACTTGTAAACATGTTAATCAACCTCCATAATTTCGTGTTGTTTCTGCTAATACAAAATCAATTTCAACAAATAACTAGGTGTGTTACCCAATTCTATCTTGTATGTTGATATCAGTACCCCAATTTGTCCTCTTTAAAATGCTCGAATCTTTACTCCCTTTCCATTGTTCTTAAGTTCTTCAAAAACAAAGAGTAGCAAAATCCATCAAATTGACCCACTTCTTCCCTACTGTCTCAGATGCATGCGGCACAAATAATTGTTCCAACAAAAATGCCAAAGTAAATTTAGTTTGAGTATAGTATATCATAATGATTTAATCCATTAAACCATGAGAAGGATATTCTATTCTATGTTGGAAATCATATGTAATGTAACTGATTTTATGATTAGATTTAGAGTGGTTATATCTTTATTCTTTCTAAAACAAACTAACATGGTAGCAATTTTGTACGTGTATGTGTCTTTTCCCATCATTACTAAATCAAAATACAATTCTATAAACAACCATACAGGTGTTGATGTCTCTAAATCTATTGTCCTAGAGTTTTTGTTCCAAGTGTGCTTTAGAAAATCCTAGCCATAGATTTACCTATATACACACCCCTAATTATTTTTAATGAAGTCATGTGTAGGACAGAGAAAAGGGAAATACATGGGACTGTTGGTATGCATGCCCAAAGAGCCAATCATATGATGATTAAGATGTGACATTAGATATCTAATTTGATAATAATAAAGGTAATTCCATCTATATGTTTTCCTCAGTCATGAGATGAAGACATAGACATAAGTATATGTCTAAAGAATGACATTACTCGATGACATATGTCTTCAGGTTGAGGAGTTGAACAATGAGATCATATGTATGATAAGAGTACAAGCATTCATGTTTATTCCCAAGTCAGATATTACTATGGAAGAAAAATAAAAAATATTAATACATAAGACTAGAGTGTGTGTTGGCTGATGACAGAGTCTCAATAGTCATAATATGTGATATCAAGTCAAGCAGACAGGTACATGTTATAGAACAGTGTATCAGACCGACCCACCATGAGAGATAAATGGAGACCATGGAATTATAATTAGAATCATCTCTCGTAGTGATAGTGGTGATTGTGGTTCTTAGACCTGAAGTCATTACACTCATCACATGTTCTTGGGTATACATTGACATCGTCAAATGTAATCCTGAAATACGGGTTGCCATACATATGGAGATTGGGTAGCTTTGACACATGGGGACTGAGTGTGAGTGATGTAGATGGGATTTGTCCCTCCTATAGGAGTTTGATATCCAAGGCCTCTTAATAAGAGAGACTAAGAAGTGTATAACCATACTAATGTGGTTCAATATGTGATATGTGACCTCATATGCATCTCAGACAGTTTTCTCTTGTTCAAGGAACATGGATTGAACTTTGAGAGGATGAGGATTCCATGCCTCAAATTCAATCTGGATATTAGAGACATAGGAACTATATGATTACGGTAACACGAATCAGGGATTATAGGTTGAATTGTTTATCCAACTTTCCAAAATACTTGGGTAGCAATGATGTGTGACTATGCACCATTCTTTTCTTGTGATGTCATAAGTTGTTATGGACATTCACTGCCAATGTAATTCTAGACCTATAGGGTCACACACATAGGATACACCTAGATTAAAGGAGTATATTCATGATTGATGTTTAGATTTAATGCTAAAGGTGTTTAGGTATTCAATTAAACAATGGATCAATTGACTAGACTCATAATCATAAAGGTCAAGTAATGAATTAACTGTTTGGAGTGTCAGGTTGATTAGCAATTGAATTGGTTGTATTCTTCCAAAATTGGGGCACAAGACGGCCGTCTCATGTGAGCGAGATGACCGATTCATGGTCATTAGATGACCATACCGGTTCATGTGAAAATTCAATTGTACCAAGGATTAGTGTTGACGTCATGTTGTGCATTAATTGGATTCAAATTGCCAATTTGATTCATAATAGAAAAATACACGAGATGACCATCTCTCTTAGCGAGATGACCATGTCATGCACAAGACGACCACGTCACGTACAAGACGACCATTTCACAGTGTGAGATGAGAGTCTCACAGTTCACATGTTATAGAACATTCATGATTCTGAACCCTTCTACTCCTAAACTAATCAGAAACCCTGACTCTGGCCTCTACTATAAATAAAGGGGTAGTGGGGACTTTCTGAGGAACACAATTGAGAATCAGTTGTTGTGACAATTGTTGTCCTCTCTAGTTTTGGTAAATAATAGAGATCCCAAGAAAGTCCTACCCATCAAAAGGAGGAATAGCAAGGGAGAGAACAACTGAGATCAGTTGTGCTAGAGCATGTCAATAACTAGTACGCTGACAGAAGGGGACGTATCCTTCCCATTGGCTCTTGAAGTGCAACATGAAGTTCTCATTGGTCCGCGTGGACTGCTCTAGAGGCGGGAGGCCGTCGTCTGCCACTAAGAGGGCAATGTCAGCCAACAGTCTGTAGTGAGACTGTAGGAGCCGCTGCAAACATTGTTCCAGTCTATTATCTATGGTGAAGACCAGGAGTTGCACATACAACGTCCAAGATTAACTAGATGATAATTGCACATCTACAACTTTAACGGTAATTCCACTGGACTTGCTCAAAGACCAGGTATAACTCTGCAAACCTTCCTTCCTAGATGCATTGTTGTTGATGCGATCACACTATTCTTGGGAAACGAGCAATTAAATTCTTGTTTCTGTTGTCTATATTTGAACCCTATTTCCCTACAATTGTTTCATAGCCACATCAATTTATGGAGTATATGTGATCTAAGTCGATGTGATCAGATTTAGTTTTCATTCTTTTATTGTATACGATGTGAATATTAAAATGATCAATGTGCATGTCCGAATAAATTCCACATATGACTCCACAACCTATATATACATATATATATATATATATATATATATATATATATATGTGTGTGTGTGTGTGTGTGTGTGTGTGTATGTGTGTGTGATATGCAATCTACACGCGTCACCATAAAATCAATTTTGATGGTGAATGTGAAGCATGGTTATGACCAATAACCCAAGATATATGTGTGCATGGTTGTGGTTGTTCATTCTTATTGTTAATCTATCTTTGAATTGAGCCTCTCTCTTCTTTCCAAATGTAAATTAATTCTCTTCTTCCTATTTCCCCTCCAATGTAACTCGAGGTTTCTTTTTACAATGTAATAAAAAATAGGATAGTTTTAATTTATGTTTCGACATGAGATGACGATCTGCACAAAGATGAAATGATTGGCTCATGAGACAACCCAATAGACTAAAGAACTGAGGAGGCTAGACATCAGTAGAATGAACTGATCGACTAGTGGCCCAACCGATCGGTTGAAGGAGTCCATACGATGCTTGGACCTGATAAATAGACGACCATTTCAAGAGCCCAACCGAGCGACCAGGAGGCGAGCCGACCGATTCAAGAGTGGAACCGATCAACCCAGATTCGTTCGAGTATGGATCTTCTCCAACAACAGGTTGCATATGATGTGGACCTTAGGTGGTATTCATTCCTTGTGGCTCCAAGGAATTACATTAGTATGGCCATAACCATTGCTTGTATGATTTAATTATTGCACGTTCTCATTTGTAGTATAGCATGTATATGATACGTACTAAAATTATGTGGTGATTGCATATGTACATGTACATATATATAAAATCCCTCAATATAAATATTAAGTCTTAGATTCTTTCTATAAGTAGCACACATGAAAAGCTTGATCGACCAAGCATGGGCATGCCCTTCCATGGTGAGTCGTCTATCTCGCGGAAGTGTGATGGTAGATATGTGGGTCTCCCCTAGCATGGTGCATATTCTATCGTGTTGGCTTTTGGGTTAGGCTTAACTAGGTGACCTTAATTGGAATACACACCTAAAAGCCTACAAATGATCAATGACAAATAGTTGTGCATATCATCTATCAAGAGTTGCATATGATGCAATTAGCAAAAGTTGCTTACGTGATAGAATCAAGTTGTGGTTGACAACCCTAATTGGCTCATGATTTGATGAAATTAAGATCTTGGCTTACTATAAGATTGTATGCTGCAATCTTATGAATTGATACATGAGGGTTATCAATTTAAAAAAAAAATAGTAGGAGCAATAGATGATTAAAAACCTAATTAGAATCGCCAAAATTATCAAATCAAACCAAATAAAAAATGTTTTGAAAAGTTGCAATATTTCTCTATAGAATCAAAGGCCAAACACAAACACATTCTAATTGTGATAAGTCCTTTATGAGAATAAAATGGGATACTTTGAGAAATGTTCTCATCAATGAGCAAAATCTCTATGTCCTTGAGAGACCAGGGCTAGAGGAACCTACTCCAAATGTGCCTAAGGATGAAATGATTGCTTGTTGGAAGCATGAAAATGATGCAATAGATATTTCATACCAATGCTTTGTTGTATGAACTATGAGTTGCATGAAAAACATGAAAACATAGACATTCTCAAGATGGTAACACATCTTAACAATCATGTAATGATAGAAAGGTATGATGTCTCTAAAGATCTATTTGAGTGCAAACTGACAAAGTGAGGTCCAGTAGTGCCCCATGTGCTCAATATGATTGGGCATTTGGAGTGACTAGGATTTCTCTTAGGTCAAGAGTTGACCATGGATATGATTATCCAAACATTCCATGAATCCAAAGAAAGGAAGAAGAAGGACAAATATGTGATGGTGATAAGTGAAAGTGAGTCCTAGGGAAAAGGCAAGGCCAAGAAGTGTTTTGAGGATAAGCTAAAGTCCAAGTCTTCTGTACTCAATATATGGAGAAGGGTAAGTGTAAAAGGAATCTGCCTTTTCACTTAAAGGATAAAGAAAAGAAAGTGCCACCACTGTCACCTGTCTGGACATTGGAAAGGAACTATCCTCTTTGTAGAAGATCTTAGGAAGAAGATGGAGATAGAGATCTCTACTTTAGGACCTGAGAAGAAGTAATCTAGAACTGTGCAGAGCAAGGGTTGCTGCCTCTACAGTTGGAAGTTTTCATTCATGGGCACATAATAGAATTAGTAAATTACTATTATGTACCTACCATTAATGAAAACATCATATGTCTTGTGTGAAAATAACATTATGTTTTATTTTTAAAGATATGAACTTTATGGAAAATACCCTATGTCTCAAAATATATAGTAATAGTTGTAGAGACTAATGTGTATGACACATATACTGAATGACTTAATAACTCAAACATTGAATACCTACAACATTGTCATCTAGAGCGCATAAATGAGAAGTGCATTTCTAGAATACATATGATGGTTATCTAGACTCTTTTGGTTATTGAACCAATAGATACATGTGTATCTTATTTGTTATGCAATATGACAAAAGAATCTTCACTAGATGTAGTGGGAGAGCGACTATTCTATTAGGGATCATACATACTAATGTATATAGACCTTTTAAGATAAATTCTTAAGGTAGTTACTAGTACATCATTATATTTACTGATGTTATCAGTACATTTGAAATTTGTATTTATGATATACAAGTATGAATCTCTTGAAGTGTTCAGGGAGATTGTGAATGAAGTACGTAACTAAATTGGTAAAAGTATTAAGATACCTTGATATGATTGATGTTGAAAAACTTAAACCAAGAGTTTGAGGACCTTCTGGGAGATCATGATAATGTATCATGATGAGCTCCACCTAAAACACAATGATAGTGTGTCATAAGAGTGTATTAGATAGAAGTTATCACACCCTATTAAGTCATGGTGTGATTATCAATTAAAATCTAGTTGGTCTTACAATTTCTTATGGGCACATACTTTACACTAAACAATGTACCATCTAAATTGGTTCAAAAGACACCATATGAGATATGACATGGGAGGTGTCCCGATGTGTCTTTTATAATGATTAGGGATGAATACATATATAAGAAAATTGTTTTTAAAAGGCTTTGTCCACAAATCACATAAATGTTATTTTTTTTAATACTACTCTTATCTCAATCCCACAATAAAGTTGTTTGTTTATCTAGATGGTTGTATTCCTAATGAGGAACTTAATTGCAAAGGAATCGATGGGAGTAAAAGTAGAACTCAAAATATTTGAGACAAACACGAAAACATTGAACCTAATGAGGTACAATAGGAACATGGAGAATCACAAGTTGTTGTTGAATCTCAAGTTCCTTATGTAGCACACAGAACTCATAGTTCTTGTAGAATATGCCTTTAGTTTAAATATTATGATATCTTATAACTCTTAAAAGGTGGTTAGTTGATTATAGAAATGAGTCAACAAATTACCTAGAAGCTATTGAGGGACCAAAATATGAGAAATGGCTTGAGGCCATGAGATCGGTGATGGACTCCATGAAAACCAACAAGGTATGACCTTGGTCGATCCACCTAAAGGGGTAAGACCCATTAGGTGCATTTGGGTCTTTATAATAAGACCAAAATGGAAAGGTAGATTAGTTGCAAAGAGTTTCAAACTAGTTCAAGGTGTTGAATATGATAAAGTCTTTCATCAGTTACCATTGCTAAATCCACCTAGATCTTTCATTAGTATGACTGTGAGATTTGGTATATGTATGTTAAAACCACATTCCTTAATTGCAATAATTATGAGGATGTATACGTGACACAACCTAAAGGTTTTATAAATCCAAGAATGCAATTAAAGTCTATAAGATAAAAAGATCAAATCTATAGATTGAAGCAAGCCTCTCAGAGCTCAAATCTTCTATTTGACAAGACACTCAAAGGGTTTGACTTGAGCCAGAATGAAGATGAAATTTGTGATTACAAAAGATTTAGTGGGAGCATATTAATATTCCACATAATGATGGGGAATAACGTCATTATTATGCATATGTTAAAGTACCTTCTCTAAAGGGTTTAGGAGAGGCATCCTATGTTATAGGGATTGAGATCTATAGAGATAGATCTGGAAAGCTTTTTGACCTATAAAAAAGGTACATACATTGGAAATATGAAAAAAGGGTTCAACATGCAAGACTCAATGAGAGAAAACATATCCATGTTCCATGGAGTGTTCCATGGAGTTAGTCTGTTAGGAGAAAAGTATCCTAGTTCTTGTGAAGAATAGGAACACATTGATAGATGCAATATGCATTTACAACTGGATCTATTAATGCAGTGTTATGTACTTATCTTGTTATCTCATATGTATTCACATGACGAGAGGATATGCAGCCATCTCATATGTATTGGACATGATGACAAGATATATATATATATATATATATATATATATATATATATATATATCCATCTAGTAAACTCGTATGAATTGGAAATGATGAGAGGGTATATGTCAGATACCAACAAGAGTCATTGGACTACCATAAAGAACATCCTTAGGTACGTTTGAAGCATTAAAAGGATTGGTTCCGTGGTTATGGTTATAAGGAAGAGTTGGGTGTAAAGGGTTACACCGATTCAAGATTTCAAACTGAAAAAATGATCACAATCTAAATTTATGTTTGACTCTAAAATGAGAACTGTAAGGTAGAAAATGTTCCGAGCTAATGACAATTGTTTATATCTACAAAAGAAGTCAAGTATCTATGTTATGAGAACAACAAAGGATATTGTATGGATAAAAAAGTTTATATGGGTGAACTTGTGCAAGGTTCCAAACCATTGATGACATAGTAGAGATACTATGATAATAATGGAGCTACAAATTAGGTTGGGAATCTCAAATAGCATACTAAGGCACTACCATCTGATACAAGTATTCGTACAACAAAGAGATGTGAAAATTGCAAAATACTAACTTGAAGCAAATGTTGCTAAACCCGATATAAAAGTGCTTGCACAACAGAAATATGATGGAAATGTTAAAATCACTTGGAATATGATTTGTGGGTGATTGTCTCTAAGTACAAGTGGGAATCTATTAGTATGTATGCCTAGAGATCCAATCATATGATAATTGGGATGTGGCGTTAGAAATCTAATTCGATAATAATAATGGTAATTCCATCTATTATTTTTGTCTTAGTGATGAGATGATGACAGAGACATATGTAGATGTCTAAAGAATCATGTTACTCGATGTCATATGTCTTCACATTGAGGACCTGAACAATGAGATCATATGTATGTTCCTAGTCAGATATTATTGTGGAAGCAAACTAGATAATAGTAATACATAATACTAGAGTGTGTGTTGACTGATGATAGAGTCTCATTAGTCATAATATGTGATATCAAGTCAAGCACGCATGTACATGTTAGAGAACAGTGTATTAGACAGGCCCACCATGAGAGTGATACATAAAGACCATGGAATAATTGTCATAATCAACTCTCATAGTGATAGTGATGATAGTGGTTCTTAGACCTAAAGTCATTACACTCATCACATGTCGTTGGCTATACTTTGACATCATCAAACATAATCCTAAAATACAGGTTTCTATAAAGATGATGATTGGGTAGCTTTGACACATGGGGACTGAGTGTGAGTGATGTAGATGGGATTTGTCCCTCCTATAGGAGTATGATATCCAATGCCTCTTGATAAGTGAGATTGAGAAATGTACGACTGTATTGATGTAGTTCAATATTTGATATGTGAACTCATACGCATCTCAGACAGTCTGCTCTAGTTCAAGGAACATGGATTGAATGTTGAGAGGATGATGATTCCATGCCTCAAGTTCAATCTGGATATCAAAGACAAAGGAACTATACGATCACAGTAACACTAATCATAGATTATAGGCTAAAGTTGTTCTCTAACATTATGAAATACTTGGGTAGCAATGATGTGTGACTAGGAACCACTCTTTGCTTGTGATGTCATAGTTGTTATGTACATTTATAGCCAATGTAGTTTTAGACCTATAGGGTCACACACATAGGATACACCTAGATTAAAGGAGTATATTCATCAATGATGTTTAGGTATTCAATTAAATAATGGATCAACTGACTAGACTCAGAATTATCAAGTTTAAGTGTTGAACTGACTATTTGGAGTGTCAGGTTGATTAGAAACTGAATTGGCTGTGTTCTGCCAGAATTGGGGCATGAGATGACCGTCTCACATGATGGTCGTGAGATGAACGTCTCGCATGATGGTTGTGAGATGACAGTCTCACATGATGGTCGTGGGATGATCGTCTCGTGTGAGCAAGATGACCGGTTTGTGGTTGTGAGATACCTGGCTCGCATGAGGAAATGACCGGTTTGTGGTTGTGAGACAACCGTATCGCATGAGCGAGATGCCTAGATCGTTGGGAAATTTGATTGCATCAAGGATTAATGTTGACATAATTTTGTGAATTAATTGTGTTTGAATTTCCAATTTGATTTCAAACAGCAAAGTCTTGCACAAAAGACAACCATTTCATAGTGTGAGATGACCGTCTCATAGGTTATAGAACATTCATGATTATGGACCCTTCTACTTCCAAATTGATCGGAAACTCTAACCCTGGAAACTACTATAAATAGAGGGGTATTGGGGGCTTCCCAAGACACATAATTGAGAATTCGTTGCTCTAACAAATGTTGTCCTCTCTGGTTGTGGTAACTAATAGATAGCCCAAGCAAGTCCTACTCGTCAAAGGGAGGGATAGCGAGGGAGAGAACAACTGATATCAGTTGTGGAAGTACATGTCGATGACTAGTACGCTGATAGAAGGGAAAAACTCCTTCCCATTGGCTTTGACAGTGCAATGTGGAGTTCCCGGTGGTCTGAGTGGACTACTCTAGAGTCAAGAGGCCGTCGTCTACCTCTAGGAGGACAATATCAGCCAGCAGTCCAGGTGAGACCGAAGTAGCCACTTCAAATGTTGTTCCAGTGTGTTGTCTATGGTGAAGACCAAGAGCTGCATAGACACCATTTAAGAGCAACTAGATGACAATTGTGCATCTACGACTGAAAGGATGATGTTACTGGACTTGCTCTAGGACCAGGTATAATCTTACAAATCTTCCTTCCTAGATACATTGTTGTTGACGCGATCTTGCTGTTCTTGGAAAAAAGCAATGAAATTTTTGTTTCTGCTATTTATATCTATGCCCTATTTCCCTACAAGGACAACAACGAGGGTATAGGAGAATAGAACTTTGTGTTGATATGTGAGTCTATTTGGTCGATCACACACATGCGATAATTTAAAATAAGTTAGGATATTAATTCTTTCATATGCCTTTTTCTCATATTGTAAATAGTTTCACACTTTTCACTGAGTTAAAATGATTGAGAAATTTCATAATGAAGTATGCCACTTAATTGAATTATGTAAAAATGCCATTCTTAGCCCAACCATTTTCAGGACATTGGTAAAGTTTTTGAAGATCATGAGGTATTGATAACCTCCCATTTTGCGATGTTATCTTATTGGTTTTTCTCAGTTTTCCATACTCTTTCTTAGATAAACTAGGTAGAATCTTTAACTTTCCACTTTATTGAAAATATACCATTAAACTAACATTTCCTTTTTTATTCTTACAAAAAAAATACAAAAATGCCAAACGGTCCCAAGACCAAATGGGCGCCAAACAGTTCCAAGACCGAATGGACACCAAACGGTCCCAAGACCGAATGGACGCCAAGCGGTCCCAAAGACCGGATGAGCCAAATGGTCCCAAGACCGAATGGAGATCCTACCGTACCAAGACTGAATGGAGATCATACGATCCCAAGACCGAATGGAGATCAACCGGTCCCAAGACCGCATAAAGTTATACGGTCCCCAGACCAAATAAAGGCAAGCGGTTTCAAGACCACGAGGACTCAAGCGGTTTCCAAACTTAGAGAGTCCAAACGGTTTCAAAACTGAGAGAGTCCAAACGGTCCCAAGACTGAATGGATGCCAAACGATCCCAAGACCAAATGGACGCCAAACGGTCCCAAAGACCGAATAAGCTAAACAGTCCCAAGACCGAATGGAGATCAACTAGTCCCAAGACCGCATAAAGTTACACGGTCCCAAGACCGAATAAATGCAAACAGTTTCAAGACCGCGAGGACTCAAATGGTTCCCAAACTGAGAGAGTCCAACCGGTTTCGAAACCGAGAGAGTCCAAACGGTCTCAGAACCCAAACAATTTTGAAACCGAGAGAGTCCAAACGGTTTCAAAACTAAGAGAGTCCAAATGATTTCGAAACCAAGAGAGTCCAAACGGTCTCAGAACCCAAACGGTTTCAAAACCGAGAGAGTCCAAACGGTCTCAGAACCCAAATGGTTTTCACGACCGTTTGGGCCCAAAACCACCCAAACCGTTTAGACTTCACTCAAAGCCTATAAATAAGACCCAAAGGGTCCCCGTCCAAAGGCTGCTTCTATTGCTCCAGAGCCATTCCACCCTTCACCCAATGCTTCGAGGCTGTCGGTCTGAGATCCATACTCCATCCCCAAGCTACTTTCTCTCTCATCAACAAAGAAGGTGGGAAGAGAAGGATTCATCATCAAGCAAGCTATGAAGTGTGAAGATCGTTGCTCTCTCTCTCTCCAAGGGGTCGACCTTCCTCCCTCCTTCGTGGAGATGACGCTCTCTCTCTCTTCTCGCCTCCTTCTTTGTTCTTGCCATCAGTGGGTAGTCTCATACACTAGGGTGCGGGGAGTAGCCCCGCTACCCATGTTTTCATTTCATGCATTGTAATTCTTGAGTTTGCAATAGAAAAACACTATCTTTCCAGTTCAACATCAATCATTTAATGAATGCTAGTTTCTTGATCACCAAATTGTGTTATCTATTATCTGTTAGTGAGAATTGTCTATGTTTGTACTTCTGGATTCGAATATCGACTGCTTGTTGGTTCCAGGTTGTATGTAGTCACCATACGTTTGGTTCATTATCTAGGAGCGTTTCTCAAGAAGTGGAGTAAACTCACCCCCAATATTGTACTTTCATACTATGAAATGGAATCAGTTGATGTATGAAAGTACAACCTTGAAGGGTCGAGGAACACACTTTGCGAGGGGAGTGATGCAAAGTGAGTGACCATTCATCTAGGGATGGATGGCATTGCAACACTTCCACATTTCTCATAGTTAGTTATCCGAAAGGAGGCTAAGCCTACAAAGATACTAACTGTTTAGACTCTTTTCTTTGCAAGCCAAGTTATTTTGATGTATATTTTGATCCATGTGTAGTGGTGGTGAAATCCGATCACATCCTAGTGGTTTCTTAACACTGTTTACAATCTCAAAAATTTACTTTCCTGCTTACTTTCCTACTTTTACTTTACTTGCACTTAGTATAATCAAATAAAACCAACTCTTTGATCTAAATACCAACTATTAAGGAGTTAAGAGAAATTCTAACGTTTTCTATCTTGTTGATCTCAACAAGACTGTTGTCCTGTGGATTCGACCCTTAACTATACTACGATAAGACTTCCACATATCCTAGCATATGTGGGTGGAGTTTTTAATCTAGTATAAGCAAGGCTAAACCTAGAGACTTACTATCTTTAGGATTTTTAGTGGTGTACGCAACTCCACGCAAGTGGAAGCTCCATCAAAAATTGGCGTCGTTGCCGGGGACAACAAAACATTTTAATTTCATTTATCATCTTGATAGTTGGTTAGGGTTTTACACTTTTTCCATAATATTACTCCATATTCACTTGATTTCATCATAACTCCCACATCATCTAAAAAGTGTGTTTCTTCCTCTACTCAGGTAGAATACGTGTATGCAACCAACACATAATCTCAGATTCTCCCCTGATCCAGAGTACGATTCTAAGGTAGAGAGAAGTTTCCACTGCCACATTACACTTAATCATCAAAGAGCCAAACAAATGGCCGAAGATCAATGCCAAGCTGCACTAGTGATGGAAAGGGTCAACGCTACCATAGCAGCCCAGCGAGTGCAACTCATTGCCGACATGCACGCCCAAGTTCAAGCTAAAGTACGGGCTAAAGAGCAAGCCCGCATCCATGCTGAGAATGAAGTAGCAAGGGCCGCTGCTCAACTGTTGGTAAGAAGCAAGCAACTATGGGACTATGTTGTTCCCAAGAACTACGAAGACAACCATCCAGTCCAACCCCCACTCATCGACACTCCTAATTTTGATATTAGGATGCAATGGATCCAAATAATGCAGGGCATTTCATTCTCTAGAAGTGTCGGAGATGACTGCATGGATCATTTGAAGAGGTTCAAAGCTCTTTCCAGGCTGGTACCACAAGCTGGGACAGCCATGGACGCAGTCATGCTCAGACTCTTCATTTTCACTTTGTCTGGAAGCGCACTAAGTTGGTACAATTCTTTGGATGGGGAGCCAATCACCACCTGGGTTCCCTTAGAAGAGAAGTTCTTGGAGAAATTCTTCCATCCTTCACTAACTTACCAAATCAGGGGGCAAATCAACCAATTCCTTCAACTACCGGGAGAGTCACTGGCTGACTCATGGGAGAGATTCAAGGAACTCTTGAGGAAATGTCCTCACCATGGAATCTTGAAAAACCAACTCATAGAAACTTTTATAGGGGAGTAAGCGATGAAATTAAAAAGTTCTTAGATTCCTCATCTGGAGGAAAATTTATGAGACAAAACTATGAGGACGCCTGGAGAATCATCACTCTCGGAGCGGAAAATCAATCCAACTGGGGGAGGGTGACCACAGGAGGAGTTCTAAAGGTTTGTAAAGCTGAAGAATATATGGAAATGAAAACCATAGTCGAGGCTTTGAAAACCATAGCCAACAAACAACAAGCCCTTGAAGCATCATTTGGGGAGTATGACAGAAAGAAGAACCCCCAACAAGCTAAAGTAGCCACAGGAACTTGCGAAGCCTGTCATGCATCAGATCATCCCACATTATCATGTGGTCTTATGTACAATGTAATGATGGATTTGCAACCACCTCAACCGCACTATGAGTCGATCATTGAACACCCAGATGATCAAATGCCAGAATAAGTAAATTCCATTCATTCCATATCAGGACAAGCTTACTACAATCCAAATCAACCAAGAAATCATCGTGGCTTTCAATATGGAAATCCTGCTGGGACTGCTAACCCGCAACATCAAACATAAGGTGGATCCTCCAACAGACTACCACATGGATTTCAAAGAAACTACAACCAAAACCAAGGAAATCTTAGAAACAATCTCCAGAGATCCAACTACCAAAGAAATTCCTCTGCATACTACCAATATACTCACCCTCCTCTGCACCTGCAATTACAACAAACTTAGCTGCAACAACCTCAGCCACCTCAGTTTCCAGCACCTCAACAACAACCACTTCAAGTGCAGCAGCAACTCACACAATTTCAACAGAAGAATGCCCCACCACAGTAGACTGACAAACTATCCTTGATAAGGCAAATGTTGCAATCACAACAAACGATGTTGGCTATCCAGCAAGCCCAGCAAAAAGCTGTGGAAACTCAGTTAGCATAGATAGCAGCTCAGTTAAAACCTCCAGTAGGCACTTTCACTGGCCAACCAGAAGCAAATCCAAGACATGACCAACATAGACCAGAACAATTAAATGATGTTACAATAAGGTTTGGTCATACTCTCACTGAAGTCATCTCGGTTAATCAAGAAGACGGGGATGTAACTGAAATTGTCCCAACAGAAAACTCAGGTCAAGATGCTGAAGAGAGGAAAGGAAAGGAACAAGGTCCCAAAGAACCATAGATTCCTCAATATAAGCCAAGGATACCTTATCATGGTAGGCTAAAGGAAACCAGACTAGACTCTAGATTCTAGAAATTCAAAGAGGCAATGAAGAAACTTTATGTTGATATTCCTTTTCTCGATGCCTTATCTGAAATCCCAGCCTGGTCCAAATATCTAAAGACCCTATTGTCAAAGAAATATATGACAGAGGCGCATGAAATTATCAAGCTAGCCCAAACCACTTCTAATATCATTCTGAATAAAATTCCAAAGAAACAGAAGGACCCCAGTTTTTTTGGCATACAATGCTCTATTGGGAACACATCTTGTAAAAAGGGTTTGGCCGACTTAGGATCCAGCATATCAATTATTGCATTTTCCATGTGCAAAAGATTAGGGTTTACAGACTTGTTGCCTACAACAATGACCATCCAGCTCGCTGATTCCACCATTACTGCACCCCTGGGAATCGTTGATGATATTCCAGTAAGAGTGGGGAGGGACTCTTATGTCCCTTGTGATTTTGTAATCATGGATACAAAAGAAGACTTAAGGTACCTGATAATTTTTGGTAGACCATTCCTCGCCACAGCTAGAGCATTAATTGATGTCGAGGCTGGCACAATTACCTTGAGGCTGGGTAAAGAAACTATTCAATTCAGGGTCTTCAACAGCCTGAAGAGCCCTAGTATTCATGAAGAGGTTTTTCTACTTGAAGCTATTGTTAAAATGTCTCAACTCAAGCAAGCAAATCCAGAACCAGTAGGTACCCTAGAGGATGCTCTAATAAATCTGGAAGCTAAATTTTCAACAAACGAATTAGTTCAGCAATGCCTGCAATACTTGGAGTAGGCTGAAAAAGCCCCTGAAGCCACCTTTGAAGAATTGAAATTTGTTTCTATATTAGAGACAATAGAAGTACCCAAAGACCCAGAAATGAAAACTTTACCAACTGGTCTCAAACATGTCTTCTTAGATAAAGAAAAAATATGCCCAGTTATCATTAACTCCTCTCTGATTGACGACCAGGAGGAAAGGCTTCTCACTAAACTTGGAAGCACAAGAAAGCAATTGGGTACAAAATGACTGACTTAATAGGCATAAACCCAGCTCTATGTATGCATAAACTACCCATGATAGAAGAATTCAAACCCTCAAGGGAGCACCAGAGAAAACTGAACCCAAATCTGAAAGAGGTAGTTCGCCTCGAAGTTCTTAAACTTTTGAAAGTAGGTATTATCTATCCAATTTCTGACTCTGAGTGGGTTAGTCATGTTCAAGTGGTCCCTAAAAAGGGAGGAACCATTGTTGTCCTAAACAATAATAATGAACTAGTACCTACAAGAACCGTCACTGGTTGGAGAATGTGTATAGATTACAGAAAACTAAACAAATCAACAAGGAAAGACCAATTTCCCTTACCCTTCCTTGACGAAGTCCTTGAGTGGCTAGCCCAGCAGAAAATTTTCTTCTACCTCGATGGATATTCTAGGTTTTACCAAATCCCAATTCACCCCAAAGACCAAGAAAAAATGGCATTTACTTGTCCCTTTGGAACATATGCTTTCAGAAGGATGCCCTTCGGGCTATGCAACGCACCTGCAACCTTCCAAAGGTGCATGACTGCTATCTTCGCGGGATTAACTGAAACCATTATGGAGGTGTTTATGGATGATTTTTCAGTTTATGGAGATTCTTTTGACAACTGTCTGCTCAACCTAAGTAAATTCCTATAGAGATGTGAGGAAACAAACCTTATCCTAAACTAGGAAAAATGTCATTTTATGGTGACTGAAGGTGTTGTCCTCGGACATCGAGTAAGCGAAAGAGGAATCGAAGTAGACAAGGAAAAAATTGATGTCATCTCAAAGTTTTCACCACCTAAAGACATAAGGGGAGTGCGAGCCTTCTTGGGTCATGTCGGGTTCTACCGAAGATTTATCAAAGACTTCTCAAAAATAGAAAAACCCATGACATGCCTATTGACCAAGGATGTTGATTTCAACTTTAACCAGGAATGCCTACATAGCTTTACAACTTTGAAGAATGCTCTAATCTCATCACCAATTCTAAGAGTGCCTGACTGGTCACAACCTTTTGAAATAACGTGTGACCCTAGCGACTATGCCATAGGGGCTGTGCTGGGGCAGAGAATAGATAAAAAGCCATGTCATATACTACGCATCCAAGACATTAGATGAGGCACACAAGAATTACACTACCACTGAAAAGGAATTCTTAGCCATCATCTACGCTTTTGAAAAATTTCGTTCCTAACTAATTGGATCAAAGGTCATAGTATATACAGACCACTCCACCATCAAATATCTTATTCAGAAATAGGATGCCAAACCCAGACTCATCCGTTGAGTATTGATGCTGTAAGAGTTCGATCTTGAAATAAAAGACAAGAGCGGAGTGGAAAATGTCGTCGCTGACCACCTAAGTCACATCGAGTCGCAAGAAGATGACAATGTACCTATCCGAGACTTCCTCCCTGACGACCAACTTATGAAAATTACCATTGGATTCCCTTGGTATGCCGATATAGTGAACTATTTGGCCACAACAATCATTCACCCCTCCGCCTCTCACCACAAGAAAAAGAAATTTCTCCATGATGCTAAACAATACTACTGGGACGAACCTTATCTTTTTCGTCTATGTGCAGACGGACTTTTCTGTCGCTACATACCAGAAGAAGAAATCACTCCTATCTTAGAGCATTGTCATTATGGCCCCACCAGGGGACACATGAGTTCAAAAAAGACCGCTCTGAAAGTTCTACAATCAGGATTCTTTTGGCCAACAATAGCAAGAGATTCATATGATTTTGTAAGATCATGCAACAAATGTCAGCTTACTGGCGGTATAACTAAAAGAAATGAAATGCCTCTCACTTTGTGGCAAGAAATCGAACTTTTTGATGTTTGGGGAATAGACTACATGGGTCCCTTCTCCTCATCCTATGGATTTTCATACATACTGGTCGTTGTGGATTATGTCTCAAAATGGGTAGAAGCTATACCCACCGTTTCTAGCGATTCAAATCAAGTGATCAAGATGTTTAAAGATATCATTTTCCCCAGATTCAGAGTCCCCCGAACTGTCATATCCGACGGAGGGACCCATTTTCTGGAACAAAGCTTCGAAGCCCTCCTAAAGAATTATGGATTCAACCATAAGGTCACCACACCTAACCATCCACAAACTAGTGGCCAAGTCGAATTTTCGAACAGACAACTAAAATCAATTTTGGAGAAAATAGTCAATAGACATCATACTGATTGGTCCACCAAGCTTCCTGATGCCCTTTGGGCTTACCACACAGCTTATAAAACACCAATCGAAACAACCCCATTCCAATTAGTATATGCGAAATCATGTCATCTTCCAGTTGAACTGGAACATAAGGCCTGGTGGGCTATCAAACAACTAAATTTTGATTTTAAAAGCGTTGGCGAATACAGACAACTCCAGTTACAAGAACTTGAGGAGCTTAGAATGACAGCCTACCATAGTGCCAGAACATATAAAGAAAAAACCAAGATGTGGCATGATGGCCACCTCAAGAGAAAAGACATGGCTATCGGAGATAAGGTCCTCCTCTTCAATTCCAGACTTCGGATGTTTCCTGGAAAGCTCCAAACGAAGTGGTCTGGACCATTCACAGTTAAACACATTTACCCCACCGAAGCATTCATCATCCTTGACAATAATGGGGGAGAACGGACCGTTAATGGCCATAGATTGAAGAGATACTACACACCAATAGACAAAATACCAAGACAGACTATCGAGATCCACGATCCCTCAACATCGACATAACCAAACCGGATTCTCGTCGGGCCAGGGACGTAATACCCAGGCGCTACTTGGGAGGCAACCCAAGATCTGAGTATCACCGTTTCTATTTTTGCTTCTTCGTTGGATTTAGGTTTATCATCTTTAATCTGAAAATATAAAAATTCAAACAAATCACCAAAACAAACATAAATATATAAAAATCAAAAACCTAAAAACCATCTTATCCTTTTGGTCTTGAAACCATTTGGAGCCCAAACGGTCTCAAAACCATTTGACCCCAAACAGTCTTGAAACTGTTTGAAGCCCAAATGGTCTCAAAACTGTTTGGAGCCAAACGGTCTTGAAACCGTTTGGAGCCCAAACGGTCTCGAAACTATTTGGATCCAAACATGCTTGAAACTGTTTGGAGCCCAAACGGGCTCAAAACTATTTGACCCTGGGAATTTGTATCTACACCCCCAAAATCCTATAAATATAACCCCACTCTGTCCCTTTTTCTTCTTCTAGAATCTCTAATTTTCTAAACCCGAGCATGAGCATTGTTCCATCTCTCCGGCTTTCCTTCTCCTGCGCACCCTCGCTCGCACAATCCCAGTTCATTCCGCCATATTCACCGACGTCGCTTCCTCGATACCTTTTCCTCAATGACTTCCGCACCATCGCCACGCGTCGTTATCACTCTTCCTCACCTCATTACCATCATTGCCTGCTCCATCGTCGTCAGTAGCACCACCACACAGCAAGGTAGTCCATGATAGACACCAGCATCTCTGACAAGCCAGGGTGTTTTGCATCCACCAAGTTTTTACTGTCGCCGCCGCTAAAGCGTGAACCACTCGTACCTTTTTCACCGATTCCACCGTCGTCTGCTGTGCCCCTGACGTTCCAACTTCCTCGCGATTTCGACCGTTTGGAGCCAAACGGTCCTGAAACAGTTTGGAGCCAAACGGCCTTGAAACCATTTGGATTCCACTAAAACATAAAAACATGAACACACACATAATGTAACTTTTTCTTTTAATAAAGTTGTTATCTTTGCAAATTCAAATCCTTCTAACACATGATTTTCTGCTAAATTTTTCAGATATGGCATCACCCGCAAAAGAAGCCACCAGAACCGCCAACGCTCTGCACTGGACAACAGAACAACTGATGGAGGACTGCGCCAAGCTCCAGATGGTCGTAGACATATATAACAAAACTAGAATGGTCCCACCAAAAGTCAACCTACTATTGGTCATGAATGAAATTGACCGCATCAACAGATGTTTAGCCGAGGAGCCTGAACAAGAAGTGGAAGAAATTTCTTCCAGTGATGAAGGCTCTGAATATGAGCCAAATTCTGAGGACGAATCCCAAACTCCAAAGTCCAAGGGGAAGAGAAAGGCCCAGGAAACTACAAAAGAACAACCTACGAAGAAATGGGTAAGAAAAGAGGTCCACCCTACCACTGCTAGGGAACAAACCCTGGCAGGATACATCCCATCAACCGCTACCACCACTGCTCCTGTATTCTCCGTCATCACCACTACAACACCACCACCAGAAAACCTATTCATCCAGACCCTCCCATCCATCGACAAAACATTGAGTCCAATAAAGTACGTCTGTCCTAGCATATTGAAAAAGATGGGGATATATGATAGAATCCTCACCCTACTCGACAACACTAACCTCACACGACTCTGTTTCATCGAAGAAAATTCTTATCTTGAGCCAACAACTGAATTTTTCACCTTCCTCAACAGAGAAGCAGTAGACATCATCGATAGATCTAGAGATGGAGGTGACCGCAGGCTGGTCACCAGACTCTTCTCCAACAAGGTTGTCATTACAGAAAACCTGCTAAATGATATTTTTATCGACAACCCAGAGCAACTGCAGAAAGATAAACATGTTGGCACAGACAGCCCCCAATTCAATAGACACAACTTTTGGAAATCCCTAACAGGGATCCCAAACACGAGGTGAAGACCTGTAAGGCCTCCAATATTCAATCTGGGATGGTGTGCATGCTTCACAAAATTCTCACATGTGTGCTTTTTCCAAGGATAGAGGGAGGGAATGTTCTCATTTCTAATCTTTTCATCCTCTGGTCCATCTTACATGGGATGCCAATCAACATTGGATGACATATGCTATAAAAGCTTTCTGCTCACGCCCTCAACAAAGAAATCTGTATGGGTGGACACATAACATCCATCCTAAAATATCTTAAAATGGATAGCTTACTTCCCCGATGTGCAGTAATCAAGGGCGACATCCTTACCAATGAGCAAACTCTAAAGAACTCATACATCATTAAGGAGAAGGATGCAAAGATGCACTACATATTCTGCCCTACAGTTAAATCATTAAGGATTCTGTTGCCGCTTCCGAAGCTTGCCAACTATGACAAGGAAAAGCTACTCTTCTATGAAGAGGATCTTGCAACTCTTCTAGCTTTGATCAAAGAAAAATAGAAGAAAACCAAGGTAGGGCAGACAGAGCACAGTATCACCGCCCCGACAGCTAAAATAACAAAAATCTCGGTGAAACGACCACCCAAAGGCCGTTTGCAACAACAACAGCTGTCAGGGATGCCGACATCAAGACCAAATCCTGAGGTTGAACCTCCCCTCTCTGAAGAAAATATTATCACCGCATCCCTAGATTCCTTCATCATGAATCTAGAGGTTGGATTATCCTCCACACCCATCCCCACCAATCTACTCCCTTCTACTATCCCACCATCCACCTCTCTCCAACCATTCTCCACAACAATTCCACCAAAAATCCCTTGCCCCACATCCACTCCTCCACCTACATCGTTCCCTCTTCGGGCACCCCTTTCTCCACCTCAATGCCCGACTTCACCCCCTTCGCATCCATTTCCATAGTTTTCCCTCGACATTCTCTATCCCACCATTCTCACCGGGAATGTCACCAACCTTCCCATCCTCCACCACCTCGACACCACTGGTGACTCCATCTACAGTCACCACACAGTTCGCACGACCATCAACAGTGTCTCTTTTGCAAGGCACTACCACCCATCCACCCCGAACCCACTCACCCCACCCTTCCACAACTGAGGTCCCTTTTACAAATGTTGGTGAGGAATTCAGACGTCAATTTGACACCATCCGAAACCTCCTCACCAACCCTACTAACATAATGCAATATATTTTTTCATGTGTGTAGGATCTCACTAAACAGGTCACCAAGATGGACGAGCATAACCACGCCTTGCCAGACATCATCTAAAGTATTCAGCAACGATAGGAAGTAGTGGCCAAACAAGTCGACTGCATCGACAACCGCTACAAAAACTTGCCCGAGCTGATCCTTAGAGTAAAAAGCCAGTAAGAAACGTTGGCCAAACAAGTCGACAGGGTCTCAATGCAAACTCAGCCCTTGCCAGAGACTCTTCGCGAGCTTAAGCAGCAACAAACTGCTTTAAGCACGCGCTTGGATGACATCACCAACATCCCAGCACAACTAAATCTCCGCCAAGAGGAGTCCTCAAACAATGACATCAATAAACTTCGAGCTCAAGTCACAGATCTTTCTGCGTGACTCCTCTCTACCGAGGGCCAATATTATGATCTCAAGGAAACCCACGACACACTGCTTGAGATGCATGAGCATGTGCATGTGGCTTTTGATGAACTACAATCAATTCATCGGCAGTGCAAAAAGGCTACACAGAAGAAACAAAAAGACAAGACAGCAAAAAAGGAAGATGATGACGAAGACGAAGACGAAGAAGAATATGATTCCGACTCCTCCACAGATTCCAACGATGATACCTCCTCCTCAGATGATAAACCTGATGACCCAAGACATGCTGGGGAGGGCACCAGCCGAGGAGCAGAACCTTCAAAGAGGAAGGATGACAAAGACCACCACGAAGGTGGACAAGATCCCAACTCCCCAAATCACAATGACAATGTTAACATGTCATATGGGGATCAATTCATCAACTACTATGCCATGGGATCATTGGGGGAGGCTACAAAAGAAGCGGCTTTTGCTGAGTACCATCAATGCATTTTGGGAACCAGCACTAGTCCACTAGCAACAATAGCTCAACAATTCTCCGCACCAGAACAATCGCTGCCTTTACCCCCAGAATAAGAAGAATCAGACAGAGTGAGTCTCAATACAGATGATAGACTCGACTCTGAATCTGATTCAGACAAAGACAAAGATCTACAACATTATATGGATGACTTGGAGCAGACTTCTCTCCCACGCCTACAAGAACTTCCCCCACCGCCACCTCTACCTCACAAGATGAAAGATCTAGACTTAGCGGCCATATCCACACCAGATGTTCAGGACATCTTCATCCTGAACACTATTGTAGATGATGCCAAAGAAGGAGGGGACATCCTTTACAAAAACACAAAGACTTTGTGCAAGATGACACATGAAGATTTCTGCTTCATCCTTCGACCACAATCAACGGTGAAGATGGCGATCTTCCGTGTCCTCCTTGCCAATTCTATAGAAGTATATAGAAGCTCAAAAAGGCCGCAGCCAGTTCTCAATGCTTCACCTACTTTGGCTCTAAGTCTACTATACAAAGACCTACACAACAAGACTATCAAGTGGCTGCGTAGGGGGATTGAGCGGAAGGTACGATATATCAGAATACCCTTCCAAGTTTCTGGGCACTGGCTGCTCATGATCGTTGACACCGAGGCTCGCGATGCCAAAGTGTATAATTTCTGAGCTAGTGAGCTTAAAGCCAGAATCATCAATTTTGCTAGTCTAGGAGCTGGGGAGGCAAGATGCATCCCTTTCTGGCTCCTAAAATTAATTTGGGCTGCAAAGCCATCTCTCCGACACGGTTCGAACCAACCATGGCTCCAAATCATAAACCCACATGTCTAAACGCAAGAAGGATCTGGGGATTGCACTTTCTACACTATACGCCACATACAAGTGCTTAATCAACAAATCCCCTTCATTGAGCTGGCCACAGATGATTTTCATTCTCTAAGAGGACATTACGCCATGGAGATAGTATGTGACAGAAGGTTCTTTAAGGACCCAACTATGGCGCCTGACGACGTTCCTCGCTACCTCTACTCGGCCATCCAACATCCTCAAAAACAATCATTCCGGGAAACAATGAAGGAGTTGGAGAAACAACAACCCGCCAAGGTCCCTGCGAAGAAATAATGGGACCCTTACATCTTTGATATGAAGACAGATAAAGGGGACATCGACTTATTAACATGGGCCCCTATCAAACGATCGTATCCCCAAATGGTTCCGCTATCTTCCATTGAACCAACATTCCCCAATTTCGACCTTGCAGCTTGCAAAAATCTTCCCGACAATGAACTTCGGCTCATCATGTATAGGCTATATGCCAAGAAAGATGACCTCATTTTTCTAGCCGGAGACATTCTGGTTATGGAAGATACGCTGCATGAAACTGTACAATTCAAAGGGTCTCTATCTGTGAGTTTGATGACCGCCTATCAATATCTCCTCGGACGGAATCACCCTATGATCTATATGGCATCAGCTTATATGAAGGATTACCTCCTCAAGTTAAAGAACTTCGGAATCACAGAGGCGCTTATCTCTTTTCTCAATCATACAACTCCGAAGTTCATTATGCTCCCTTTCCTTCAATCAGAGCACTGGATGTTAATGGCAAAAAATCTTCATGAAGGAACAACAATCATCTATAATAGTTCCGACAACCAATTTGATCCAGATCAAAATCAGTATGATGTAATAGTGAAGACGCCAACGGAGGAGATGGTAAAGGAATGTGCCGACAAACTACACGATCTTTTAAGCAAGCACACAAGGGCGTATGATAAAGCACACTTTCATCACCCAGCCTTCAGCCACATATGTCCCCAGCAGCTCCGAGAGTCAAACGACTACGGCTTCCACGTCCTCTACTGGATGTACACCATCATGGTCCTTGGAAGACCAGTAGAGGACATGACAGATTTCGATTACCACGCTCTACGTGGAAAGTTCACAGCTAATCTTCTCTGAATGCCTGGAGCTAACAAAGGACTAACAGAAGCCTAATGCCCTTGTCCTTGTACTTCTCAATGCATTTTCAAAATCCTTCCATCTCTACCTTCTCTTTCAATTATGTACAAAATCTTTAGCTTTCTTTGCACATTTAGATTTTGTTTTAAGTAATTCCTCTGTTAAAATAAATCCTGCACATAATAATAACATCCCTCTTGGAAAAGGTCATCCCCAGCTAAATTTAGAATCCAGTTAGTCCTCAAAAGCAATAACAAGAATAACATATAGGCATGTAATGGCGAATTAATAAATTACCTTCACACTAGATTTTCATGCCTTTGCTTCAATTCTACATCTGACTCTCCAAAGGTCAACATCAGGGCCGAAACAAGCCAAACACTCTCAAGGATGGGAGGGATATCAGGTGACATCCAAATCAAGAAACCTCGCAAGTGGACCACCAAGTAGAAACCAAATAAGTGCATGTTGAGAAACTCTAAGAATAGCTTTCTTCTCTTCGAGGTTTGGCTGCCCAATCAAAACCCCTAAAAATCCCAAATCCTAAGCCTGTGAGTTTACGAATAAAAGTGTTGAATAAAAATATGAGAGTTGTTCCACGCATAAGGATCTATATGAAGAGCCAATAAAGGTCTCGCCCGAGCGGTACATTCAGCTGCCCTTATAAAGGCAGATGTGTTGTGCCCGGTAGTGAGACCCTAAGGTATCCAAATATATGAAAGGTTGATAAAGGACCTGCCCGACCAGTACATTTAGCTGCCCTCACAAAGGCAGATGTATCATGCCCGGTAGTGAGATCTTAGATGCATAGAAAAACCCTCCCCCACTTGAAGGGGGAGTTACACAACAAGCCTTTAGCCAACCTTTATACCCACTCTAGCTTCCGGTAGGATTTTTAGAGAAGTATAAAATTGATTAGAGTCGACGACATGCACACATAAAATCAAGAAATAAAAAGGGGTGGTCCCAATGCGAGCTACGTGATATGGAAGAAACCTGAAATCCAAGCAACTCTTAACACCTGAAAGAGTTAGGGCAAGCAAAATCTCTGATACAACCTTAGGAGATCTCTGGTTTAGAATTGAAGCAAGAGTATGGAAATCTTAACTAAATAAAATCACCTCGCCACTACGTGCCTTAGCTCTATCTAGCTTGAGGACAAGCTAGACTCTAAGTTAGGGGGGGGTGATAACCTCCCATTTTGCGATGTTATCTTATTGGTTTTTCTCAAATTTTCATACTCTTTCTTAGATAAACTAGATAGAATCTTTAACTTTCCACTTTATTGCAAATAAACCATTAAACTAACTTTTCCTTTTTTATTCTTACAGAAAAATACAAAAAATATACAAATTTCCAAACGGTCCCAAGACCGAATGGACGCCAAACGGTCCCAAGACTGAATGGACGCCAAACGCTCCCAAGACCGAATGGACGCCAAATGGTCCCAAAGACCGGATGAGCCAAACGGTCCCAAGACCGAATGGAGATCATATGGTTCCAAGACCGAATGGATATCATACGGTCCCAAGACAGAATGGAGATCAACTGGTCCCAAGACCGCATAAAGTTACACGGTCCCCAGACCGAATAAAGGAAAATAATTTCAAGACCGCAAGGACTCAAACGGTTTCCAAACCAAGAGAGTTTAAACGGTTTCAAAATCGAGAGAGTCCAAACGGTCCCAAGACCGAATGGATGCCAAACGGTCCCAAAGACCGAATAAGCCAAACGGTCCCAAGACCAAATGGAGATCAACCGGTCCCAAGACCACATAAAGTTACGCGGTCCTAAGACCGAATAAAGGCAAATAGTTTCAAGACCGCGAGGACTCAAATGGTTCCCAAACCGAGAGAGTCCAACCGGTTTCGAAACCGAGAGCATCCAAACAGTCTCAGAACTCAAATGGTTTCAAAACTGACAGAGTCCAAATGGTTTCGAAACCGAGAGAGTCCAAATAGTCTCAGAACCCAAACATTTTTAAAACTGAGAGAGTCCAAACGGTCTCATAACCCAAACGGTTTTCATGACCGTTTGGGCCCAAAACTGCCCAAACCGTTTGGACTTCACTCAAAACCTATAAATAAGACCGAAAGGGTCCTCGCAAAGTAAAAAGTTTTTAGACATCCAAAGGCTGCCTCTATTGCTCTAGAGCCATTCGACCCTTCACCCACTGCCCCGAGGCTGCTGGTCTGAGATCCATACTCCATCCCCAAGCTACTTTTTCTCTCATCGACAAAGAAGGTGGGAAGAGAAGGATTCATCATCAAGCAAGCTATGAAGTGTGAAGATCATTTCTCTCTCTCTCTCCAAGGGGTCGACCTTCCTCCCTCCTTCGTGGAGATGACGCTCTCTCTCTCTTCTCACCTCTTTCTTTGATCTTGCCATGAGTGAGTAGTCTCATACGCTAGGGTGCGGGGAGTAGCCCCGCTACCCATGTTTTCATTTCATGCATTGTAATTCTTGAGTTTGCAATAGAAAAACACTATCTTTCCAGTTCAACATCAATCATTGAATGAATTCTAGTTGCTTGATCACCAACTTGTGTTATCTATTATCCGTTAGTGCGAATTGTCTATGTTTGTACCTCCAGATTTGAATATCGACTGCTTGTTGGTTCCAGGTTGTATGTAGTCACCATTCATTTGGTTCGGTATCTAGGAGCGTTTCTCAAGAAGTGGAGTAAACTCACCTCCAATGTTGTACTTTCATACTATGAAATGGAATCAGTTGACGTATGAAAGTACAATCTTGACGGGTCGAGGAACACACTTTGTGAGGGGAGTGATGCAAAGTGAGTGACCATTCGTCTAGGGATGGCAGGCATTGCAACACTTCCACATTTCTTGTAGTTAGCTATCTGAAAGGAGGCTAAGCCTACAAAGATACTAACTCTTTAGACTCTTTTCTTTGCAAGACAAGTTATTGTGATGTATGTTTTGATCGATGTGTAGTGGTGGTAAAAGCCGATCACATCCTAGTGATTTCTTAACACTATTTACAATCTCAAAAATTTACTTTCCTGCTTACTTTCCTTCTTTTACTTTACTTGCACTTAGTATAATCAAATCAAACCAACTCTTTGATCTAAATACCAACTATTAAGGAGTTAAGAGAAATTCTAACATTTTCTATCTTGTTGATCTCAACAAGACCGTTGTCTTGTGGATTCGGCCCTTAACTATACTACAATAAGACTTCCATGTATCCTAGCATACATGAGTGGAGTTTTTAATCTAGTATAAGCAAGGCTAAACCTAAAGACTTACTATCTTTTGGATTTTTAGTGGTGCACTCAACTCCACGCAAGTGGAAGCTCCATAAGGTATTATAATTCGTGTTTAGCATAACTTTAACACTTTGATCACATTTCAAGAATTTGCTCCTGATTAGTTTTTAGAAACATAGAAACATGCATTTTCATATAGCTTGTGATAATATTTGTGTAGCCCAATAAGTTAGGAAAGGAAAATGGATTGGTCAACACATATATTTGTCTATAAATTTTGGATATTTAATAGATAGAGCAAACTAGATAAATTCAAGTCATTGATATTTTCCACTAAAAGTAGTGCTCTAAAGACCATATGGAATGCTTGATCAAATGAGTTATTGTTCTGAAAAAAAGTACAAGCTTAAGACAACAACAATATATTATTGGGTGTTTGATTGGGTGCTTATAATCATTTTACAACTCCTTGTTGCTTTGGGAATTCCTTCTATTTATCTTGCTTTGAATAAAAACTTTTAAAATATCCCTACAAAATGTCCATTGCCAATAAAGTTTCCATTGAAGGTGAACATTAGTGAGGATATAGTATTTTTATAATTTATGTTTCCAATTGGAAAAATAAAAGGGGGAGATAAGTTTTAGTTCTAGAGAAAATTTAAGGGAATTTGGAATTGATTCCAAATGAAAGAGAAAGGGATTTTGAACTATTATTATATTTAACACATCATACTAAAATGTCATAATAGTTTTTCACTCTTGATTGCATAGAAATGATGCTTATACATACTTTAGCATAATCCATTAGTATGGTGAACAATAAAAACAATTATAATTAGCATATGAAATTTGTAATAGATTATCGTGGTGTAAGATATTGTGCAAAATTGAAACAATAATCTAGAATGGCACATATAATGTTGTCCTTTATCAAATTGGGATATGGGTGGTTCATAGGTTCCAGTTTTTCTGTTTCAATGTAATGTGGGAATGAGGGAATCTTTGACAATAATTGAAGGATTTAAACCTAAGGAATTTGCCATTTCCGTGTGACGAAAAGTTTGATCCATGCATATATTGGGTCTAGTTAAGGCTCCCAATTAGTGTCTAACCATTATTATCTCACTCTACAAAATTTGAATGAATTGAATAGAATTAGGCCCTCAACATATTGTTACATAGATTTCTTATGAAGTCGATGGGATGTGAAATTTTGTGATAATATTGTTTTGTAAGTTTATATATTTTTATTAAATTAATCACATGTCAAATATGTGTCTACCAGAGAGATCTTGAACTCCACAAAATAACTGAGTAGTTGAGTAAAATTATTTATCGAAGATTTTTTTTATGTTTAAACATAAATAATACCTTCTATACACAAAAATCTTTGCAACATAAGTTTCATGTGACAAACTACCATGAAAAAAATAAAAGTAGTAAGTAGATACTCAAATGATGAGATATAGGATTCAAGATTAAAGGTCGTGAAAAAATGGTAATATGAGTAACTCATTAGCATGTTTAATACCAATTCTCCATTAGCGATGGGCATCTACTTACATTTATACTGGAATAATAGTTAGGTACGTGTTGAAGAGTCTTTATATTGTGTAGGCAAGAGAGGAAATATACCCGAGGTGCATTTTTATTCATATATTCTTTGATATATTTATATACCTTGCAACATTTGCAAAGAATGATTGCAAAGAATTTTCTTGTGTTCATTGATGATGACTGTGGGAGTTTTTAGTTTGATTAAATACTTATATTGTAGTTGAGAAGTTCTAAATTGTTTTTTTTAGATTGTGGAGTTGGAATGAGTACAAAATATGCAAAATTGAAATATTCCTTTATATTACAATTACATGTATAGAATGTTACATAATTAGCAATTGATTGTGTTTGAGTTAGAGGACTTCTGCCTCTCTGTGTTCTATGTAGTGATATTTCTATGGCATTGTATCTTATTTTATATACATCAAAATTACACATTTTAGGGAAAATCTATAATTGACAATTACAACGTTGAACAATTATTTGGCAATTGGAGTTTGTTGATAACACTAGTCCCAAATCATTTTTAGATTATATCATTCTTAGATTTATTGATGTATTTTTTTCATTCTTCTTAACTTGATATAGCTGGTGATTATAGTGTAAATTTATAAAAAAATATGTTTGCTAAACCCTCTTGAAGATGGTAGAAATTGTGTGTTACATTCGAAACGAGAGATGAAATAAGCACGATAAATATGCTTTATATTATTAGTTATTCATATTGAAAAAGGTTTCACAAAAGCCAATGTAGTGGCACCAGAGTGGTAAAGTAGAAGTTGTATGACTAAGAGGTCACGAGCCCCTGGCAATGAGATGAATGAATTGCCAATTTTTAAAAAAGAAGGTTTCATGAACATCCTTGGAAACATGAAATCTCTTGGCATGGGTATTGGACGAACAAGTAGGACAAGTAAACAAATACTGAAACATCTTCTTCTAGAATGTGAGAAGTAGGCAATACCAATTTGAAGAAGTTAGCAAAGTTGGTTATATGCGAGTAATTGGTTGAGATATAAAGACCTTCATTTCGAAGAATGAGAAGTATTTGAATCGAAAAGAAGAAGAAGAATACTCCCTATGGAGTTCATCAAGATGAATAATAAAGCTAAAATGGGTCTAAAGAATACAAGTAGAAATGTGACGAGAACTAAAGGTCGAAATAAATATTGAGAATAAAATCATATAATGGAACATGGAATTCTAATTGCTCAAGTGAATATGATATTATTACGTGAAGTAGTGCAAACTTGTTGCTGATTGCTTCTTGGGCTAGCAGAGCGACAACTAATAAGGTCATAACGAGTTAAAATTCAACCATTAATTGTAAGACAAACATTGTGGCGCGTCGTCGATCGGCGTCGATAGTGACAATTCAACTGTAAGACCAACATTATCGCGGCCTACAAATGTTTAGAGACAAATAATGCAGACTTCAGTTCCGAACGTTTTAGATCCATCTGAATTATCTTTTTACCATTTTTCACTTCTCATGATGATATCTGATATGTAGGCAAAATTTCTTGACGGTGACGAGAGACGTTGCGGGACTTCGACCAGTTTGGGTTTTGATGAAGGCTACAGGCGGGACTTCTCCCGGATTTAATTGGGGGAGTTGGGAATCTCCCTTTTTCTTTTATCCATTTCCAATGGGAAATTGGGCATCTTTAACAGGGAGTTGCTTGCTGTTATAGCTTCCGAACTACTAGTGTGTGTTGACTGTCTGCCATGACTGTATTAGCTCGTCGTTGATACAACTAGTCATTTCGGAATGTCCCTTTTAGATATATAGTAGGTTCAGAACTACTAGTCGGCCATGACTCGACAAACACCTAAAACAGTGTAGATATATAACATTTGGCCAGTCTTCCAGAATAGGTATTGATGACAATCTGTTTAGCACTCCAGTCGAATTTACCTTTCAGTGGTTGTTTCTAACTTGAGGCTCTCCATTAATTGCTTGCATGGTTGCATGAGCAGCATGACGTTACTCGTGGTCGACATCGGCAATACTGTTGGTATCAACTCCTTTTCACCATCCTTCGTGAGTACTGAGATCTAAGAAAACTATTGGTGAACTTCCATCTATGCCATTGTTGGAGCATGATGTTAACAACAGCGTCCCCAACCATGACCGGATGTTGCCGACGCTGCTTTTCATCAACTAGTCAAGGCGCTTTGTCGCCTGGAGTTTGAGGGAAGATGTTTAAATAATTCGGCTCCTTGATTTTCTCTCTGGGCTTTTAACGCTTGCTTTTCTTTCTTCACTGTCCGTTGAGATATGTGGCGTTGTGGACTGATATTATAAGATAAACTGTTCAGGATAAGAATTCCAGATTCCCAAGTCTCACATCATGCCTTCACGGAAGTTGGTTAAAACAATTGGGCCTGAAGTTGGTTAAAACAATTGGGCCTGGGCAGTAGCTATCAAAATTGATACCTTATGTCAAAAATTGGAACCGCTAATGCTAATCGGGTTACCTGGCTACTTTCCTGTTTGCTTTTGTAACGTATATGTGTTTGTTCTGCCTCAAAGACTCACCGCAGAAGCATGGTAGGTGGCATGACACTGCGGCCCGTTGCTCTCATTGGTCACTGTTTGAGAGCGAAACAGGGGAACATGAGTGATGTCCGTCACTTCAAATACCGTTTGTAGCCCTGACATGATAACGGGCTGCTTTTGCTGATTCTCTCCAGCAACTTAACATCAAGCCCATCCAATTTGTCCTGTTTCAAATTGTCCTGCTATTTGCTAATCTTCCACTGCTGCTAAATTCCAGAATAATAAACGAACATACCTAGCTGGCAGGCAAGCGCTTGGTCCTTCTTGTGTCCATGCATGTGGCACAATAACTGTTTCCTACGAAAATGCCAAAACACTAACATGGTAGTGGTATTTGGTATCTATAGATGTTTGTTCCCGTCATTAACTAAACAAAAATACACCAAATGAGTAACAACGATGATTATCAGTGTAAACTATGCATGTGCCAGTCTGGAATTTGAGCTGGAAATTGCACGGGAGATATTCTGCTTTTCTTTCTTTTTAAGCGGGCTCGAGTCAACCATATGCTACCCCACGGGGTCAAAAATTTCCTGTCAGGACAAATTTCACCCCTATGCTTCCAGTATGACTATGATGTACGAGAAAACCGTTTCGCTATCTCCATTTTTGCATCATGTATTGATACCTATGTTGGACCAATCAGGGTCGAATTACGAGAGAGGGAGGGGGGGGGGGTTGGAGGTCCAATTCTTCTGTATCCATCATCTGTGTCTACTTCTATACCCACAACATTAGGTCCCTTAACTTGTGAGCCACAGGGTAGAGTGTACGGTGGGGATTTACTGGGCACATTGTCCAAGACACAAAGGATTTAAACCCAAGGGGGGAAGGCAAGTTGGTTTTTGTCGGTGGTTTCAAAAATAAGTTATGTAACGATTCACACTTCTAGACACTTATGTAATAATATGCATATAAGAAGTTCATAAATTATAGAACATTGATGTGTCTCAAAAGCAGTAAGGCAATACATATGTACAAATATTGTTTTAAAGAAAATCAATTGCCTCAAAAAAAAATTAACTTGTAAGAATATGAGTATCTGTTTTGGAAATATATTTGTATAACACAATAGTAAAAAAAAGAGATATTATTTCAATATCAACTAAATAATCTAATCAAAAGAAATTTTTAGTGGAATTTTACTTTTTAGTATATAATTTGAATCTTTTGTTATCCATATTTTAGAAATGAGAAATTTTGAAAGTAAATTAAAAATATTATTTGAATTATGAAAGAAAAGGAGATGATTTTGTGATCCACACATGTAAAAGAACATCTAACGATGTCCTGCAAGCTTTCATTTCAAAGAGAGCAAACATTATTCTACAACTCCCCATGTAGCACAAGGCTATAGATAAATCTATACATGTTAAACGGATGGTGATATCCACATATATCATCTTGTTCTCTAATGTTGCCTCTCAATGGGATATGCATCAAAGAGGCATATGTGTAAATATAACATGTACAAATGGATGCTGCATTTTGGGACAATGAATGTGCATTCGAGCTACTCGTAAAATTGAGGTCACGCTACTCGAAATATGAGACTCTTCTCTGTTGTGCAAGAAACACAATTAGTACAACTTTTGTATCCTAACCACTCTTGATGTTTTTCAAACTTCTATGGTAGGGGGAACGTATACCCAGAAAAATGAAGACTTTGGTCTTGTAATTTGTCAAAACGATGAGCACGATGGGTTGCAAAATCAACAACATGCCACATAACCATAGTGTAGTGATTGGTTGCATAACCAAGTATGTTTTACGCTAGAAAGTTTATGTAAACTTCACCAACAAACCAAGATGACTGAACAACTCTATTAGTTTTAGTCCTAGTTTTGTTTCTTATTGTAGGGGAGAAAACTAAGGGGGGAAGGTCCATCCCAATATGTAATCCAGTTGGGGTTTCATCTCAAAACCAATTGGTAATGGGTGGAATAGACCAATGACATATTTGGGCACACATCTCCACACACATGCAATGTGGGACTAATTTCATTCACACATGACTGGATAATCTTTCCCTCATTTGTGAGTCCATAAAACCCCCTCCAAAGGTAATTAACTGCACCACACTACAAAGACATGGTCGCATAGCCCAATAGTGTATTTAAGAAAGGCACTAAGTGTAAGATCCTTGACCCAAATTTGTTCTTAATAGTGTTTATCTATCATAATGATATTCTTAAACTTTTATCTAATTTTGTGAGATGCTTTAATATCATGTGACATACTTATATTTTCATTTTAGTTCAATTTGATTAATGTTTGAGGTATCTTTGTTATATATGTGCTTGTTTTTGACTAGTTTGCAATTTACCCATGAGAGAGGGTTATTCAGCAAAATGTTACATGAAGAGAGTGCGTGTTGTGTTTTGACATCATGACAGAGAGGATTATGATATGGGGCACCTTGTTTAAATCATAGATGATGTTGTGACATCTCATAGTGATTCTAGGGTTGCTAGGGTTTGCACAATTGATATGGTGACTATGCTAGGGTTAAGTGTTGCAAACCTACACCACTTGTGGTGAGGGTATAGACCGCAACACACACCTTGTGTAGTGTTGTCTTGACCGAGACAAGCTAGATGTGGATGGTCGATTTAGTTTGTCCTCTAGTCGTTTGACCATGTACATATGGTGACCTAGGGTTACGACCTTGAAATGTCTCGACCGAGACAAGTTGATGGAAGTGTGTCTTAGCCGAGACAAGGGGAAAACCAACCTAGATGGTCACGACATCTTTTCTGGATAAACATGACCCTTTTGATATGTGCATGTGAGTGGATGAAAGATTATCTCTTTGAAGGGCATGTGTCCCTTGGTGATCTGTTATGTTGACACCTCAAAATCTCATACTTCCCTCCTCCTTTGGTTATATAACCCATCCTTTTCACAAGTACGTAATCTTTTTTGGCCCTACACATCTTCTTCTTCCTTTGGATCATCTTTGGATCTCGAAGAGCAACGAAGGTCAGATCTTACAACCTTGTATGGCTGATCCATCTTGGATATTGAAGATCTTGTGCCAGATCACTCCTTGGTGTTGGTTTCTTGGAGATTTCTTCTCTTGGTAAATGGTCTTACTCTTGATCATGTTTTTCCCCTTCTAAAACCTTCATCATCTCCTTCTTCCTCCTTGGTCGAAGACCATGGACCATCCAAGGTGGTTTCTTGAGTGAAAACTCCTCTTCACGAAGGCCTTAGACTATGTTTTGACATGGTGGAAACTAGTGAGAGGAAGTTTTCCTCCCTTTCACTTTTCATCTTTGGTTTGTCCCAATACTATTTTCCCTCTTTCTTGAGCTTCTTTGTGACCATAGTTTTCTTCTCTTTTGAGGTGTTTCCATGGTCAAAGTTTGAAGCTTGGTTGAAGGTTCTTGGAGCTTGAGATCTTGGGAGTTGTTTCTCTTCAAAACATGTAGGTTTTATAACTTTTCTCTTCTCCTATTATAATCATCTTAAACCTAATCATATACTGCTATTCTAGATCTAAAAAATGTGCTCGTCCTGGTAGAAGTGATGATGATGTTTAGGGATAATCCATGTAATATTTTATAAAGGATTACCATTCCTATAACCATAAATCATTGTACTTGTTCTTTCTTATAGAATTGTTCTCTCTAGTTTATGATCCACCCACCTTGAAGAAAAGAAGGTTATGTCTCTTTTTATATGTATAAGAAACTTGGAATCTATATCTTTAATCATGATCCTTAAGGTGATCTTCTGTGATACTTTTTCTAGGGTTTGAAGAACACCCTTGAAAAGAAACTTCCCTATGGTTGACGTTTGATTCTCCCAACTATTATCTAACTGTTCCAACCTTGACCAGATCTGCTATGGGGTTGGGAATGTGGTTGAGAAATGTCTTCCATCATGGTCGACACCCATGTAAGGGGTGGTTTCGACTGCAACACCCCCTTAACCCCAAGGATGGTCATTACACCTTGTTGGCTGATGCAACGTTGCTGCTTGAAGTGTCTTCATGTAGCATTGTGGTCGAGATGGTTAGGGATGTAGGTTGAGATACTTGTTTAGGATATGCCATGAACATAACAGGTTAAGTCTAGGTTGTCACAATTATGCCACCAATGAGTTAAGGTTGTAGCACCTTGTGACAGTGGGGTCGACACCCGTGGTGTGATCGTCACAATACTCCTTGGTGGAGTCACAGTCGTGATGCCATGTTGGGTGTCTCCTTGTGTCGCAGTTGTGGTGATGTGCTTGGGTGGAGTCTCGGTCGTGACCAGGTATAGGATGGTCAAGATGTTTTGTTGTAGGTGGTCATGATGCCCATTGCTTGCCTCATGGTGTCGTGGTCGTGATGCCATGTCAAGGTGTTTGTGTGGCTATTATGTTTAGGGTAGTGACATGGGTTGTGATGGTCGTGACCATGTGTTATGGGAGGTTGGAACCATGTAGGTCGAGACCCAAATGATGAAGGTGGATGCGACCATGTATTATGAAGTGGTCGAGACATCTATATGTGAGTATGTACATGACCATTACCTAGGGTGATGGTATACATAAGGTGTTGTACCTATGAATGGCTAATCATTAGCAATATTATGTAACCCTAATGTTCTCTAAACATGTGGGAGGTGGTAGAAATTAGGGTTTAGTGATTGCATAATGTCATGAAGCTCTAATCAGATACATGTGAATTCAAAACCTTATCTTGTGATAACATGGTATATGTGCCCTTTTTCTTGAAGAGATTATTATGTAATTGTTCTTTCTCTCTCCTTCTTATGTAATACTAACTTGCAAGTGAGATGAATGTTCTAGATAGGATAATGCTATGTTGATCCCCATGTAATATAGGATGGTGATTAACATTGTTAAGGCATATTGTGATATTGAATATGAATTGGTCTAATAGCCCAACAAGTGTCTTGTGCATAACTTGAGGGATTGATATCCCAAGTGATGTGATATGGATGATGACATTTTGAATGGTAGTATTACAAGTGTCATGGGATGATGTGACAATTTCTCACTTTGTACATTTTATATCTTCTGAAGTTGTTATCGATCCTTGATTTTGAAGAGTTTGTTTTGGGTTAATATGTAGTAACTTGATTGATGCATTAAAAGTTACACAATTGGAATGTCTAATCAAGTGAACCCCTAATAATGTAGTTTCCTTGTACCATAGATCCATCTTTAGCGTTAGTATCTAGCTGGGTGGTGAAACGAGTTATGAGTAACTCCTACGGGAAACTTAGAGCGCATATTATTGAATATGCAGGTTATCAATGGAGGTAACTCCCTGTATCCTTTAATTGTTTAATATTTTTATAATGATTTGTTATGGAACAACCATGTATGAACATATTCTCTAGTGATTTTCTATGTACTGAGGCATGCTAGTTGTTTTACAGAACCATAGCCTTAATTATGAGCTGTTTTTATCAGACTATATCTTTGACAATAAGTTGTTGTTTAGAAGTTAGACTATTATATCACTGCATTGCAAACTCGTGAAAAAAACTAGAGGGGGGGGGGTGAATAGAGTTTTTAAATATTTTAACAATTATTTAACTCAAACAACCACAATTGTAAATGGAAGAAGGATACAAGTGTTTAGAGTGGTTCCAACTTTAGCAAATACTAAAGTTGTCAGTCCACTACCCGGTTGCTTACCCAACCGGGATTTTGAAGGTATTAATTTTATTACCTTCACAAGGATTTACACAAAATACAATACTTTCTTACACCCCTTGAACAGCCTTCACTTGAAGTAGATGCACCAACCCGAGGTAGCCTTCTTGAAGTAACTCCAAGCTCCCCCTTGAAGTAGCCTTCCTCTCTAGAAGTAACCTCTCGTTGCACCAGTCTTCTTGAAGTATCTCAAGGTCCCCTTCTTCACCAAGAAGATCTTCAACCTCTCCAATCCACAGCCTCCAACCTAGGAGTAGCAAGGAGAGTACAAACAACAATAGAGAACAAGAAGGAAAAAGGAAATTACAACTTATCCTTTTGTAGCGCAAGGCTTGATTTGCCTAGATCAAGCGTGTAGATCTCCTAACCAAAGTGTATGGAATTGTAATTGCAATGGATAGAAGATGCTAGCCTATAGGACACGAAATTTGAGCTAAGAAGGGAAGTAGCCAATTGTCACAATGCTCAATTTCTCACAAACAGGTTGCACAAAGTCAATGTATGCTTAAAGATTGATCAAGTGTAAAAGCAAGTATCTTTGGGTGTCCTAAGCTATGTCCTATTTATAGGAATGTCCTACAAGTGCTTAAGGACGTTCTAGACACCTTCTAGGGTTTTCTAAGTGCTTAACTAGCCGTTAGGTACAAGTTTGTTGCTTTAGTAACGGCTAAATAATTAATTCTGCAGTTGTTGTCAGAGACCATCTCGGTCGAGAAATAGTCGACCGAGACTCCTACTCGGTCGACGTTTTGTCGACCGACAGGATCTCTGGATCAAGTGTATGCAACGTTTATCTCCAACTGCCAACCACCTTGTCAGTTGTGTCTAACGGCTACTTAAGTCTTTCTCGGTCGAGAAGATTGTCGACCGAGAGTGTCTCAGTCGAGGAGTTAGTCGACCGAGATTGACCCTGTTTCAATTTTTCAATTAAAGCACTAAGTATGTGTATGAGTGTGCATATGTGACACTATTGAAGGGGATGACCTATCTAAATGTGATGTTTAGCTAGGGAGAATCTAACGCTTGATTTACATGAAATCTAAGTACTTGTACATTATATATTTGTACAAGTTTTTACAAAGTGATTACATTTCATGAAAATATATATATGTAAGCATATGGATTTCCCTAATTGCTTTGTCATCCACCTTATTCCTGCAACACTCAAGTAGCACGTTAGATTAACAAGAATGAAATGTTTGTCATTATCAAAACAAAGGGATTTACAGATGTCCATTTAGCCAACAATCTCTCCCTTTTTGAAGATGACAAACATTTCCAAAATATAAGGGAAGGAAATATAAAACATATGAGTTTCATACCTGGAGATTACCTTTTGTAGCCATTTTTGTTTTGCAAGTGAGTGCTGGCCGAGATGTTATGAAACTTATTTAATATTTTTGATTTTATTTTATATTCTTTTCTCCCCCTTTGTCATTTCAAAAAGATATCCAAGTTGAATATTTGATATTACTTCTCCCCCTTAATTTTATACTATGCTCCCCCTTAGATAGAGATCCCAAATTAAGGTATGAATGCTTTGCAATAGATGGTCAATTTAGCCACAACTTTAAATTTTAGATATTTGCAAGGATTGCATCCTTTTTTATTTATTTTTATTTATTACTCCCCTTATTTTGTATGCTCTACTATAATAGTCTTATAAGCCATATTCGAATGATGCCAAAAAGATATCCATTATAAGAAGTAAAGATAACCAATTTCATTATGAACATGGAATTGTTACAAACATGGAAAGATAACCAAATTATGTAGAGATAACCCTTTTATTACAATTATGCAAAGATTTCATTACAACTAATACAACTCCAAATCTCACTGGAAAGACTTAAGAATTGCATCAATATCAGGGTCTTTCCCAAGAAAAGGCTCAGCTCCATAATATTGGACCAAAGTTTGCCACTCCAGAGCATCTGTCTTGGTTAAGGCATACGCCTCCAAGAAGGTAGGAACACGATCAAATCGGAAATGAGCAGCAATATCTTGTAGTTGCATTGATGAAAACTGAGTGTGCGTGAGATCTGTAGATGGTGGAGGTGGAGTTTGGTAGTAGTTGTAAGAAGGATTATATGGGTTGAGCATGCCAGGATTTAAAGAATAAGGATATTCGTCTGGTTGGTTTGGAGAAAGGGTTTGCATTCTTTGGTTTAGATAAGTCATGGCATGATGGTTATAATCTAGTTGTTTACTTAGATGATATTGTGACCCAGCAACATAGGTTAGGGTGTTTTGGATGGGATCATAGGGTAGGTTGGTAGGAGGAGGTGGTGGTGGTATATCTTGAGTAGATGTCTCACCTTCCGTCCTAGCCCTCTTGTGACCAAAATCAATTCCCATTTTCTCTACTATGTTTTTGCTTATTTTTTGTGGTCTTCTTTCCCATGTGTATCCCATATCCTCAATTTGTATTTTAAGAAAGTGTTGAGTGATTTGGCATACAAAATCAGCATATGGGGGATTGCCAGAAAACTCAAGCATGTTCTTAAGGATTATGCAGATAAAATTTACGGGAATACGTTTGATAATGGCATAAATTAAACACATGCGAAAAATAGGAACTTCAGACTTGTTTGCTCTAGGATGTATGTTTGTGGAAACAATAAGATTGACAATCCTAGCAGCAGGTTTGAGATTAATGGCATAGTAGGTGTTGGTATGTATGCCCATAGAGCAAGTCATATGATGATTGTAATGGGATACTTTGTAGATGATTTGAATAATAATAAAGGCAATTTCCAATCTATATGTTTAAACTGTTTTTGAGATGACAGTGTAACATGATAGATGTCTAAAGATTGTTTTACTCAATGACATATGCTTTTAGGTTCATGACCTAAACGATGAGATCATATGGATGTTAAGAGTATACATTCTTGTATAGTCCCTAGTCGGTTGTTATTGTGGAAATAGCCATAGACATCAATAACACTGAAGACTAGATTGTGTGTTGGTTGATGACAGAATCTCATTAGTCATGATATAGTGATATCAAACCAAGCACATAGGTACTTGTTAGAGAACAAGGTATCGGTCAGACCCACCGTGAGAGTGACACATGGAACCATGACATGGTAGTCATAGTCAGCTGTCACAGTGATGGTGGTGAGTGTGATTCTTAGACCTGAAATCACTGCACTCAACACATGTCGTTGGGTACACTTTGACATCATCAAACGTAGTTCTGAAACATGGGTTGTTATAAAGGTGATGATTGGGTGGCTTTGACACATGGGGCTTTTGAGGGGTGAGTGATAGATATGGGATTTGTCCCTTCTGAGGGAGTTTGATATCCTTGGCCACTTGATGAGTAGGATCGAGAAAGGCATGCGCATGCACGTGTGAATCAATATGTGATATTGATGTCACACACATCTCACTCGGTCTACTCTGAGATCAAGGAAATGAATGAACATTGACAGGATGACTGTTCCATGCCTCGAGTTCATTCTGGATATCAGTGACAAAGGAATTATACATTCACTGTAACACCATTCACGAATTGTAGGATGAAAGTTGTTCTCCAACTTTCTACTTTCACTTGGGTAGCAATGATGTGTGACTAGGCACCACTCTTTGCTTGTGAAGTCATAAGTGTTATGGACTTTCACTGCCAACGTGAAATGGACCTGCAGGGTCACACACATAGGATTTAACCTGGAAGAGGAGTTTTGTCCACAAAGCAATGTTTAGATTTATTACTAAAGGAGTATAGTAGTTCAATTAAACACTCAATCAGTCGATGGCTCAATATCGTATGGTTCAAGGTGTTGCACGCATTGATTGGAGTATCGAATTGATTGAAATCACAATTGACTGATTTTGCCCAACCTGTGCTCCCAACCGATCGGTTCATGTGATGAACCGGTCGGCTGAGGTTGCTGAACCGGTCGGCTGGAGTGTCCAGGCCGATCGGCTCATGCCCAAGTTGAAATGACCGGTTCAAGGGTTGAACCGATCGGCTCAACTGGTGCAACCGACCAGTTGGGAAAAGTCATGTCGGCAAGAATTTTCCTTTGGTTTCAAATTGCCCAATTCGATTGGGAATAACATTGGTATTCGATACCAATTGGGAACGAAACAAGGAAAGTATTTTTGAGCCGGATTAGGACTATGAACCGATCGGTTGGAGTGCCCCAAACGATCGGCTCATGTCCAACCGATCGGCTCAATGGCCGAACCGATCGGTTCATTTGTGAACCGATCATTTCAGGTTGCGAGATGGTTGCTTTTTGGTGGAAAATCCCAAACCCTTCTACTCCTGCATTAGTCCCGTATTGCCGGACACAGAGAACCCTGTCCCATGACCCGCCTATATATAGGGGTATTGGGGGCTTCTCAAGGTACGACTCAGTGCAAGTTGATTGCTCTGCAAAGTTGTCGTTCTCTCTGGTTTTGGTAACCGAGAGAGAGCCCGAGCAAGTGCTTCCCGCAAAGGGAGGTGCAGCAAGGGAAGGACAACTGCAGTTGCAATTGACAGTAGGAGAGTGTGTTGGCGACTAGTACGTCAACAGGAGGGTGCGACTCCTTCCACTTCCTTGTGGGACAAGGAGAGTGGAGTTCCGGGTGGTCCGTGTGGACTACTTCAGAGGCGGGAGGTCACTGCCGCTCAGGAGGACAACTGTCAGTCGACAGTCCGGTAGGAGGAGGAGTCTTCAGTCCCGGTGCGATCAGGAGCTGCACAGACACCGTCCAAGACCGGAGGTGAAGACCGCGCAAGGCGCGTGGTATTGTCGCCGAGCAAGCCTCGAGACAAGGTATGATTCACAAACCATCTTTCCTATTATATAGATGTTGACGCGATTCCTTTTGTTCCGGGTTTGGGGAGAAAAAAATTTGTTTCCGCTGCTTCTCTGCCTCCTCCAAAACCCAACAGTGGTATCAGAGCCACGTCAACCTCTCTATATTTTAGGATTATCGATATGATCGATTTTGGTTTGTCGCCTTTATTTATTGCATGCGATGCGAATAATATCGGCTTTATACATGTCTAATCCACAAATCCCTAATATACATATATGATATGTAATATTAATGCACTCGATACACGTCGCCCTTAAACGAGTTTTGTGGTGGATGTGTAGCATGATTATGGCCTATAAACCCCTATATCTGTGTGTGGTTGTTTGTGTGGTTGCTTGCATCTCGGTCTGCGCATCGATTCCCTTTCTCATATTCCTGATGTAACTCGAAATAATTCGAGAATTCTTTTCCTACCTTTGCTCCCCCCGAATGTAACTTGGGGTTTCACAATTCAATTGTAAATAGGATAGATTTTATTTCCTGTTATGTCAAAGAACGACAGACAACCTGAAGACGATTGGTTGGTGATCCAGACGGCTGGTTCGAGGAACGAGATGAGCGGGTGGCGACCTGAGGAGATGCACGATGACCGGTGAACCGATCAGCTGGAGGCGCCAGTCGATCGGCTGGTGGCACCCGAACAACCTACCTGATGGCGAGCCGATCAGTCATGGAGATGAGTTGATCAAACCCAGAAAGGCAGGCACATATTTCATCTTGTACAGGTTGCATGTGATGTAGACCTATATGACCGTGATTCCTCTTGGCTCGAGGAATCACAAATAGGATGGCCATAATCATTGCTTTTTATCGTTTATGCATGTTTTGTGGGAAATAGCATGTATATGATACGTACTATATATTGTGGTGATTGGATATGTATATGTATATAAAACCAAATCCCTCATTAAATATTAAGTTTTAGATGCCTTCCAAATGCGACACACGTGAAAAGCTTGATCGACCAAGTGTGGGCACGCCCTAGCGTGGTGCACCGTCTATCTCGTGGAAGCGTGAAGGATGAATGTGTGGGTCTACCCTAGCAGGGTGCATGTTCATCGTGTTGGCTTTGGGTCGGACTTAACAAGGTGACCTAGATAGGATCTAGCGCCTTGAGGCATGGAGATGATCATTGCAAGGAGTTGCATATGACATCTTTCAAGAGTTGCATATGATGCAATTGGCAAGAGTTGCCTACCTGAGACATCTGAGTTGTGGGTGACAGCCCTAGCTGGTCCATGGCTCAGAGGATTTCAGGATCTTGACCCACTAGAAGATTGTACGCTACAATCTTCCGAATTGATGGTGAGGGCTATCAATTTGAGTCAAAATAGTGGGAGCGGTAATTAATTAAAGGCCTAATTAACTATCGTCAAATTTTATTCAAATCAAATCAAAAAGGTTTTGACAAATGCAAATTTTCTCTAGTAGAATGGCAAAAGAATCATCTTTTAAAATGGGCAAAATAATTGAGAATAAATTCCATAAATGGTTGAGGACTGTGAGAAGTGTTCTGCACAATCCAGATATACCAGGAGCCTTAGAATCCACTCTATGTACGCTTATGGCGTTGGTGAAGAAGAAAGTAGGTAAGGGAGAGAAGTGTTCTCTTGCCAAACCAATTTCTTCTACATGGAGAGGATGGAAGGAACAATGGAAGAAGAAGTCAGAGATAGAGATCTCTACTTATGGTGTATACGTGATAGAGATTAACTTTACTACTTCTTCGTCATGGGTACTTGATACCAGATGCGGATCTCACATTTGTTCAAATGTGAAGGATCTTAAGAGAAGTAGGCCTTTGGGGAAAGGCGAGGTTGAACTACGTGTTGCTAATGGGGCAAGAGTTGCCGCCAGTGCCGTAGGAACCTATGAGTTAACTCTACCTAGTGGGCTAATAATAGAGTTGAAGAACTGCTATTATGTACCTGCCATAAATAGGAATATCATTTCCGTCTCTTGTTTGGACAAAGATGGATTTGAATTTCTTATTAAGAATGGAAAGTGTTCCATTTCTAAAGATGGGATCTTTTATGGCAGTGCCCCTATGTCTTATGGTCTATACTTGATAGACTTGGAGACAAGTGTATACAACATAAACACCAAAAGGAAAAAACTCAACGACTCAAACAAAACATATCTCTGGCATTGTCGTCTAGGGAACATAAATGAGAAGCGCATTTCTAGACTCCATAAAGATGGTTATCTAGACTCTTTTGATTGTGAATCAATAGAGACATGTGAATCTTGTTTGTTGGGCAAGATGACCAAGACTCCCTTTTCAGGTAAAGGTGAGAAAGCTAGTGATCTATTAGGACTCATACATACTGATATATGTGGGCCTTTTAGAACTAATGCCAGAAATGGGTGTCAGTACTTCATTACCTTCACTAATGATTTCAGTAGGTATGGCTATGTGTACCTGATGAAACATAAGTCAGAAACCCTTGAAAGGTTCAAGGATTTCATGAATGAAGTACAAAACCAGCTTGGCAAGAGTATTAAGGCACTTCGTTCCGATCGAGGTGGAGAATACTTGAGCCAGGAGTTTGAGGACCTTCTGCGAGCTCGTGGTATTGTATCACAATGGACTCCGCCTGGAACACCACAACATAATGGTGTGTCTGAAAGAAGGAATCGCACATTGTTAGATATGGTGCGATCAATGATGAGTTTTGCTGATCTTCCAATTTCTTTCTGGGGTCATGCTCTTGAAACCGCCGCGTTTATGCTTAACCGTGTACCATATAAATCGGTTCAAAAGACACCATATGAGATATGGTACGGGAAGCGTCCCGATTTGTCTTTTCTGAAGATTTGGGGTTGTGAAGCTTACGTCAAGAAAACGTTTCCTGATAAGCTTGGACCCAAATCCGATAAATGTTATTTTGTTGGATACCCCAAGGAAACGAGGGGATATTACTTGTACCACCCTACTAACAACAAAGTGTTTGTTGCCAGGACAGTTGTGTTCCTAGAGAAGGAATTTATTTCCAAAGGAAGCAGTGGGAGGAATATAGAGCTTGAAGAGGTTCAAGCCCAACAAGAAAACATTGAACCGATAGATGTACAAGAGGAAAATGTAGATTCACAAGGTGTTGTGGAATCTCATTCTCCTCAAGTGACACAAGGACCTCGTAGATCTAGTAGGACTCGCCTTGAACCTGAGAGGTTTGGATACCTTGTAACTCAGGAAGGTGGAGAGTTGATCATAGATGATGATCCAACTACCTACGTAGAGGCTATGGAGGGACCAGATTCTGAGAAATGGCTAGAAGCCATGAGATCCGAGATGGAATCCATGTACTCCAACAAAGTATGGACTTTGGTGGAACCACCCGAAGGGGTAAAACCCATAGGGTGCAAGTGGTTCTTCAAGAAAAAGACCGACATGGATGGCAATGTGCAAACTTATAAAGGTAGATTGGTTGCAAAGGGTTTTCGACAAATTCAAGGTGTTGACTATGACGAAACCTTTTCTCCAGTTTCCATGATTAAGTCCATCAGGATCATGCTTGCTATTGCAGCTTATTATGACTATGAGATTTGGTAGATGGATGTTAAAACCGCATTCCTTAACGGGAATATTCATGAGGATGTGTACATGACACAGCCTGAAGGTTTTGTAGATCCAAAGAATGCCAATAAAGTCTGTAAACTGCAAAGGTCAATCTATGGATTGAAGCAAGCATCTCGGAGTTGGAATCTTCGATTTGATGAAGAAGTCAAAGTGTTTGGCTTTATTCAAAATGAAGATGAACCTTGTGTGTACAAGAAGGTTAGTGGGAGCTCGACCACATTTCTCATATTGTATGTGGATGACATACTTTTGATGGGGAATGATGTCTTAGCCTTAGAGAAGGTAAAGACTTGGCTTGGGAAAACTTTCTCAATGAAGGACTTAGGAGAAGCATCCTATATTCTAGGAATTAAGATCTATAGAGATAGATCTAGAAGGCTTCTCGGACTAAGTCAGAGCACGTACATTGACAAGGTGCTGAAGCGGTTCAGCATGGAGAACTCAAAGAGAGGCAACGTCCCTATGCTACATGGAGTTACCGTCTCTAGAGCTCAATGTCCCCAATCTTGTGAAGAGAGGGAGCGTATGAATGGGATCCCATATGCATCAGCCATTGGATCCATCATGTACGCTATGTTGTGCACACGCCCAGATGTCTCGTATGCTCTAAGCATGACGAGCAGGTACCAGTCAGATCCCAGGGATGCTCACTGGACAGCCGTGAAGAACATCCTCAAGTACTTGCGAAGGACTAAGGATCAGTTTCTTGTGTACGGCGGCGAGGAAGAGCTGGTTGTAAAGGGTTACACCGATGCAAGCTTCCAAACCGATAAAGATGATTACAGATCGCAGTCAGGATTTGTGTTTTGCCTTAATAATGGAACTGTGAGCTGGAAGAGTTCCAAGCAAGAAACAGTTGCCGATTCTACTACAGAGGCCGAGTATATTGCTGCTTCGCATGCAGCAAAGGAGGCTGTGTGGATCAGGAAGTTCATTTCTGAACTTGGAGTAGTTCCCAGTAGCTGTGATGCAATTGAGCTTTATTGTGACAATAATGGAGCTATTGCACAAGCTAAGGAACCCAGATCACATCAGCGGACCAAGCACATACTGCGGCGCTTCCATCTCATACGAGAGATCGTACAGCGAGGAGATGTGAAGATTTGCAAAGTACCAACTGAAGACAACATAGCTGATCCACTGACTAAGGCCCTTTCTCAGCAGAAGCATGATGGTCATGCTAGGTCACAAGGACTGCGTTTCCTTGGTGACTGGCTCTAAGTGCAAGTGGGAGTCTGTTGGTATGTATGCCCATAGAGCAAGTCATATGATGATTGTAATGGGATACTTTGTAGATGATTTGAATAATAATAAAGGCAATTTCCAATCTATATGTTTAAACTATTTTTGAGATGACGGTGTAACATGATAGATGTCTAAAGATTGTTTTACTCAATGACATATGCTTTTAGGTTCATGACCTAAACGATGAGATCATATGGATGTTAAGAGTATACATTCTTGTATAGTCCCTAGTCGGTTGTTATTGTGGAAATAGCCATAGACATCAATAACACTGAAGACTAGATTGTGTGTTGGTTGATGACAGAATCTCATTAGTCATGATATAGTGATATCAAACCAAGCACATAGGTACTTGTTAGAGAACAAGGTATCGGACAGACCCACCGTGAGAGTGACACATGGAACCATGACATGGTAGTCACAGTCAGCTCTCACAGTGATGGTGGTGAGTGTGATTCTTAGACCTGAAATCACTGCACTCAACACATGTCGTTGGGTACACTTTGACATCATCAAACGCAGTCCTGAAACATGGGTTGTTATAAAGGTGATGATTGGGTGGCTTTGACACATGGGGCTTTTGAGGGGTGAGTGATAGATATGGGATTTGTCCCTCCTGAGGGAGTTTGATATCCTTGGCCACTTGATGAGTAGGATTGAGAAAGGCATGCGCATGCACGTGTGAATCAATATGTGATATTGATGTCATACACATCTCACTCGGTCTACTCTGAGATCAAGGAAATGAATGAACATTGACAGGATGACTGTTCCATGCCTCGAGTTCATTCTGGATATCAGTGACAAAGGAATTATACATTCACTGTAACACCATTCACGGATTGTAGGATGAAAGTTGTTCTCCAACTTTCTACTTTCACTTGGGTAGCAATGATGTGTGACTAGGCACCACTCTTTGCTTGTGAAGTCATAAGTGTTATGGACTTTCACTGCCAACGTGAAATGGACCTGCAGGGTCACACACATAGGATTTAACCTGGAAGAGGAGTTTTGTTCACAAAGCAATGTTTAGATTGATTACTAAAGGAGTTTAGTAGTTCAATTAAACACTCAATCAGTCGATGGCTCAATATCGTATGGTTCAAGGTGTTGGACGCATTGATTGGAGTATCAGATTGATTGAAATCGCAATTGACTGATTTTGCCCAACCTGTACTCCCAACCGATCGGTTCATGTGATGAACCGGTCGGCTGAGGTTGCTGAACCGGTCGGCTGGAGTGTCTAGGCCGATCGGCTCATGCCCAGGTTGAAACGACCGGTTCAAGGGTTGAACCGATCGGCTCAACTGGTGCAACCGACCAGTTGGGAAAAGTCATGTCGGCAAGAATTTTCCTTTGGTTTCAAATTGCCCAATTCGATTGGGAATAACATTGGTATTCGATACCAATTGGGAACGAAACAAGGAAAGTCTTTTTGAGCCGGATTAGGACTATGAACCGATCAGTTGGAGTGCCCCAAACGATCAGCTCATGTCCAACCGATCGACTCAATGGCCGAACCGATCGGTTCAGTTGTGAACTGATCATTTCAGGTTGCGAGATGGTTGCTTTTTGGTGGAAAATCCCGAACCCTTCTACTCCTGCATTAGTCCCGTATTGCCGAACACAGAGAACCCTGTCCCATGACCTGCCTATATATATAGGGGTATTGGGGGCTTCTCAAGGTACGACTCAGTGCAAGTTGATTGCTCTGCAAAGTTGTCGTTCTCTCTGGTTTTGGTAACCGAGAGAGAGCCCGAGCAAGTGCTTCCCGCAAAGGGAGGTGCAGTAAGGGAAGGACAACTGCAGTTGCAATTGATAGCAGGAGAGTGTGTTGGCGACTAGTACGTCAACAGGAGGGTGCGACTCCTTCCACTTCCCTGTGGGACAAGGAGAGTGGAGTTCTGGGTGGTCTGTGTGGACTACTTCAGAGGTGGGAGGTCACTGCCGCTCAGGAGGACAACTGTCATCCGACAGTCCGGTAGGAGGAGGAGTCTTCAGTCCCGGTGCGACCAGGAGCTGTACAGACACCGTCCAAGACCGGAGGTGAAGACCGCGCAAGGCGCGTGGTATTGTCGCCGAGCAAGCCTCGGGACAAGGTATGATTCAGAAACCATCTTTCCTATTATATAGATGTTGAAGCGATTCCTTTTGTTCTGGGTTTAGGGAGAATTTTTTTTTGTTTCCGCTGCTTCTCTGCCTCCTCCAAAACCCAACAGTAGGTACCCCTATCTTCGTGACACGTAGTATTAGATTGAAAAATGGCTCGTTTAATGTCACTAAGACTGACAGTTGATCACCTTGGGAAAATGTATTGAGTGGATTTCCAGTTGTGAGGTCAAGAGTGTCTTGATATTCATCTAAGTCGATGTTGAGCATGTCAAGAATATCCTCTTCAGTAAATCGAAAGCTATGCCCATTGACCATAGAGTAGAAGAAGGTATGGTCATTTTCAGAATGGGAGATTAGGTTTGCATAGAACTCATTTACAACTTTTGAAGAGTAGGAAGGGAAGGAAGGGTTAAGAGATTGTTTCAAATTTGCACCTCAAAAAGATCTTCCAGGTCGACGATGCTGAGGAAGTCCAAGATGTCAACCGGCCGTCGTGGAAGAGGAGTCTTGGAGGAGAGCCTGAGATAGCGATCACCAGCATCTCCGTCGACGAAGGGGATGTCGTTGATGATCGTCAATGGTGGAGTAGCCTCCCTTCCTTTCTTTCTAGCAACTTTCTTCTTTCCACGTGTAGAGGATGAAGCCATTTCTTTGTTTTAAGGTGGAGAAGAAGCAAGAAAGTTTTGGGGATGAAGAGACTAAAGAGTTGCACAAGAATGCACTAGAGAGAAGCTATGGAAGCAAGAATATGAGAGTGTGAAGAAATGACCCGTTTTTGGTCCTTTTTATAGCAATCCAGTGACCAGGTCGGTCGACAATATGTCGACCGATCGATCGCAACAGTCATATTCCAGACGCGCCACTCGTCCGTCCAACGGTCGACTTGTAACGATCGGCCGCCCAACGGTAACGGTCGGATTCCAACGGTCATATCCCAACGGTTGATTCTCGGTCGAACAATTGTCGACCGACATTGGCTCGGTCGAGCAATTGTCGACCGGAAGTGTGTCCGATGTTACTTTTGTCTGAGGTCTGTTGGTCGAAAGAGATAGGCTGACCGAGATGTTTTCGGTCAAAGAATTCGTCGACCGACAAACTTACTGAGTATGAATTTTTAAGCTGATTTTAATGCAAATGATAGATTAAATTGGTAGAGCATATATATATTTTCTAAGGGATTAATATTGTGATTATTATTGTTAATATTTGGACAATTTTGTGATCATAAATTAATTGTTCTTTTAATCACAATTTTTTATATATAAAATGATATTCAAATAATTATTGTGTCAAACTTATTTTAGGTCGACTTTGACTACGACCATAGCGCCCCTTGGTCAAATTTCATTTCAACCAAGAGGCGAATTTGCAGATTTTCAAATTGAATACTCATATATGAAGTATAATGTCTGCATGTAATTTAATTTGATATCAATTTGAAGTATTTTAAATAATACTCAATATGAAAACATTTGTCCTTGATTTTTCATGAATATTAATTTTCACTTCTTTTGTATCCTAATAAGATTCTGAAAGCACGATTAATATTGTGGGTCTTAAAGGATACCAACAGAGAGATATTTATCTTATGTGTTGCAAGCATTCAAAACAACATATTACCAACAAATCATTTTGCTTGCCTATGTATCATCAATCAAGCATCAACGTTATCTAGAGAAGATTGAATAATGAAAATATATCCATGATGTAATGATAAAATAGTAACAACATGAGATTCAATATATGATTTCTATGTCAATGAATCAAAGAGCTATAATTTAACTTAAATTAATATGATTCATAAAGTTTCAGTTTTAAGTCATTTAGGGAATAAAACAAATTGATCTCATATAAGTTTTCAAAGATGATTCTCAGAATGTATACTTTGTTTTGCATGTGCAAAAAGTTAATGACAAGTAGATAATAATTTGACCAATCTAAAATATATTCAACAGATTTATTTCAGACTGAAAATCAGTGACCTGCTCGGTCGACAATTTCTCGACCGAAGGTTCTCTCGGTCGATAGTTTCTCGACCGACAAGATTTCTGAAATGTTTACTGTTAATTGTTTCCAGGTAAAACACAATTATGCAAGTTAGATGTTTAGGTATTTGATTTTAATTTGTTATCCTATTCTGTTCAGTTGAGATAGTCATAGAAATATGCAACTAAGGTCCTTGATCATATCTCAACTTAATTCAGTTCATTTAGTTTGGAAGTTTTGGAACCCAAACTAACTCGACATCCTTTTTCTTATAAGGACATGAAAAGGAATAGTGACCAAGACGCAAATAGTAATGACAACATATCGAGTCAATCTCATATCTTTTTCTATGGTTGTGTTCTATGTTGTTTTTGGGTAAAGATGTGTTTCCTTTAGGTACATATATAGATTGATGTGCTTGTGTCTTTCTCCAACTAGGTTGTTGATAGGATTTCCCTTTAGGCTTGTAACCTAGTCCTCTTCTCCCAATTTGATGATAGGGATTATCCAATATTTTATCAAGGATGCCATTATTACTTAAACTACTTACTTCTTGTTGTAATTTAGCAATCTCATCCATTCTTTTCTTGATATCAAGTTTTGCTTGATCTAGATTAGATGACAGCGAATTTCTCTCTTTGACAATAGTGTCATAATCTAGATGAGTGCACAAGATGGGTTGTTTTTGAAGATCGTTCACTTGAGTTTGCAAATTAATCTTTTCTAAAGAAAGAAGATTGCAATCTGCCTCTATAGATTTTATCTTAATATCATGATCTTCAATGATCTTTTTAAGATCTTCATTTTCAAATGTAATAGCAAGAAGTTTAGTATGTAATTCATCATTTGCTTTATTAGATTTCTTTAATTTCTTCTTGCACTCAACATATTTATTATGTGTTTCTTCAAGACTAGCAACTAGTTCTTCTTTAGATAAATCAAAAAGACTTACCTCTTCTTCTTCTTCACTAGTTGTAGCAATAAGACAGTCTTTGTGCTCATCTTCCTTCTTTGATCTCCATGGGCAGCTAGATGTTGTGTGGCTTGTTCCTAAGCACCAATTGCAGCATGTTGTAGATTTGTTTTCAGGCTGCACCTTTTGTTGTGGTTGTAATCACCATCACCCTCCATTCTTCAAGACCTGGTTAGGGTTCCTTGAAGCCTGCTCTGATACCAATTGAAAAACACTAGAGGGGGGGTGAATAGAGTTTTTAAATATTTTAACAATTATTTAACTCAAACAACCACAATTGTAAATGGAAGAAGGAGACAGGTGTTTAGAGTGGTTCCAACTTTAGCAAATACTAAAGTTGTCAGTCCACTACCCGGTTGCTTACCCAACCGGGATTTTGAAAGTATTAATTTTATTACCTTCACAAGGATTTACACAAAATACAATACTTTCTTACACCCCTTGAACAACCTTCACTTGAAGTAGATGCACCAACCCGAGGTAGCCTTCTTGAAGTAACTCCAAGCTCCCCCTTGAAGTAGCCTTCCTCTCTAGAAGTAACCTCCCGTTGCACCAGCCTTCTTGAAGTAGCTCAAGGTCCCCTTCTTCACCAAGAAGATCTTCAACCTCTCCAATCCGCATCCTCCAACCTAGGAGTAGCAAGGAGAGTACAAACAACAATAGAGAACAAGAAGGAAAAAGGAAATTGCAACTTATCCTTTTGTAGCACAAGGCTTGATTTGCCTAGATCAAGCGTGTAGATCTCCTAACCAAAATGTATGGAATTGTAATTGCAATGGATAGGAGATGCTAGCCTATAGGACACGAAATTTGAGCTAAGAAGGGAAGTAGCCAATTGTTACAATGCTCAATTTGTCACAAACAGGTTGCACAAAGTCAATGTATGCTTAAAGATTGCTCAAGTGTAAAAACAAGTATCTTTGGGTGTCCTAAGCTATGTCCTATTTATAGGAATGTCCTACAAGTGCTTAAGGACGTTCTAGACACCTTCTAGGGTTTTCTAAGTGCTTAACTAGCCGTTAGGTACAAGTTTGTTGCTTTAGTAATGGCTAAATAATTAATTCTGCAGTTGTTGTCAGAGACCATCTCGGTCGAGAAATAGTCGACCGAGACTCCTACTCGGTCGACATTTTGTCGACCGACAGGCTCTCTGGATCAAGTATATGCAACGTTTATCTCCAACTGCCAACCACCTTGTCAGCTGTGTCTAACGGCTACTTGGGTCTTTCTCGGTCGAGAAGATTGTCGACCGAGAGTGTCTCGGTCGAGGAGTTAGTCGACCGAGATTGACCCTGTTTCAATTTTTCAATTAAAGCACTAAGTATGTGTATGAGTGTGCATATGTGACACTATTGAAGGGGATGACCTATCTAAATGTGATGTTTAGCTAGGGAGAATCTAACGCTTGATTTACATGAAATCTAAGTACTTGTACATTATATATTTGTAAAAGTTTTTACAATGTGATTACATTTCATGAAAATATAAATATGTAAGCATATGGATTTCCCTAATTGCTTTGTCATCTACCTTATTCCTGCAACACTCAAGTAGCACGTTAGATTAACAAGAATGAAATGTTTGTCATTATCAAAACAAAGGGATTTACATATGTCCATTTAGCCAACAACTCGAACTGATCAAGTAGTGTTGATGATGATCATGGAGTTCATCTCTTCAATTGATCTTGTATGGTACTAATTTTGACTTAGCAGTGGTCAGTTGGATTTGAGTGGTACACCTCAAATCCTCAAGGCATAATAATAACAGTGATAATACAATTGTGTAGTATATTTTATTGGGGTCAAATATGAATGACATTGGAGGACCCCATGCCTTATTTCTTATACGATTTAGTTTACAACAATTATACATGTTCTTCATATTCCTTTTAAAAGTATAAATTGTTCTACTACTCAGTTGTAAATAGTTAGACTGCTCGATGGAAATACCTGCTTTATTTATCTGCTTGATTATGTAATAGTGCTTATAATAGATGTTTGCCAAGAGTTATATATATCTTGCTGGAACATTTGGTCTCACTCTGTGGGTTACAAAAATTTTTCATTGGACATGGATGAGGAGGTCGAGGTCATGGTGTAGGTGCTGAGCAGTAGGTACAACAATAGATATCATAAGGTTTCCTAGTTGTTACTTGAAGCTATGTAGCTTTGAAGCCAAAGCTTTAGAACTCTAATATTACACCCCTATGTGGAGATGGAGGAACTCGGTTCCAATGTCCCTGGGCATGATGATACTAGAATGTAGGGTCCCTGTCATCGGGGAAACCCAGGGAACTATTTCCAATCATGTATTGCAATGATGTTCCTTGGCTTGCGATTCGAGTTCCCGAAGTTCAGACCTTCAAGAAGCTCGTCGAGCACCTTGGTCTGAGTTGGAACAAACCAGATAAAAAAAATGACCTTGATGGCCATGCTTTTTCAATCAATTAATTAATCTTGCAATGGCATTCTCGGGATTTTCCTGACACTATGATTCATCAATCACGAGTTTTGTTTTGTAATTCCCCTGCATCCATGATCGATGTGTCACGCACACCCAAAGTCATATTGTCATTTCACATCTTATTTATATTGGCTTATTTTCTAATTTAAATGACTGTCAAACTTTAATTTCCCTAGTTTGTGATTGGCCATTTTGATAAAATTCAGAGTAAATCAATACCTTATCAGAAAAATGCAAATAAATATTTGTTTGAAAGGGTTTTTCACAAGGAATCTGATTTTACGGTTTTCAACTCATGTTTTGTTTCCATGTTCCTATGTTTATTAGAAACACTAATTTAGTTATATAAAAAGTTGTAAAATTTGTAATTAGCTCACTTTAACTCCAAATTAGGTAATCAAATATGCTTTCTTGATTAGAAAAGTCTAATTGATCGATTGGTCTAACTTGAGTCCAAAATCTGAGGTTTTCATAAAAGGTCCAAAATTATGGTTTCCTTACACTTTACTCTATATGAAACCCTAATGCATACATATTGTAATTAGGTTAAAGTGGTCTTGAAAACAACCTGGTTGGTGGAAAGTGTTGTTATGACACTAAAGTGAGGTATGTGCATTTAGTAACCCATAAGTTGAGCATTTTATTATCCAAATCTAATATTCCCAATGAGGCATAAACTTATCCTTTAATCTTGTCATTGTGCTTTTGGCACATTTACTTCAATTATTTCTTGGGTTTTGAACCCCTCTATAATATTTCATCTATTTAATATGGCGAATGAATCTTTTTCTAGCATAATGAGTTATTGACTATATAGCTAATGTAGTGTACTTATATACAACCACCCATAGTTGGGTATGTGTTATTTTGCCCAAGGAAATGTTTTTACTCTCCACACTTTTATATATATTTTAGGTGTTTGGGAATGTGTTATTGTCCCTTACCTATTGGTTGAGGTTAGGTAGGTGTCTCACCCCAACTTTAGTTATTGTAGTCATATTAATAATCATTAATTCAACTTTGTTATTTGTCATGGTAGAATTATTATTTGTTACATGCCTCATACTCGTGACTCTCTTTAGCATAGTTGAATCATTACCTGACACATGTAAATCGTACGTGCAAACACAAGTATACATATCAATGTAATATAGGCCTTGTGAGGCCCGAGTCAAACTTAGGGAAATGTGAATTTTAGTAGACTACTACTAACTGGTTGCGATCAGCTAAACCAATTAAAAGAGTTTGAGAGTTGTTGTAAAATACAAGAAAATAAAACAAAACAGAGCAATCGATTAAGGGTATAGTTTAATCAATTCAAATGGAGATCTTTAGGATTGCGGTTTCACCGTGGGTTTTCATTGTATGAATTTCCATATAGCTACTCAAGTTCATCTCTCAATCCGGGTAGTGGCCAGTAGTTAGAATTGTCCACTGTCGTGGTACAATTCACTACCTAAGTCTAGGTCAGTTCCACCGTCGTAGTAACCTATACCCTAAACTAGGTGCATTAGAATCGACCTCTGGGTTTCCACCATTAACCGTACATCACCTTGTTCAAGGGATTTGTTAATTAATGTGAATTTCATCTCTTTCAACCGTTAATTCTTCTTTCAAAGTAATTAAAGGCATTATATTATCATTATAGTGATTAAGCATAACAACATAATTGAGAAAAGAAAGCATACTACAGATTTAGGAGACAAATTATGAATTACTATGATAAAAACGTCATACAATGCTTCCCCGGGCTACTCCCGGTCCTAAAGATTAAGGGGATTAGCCCCGCATGGTTGACAATAGAAAATACATAGGAGTAGAGAAGAAAAACATGGGAAACATGGGGCAAACTCATGTAACCCCTGATACAAAGGTGTTCTTGGAGATCCTCCTCGAGAAACGTGCGTTTCGTAGTCTTCCGACAGCAAAATTGCCCGTCGGAGGTGCCCGGATCGCTCGGTTGACTGCCTTCGTCTCTTGTCTCCTCTCTCTCTTCCTCCTTCTTGGATGTTGTGCAACACAATATGAGACCCCCCTAGGGCCGGCTGTGCTTTTCTTAGGTCATAGGACCACTTTACGGCTCCAAAAAAGCTCAACCGTCAGATTAAAACGCTCCGTTTTAGTGCATAAAATTGCCAGATCCCGACGCTGTCGATAGTATCGACCCCCAGGTCGATGATATCGACCATGATACAGGTTTTTCCTTCCAAGATCGTGTTTTGGAATTGATAAAATGTCGATACTATCGACACCAGGGTCGATAGTATCGACTCTGGACAATGCAAAAGTGCCTGAAAAAGTGTCGAAACATGTGTATAAGTCCGGGGATTATATAAAATCATATAAATATGATAAAAGAAGTATAATTTGATGTAAAAAGAGTTTAAAGGCCAACTATAGTGAATTATGCAAATATAATCCAGAAAATGACAAATACATGCATAAAATAGATATAAAATAAGCCTATAAAAGTGACTCAAAACCCATGCATCAAACTCTCCTAAGCTTAAACTTTGCTCGTCCTCGAGCAACAAAACTTTGGATCTGGTTGAGATAAGTCAGCAATAGGACATAAGTACATGAAATGAATCTACATCATCCCCACTTTCTTTCCACAAACCGGCCCTCATCGACCACTAAACACTAACTGCCATCCAGGCGACCAAAGACCTATGTAAAAGATGTCTGTCCCCCAATCAGTGAAATACTATCAATTAAAGCAGTTAATATGATAAACTCATTTGGTCCATACTTGATGCATCTTGTGATCTCCTATCTACGTTGCTCATTTCCTAACTACCATCTAAATGGAAGCAAATCTCCTGATATTAATGATTGAGGAGAATATCATGGGTGGCCTACCGATTAGAGAAACGGGTGGATGGGATAGGTGGTTGTGGAAGAGATGGAAGCACATAAAAGTCAATCATGCAATACAAAAATTAATGACCTATCATGATGCAAAATGCAAGTGAAAATGTCCTAATGCTATATTTTTGGTGGAATGATGCATGCACTATCATTCCGTCTCAAGGTGAGATGGAATATCTAAGAAAACTACACCATGTGCTTATTCTTCTTAGTTCTCAGGTGAGAACATGTTCCTTTCTCCCTCTTCTTCTTTATTACTTCTCAATTCTTTTTTTTCTTCTCTTTTTTTTCAATTTTTCTTCAATTTTTTTCAATTTTTTCAAGCCCTTATTTTCATAGATGAAAATGAATTATTTGTCGGGCTCACTTCTTGTTACATAAATTATACATTTGAAGCATTCTATTTGGAGGGTATGGATCAAGCTCACCACCTTTAATGTTTTCAGAGTAACATAAGATACATGGTGTACAATATGCTCAAAAGATGCAAATGCAACTACATAATGATAGTTATGCAATTAAATGACACACACCTAAGGATAATGTGCATGTATAACTACTCTATCCTTTTTTTCATTTTCATGCAAAAAAAATGTCAAAATAGATATAATGCAAGACCTATCTACATGAGATGCAATCAAAAAGTGAAAGACACTAATGTGCTCCCATTTCTTATGGTGGAGTGTGAATGAAATTGCGGTGGATCAGATCACAAGACTAATTGACAGAACCTTCCGAAAATATCATATGTCCCTCTCTAAAGACCTGTGTACAGGGTAACTGAAGGATTTCTCTCTTAAACTTTAGTCTAAGGTCACGTTAGCGTTTGGTCGGTTTGGGCTCAAACATCCTTGCCAATCACTTTTCCTTGGACAATAAAGATGGTCATTTGTGTCCCCATGTCCTGAAGCTGACTCACCCAAGCACTTCCTCAGTTATGCAACCCAATTACTAACAATAATAAGCTCAAAAAGTTCTCAAAATGCTCATTTTTTATGTGCACACAACCCAAGCATAAAACTCCCAATTGAAACCATGCATTTATTTCTCCACATATTACACTAGATAGATGTGGATCCTACAAAAGCAGTAAACCTAGAAATAAAACAACTAATATCTCAAAAGTAAAATCAACATGAATAAGTAAGTAAAAAATAAGATAGAGGGTTGTTCCAACACCCCCCCCTAAGCTTGAATATGACTATGGCCTCATAGTCAACATTCTCACTTAAGAGGTTGAACAGCGGTACCGTTCGTTTTGAAGTGTGGTGCATAAGGATGGTTAGATGCTCAAGTGGACCAAGTGATACTTGCTATCTCCCTCCTTTTTGTGGCCCATTTTTGTGTCTTAGTGGTTCTAAGACGTGACTTGCTTCATCCATCTTTCCTCTGCAAAAAAACAGTTCGAAAAAATCTCGTTTCGATACCTTTTATGACCTGTTTTATGTAGCTGTTCTGCAGGTGTCGATACCATCAACTAGACTCAACAATTTTGCTAAATCGATGCATCTAAAAGCCTGGGAACTCAAAAGTTTTAATACTATCGACCCTAGGGTCGATGGTATCGACTTTACTGTCACCAATTTTTCTATAAATCTTCAGGAATCTCGATACTATCGACCCTAGGGTCGATGGTATCGACTTTTCTTCAGTGTTTACTGATCCAAACTCGATACTATCGACATGGGTGTCGATAATATCGACCTTAACATTATGCACACTTCAAAACACGAGTTAGGGTACCATTATTACAAAAATTATCAAAACCGAAGCAAAAACTAAGTACATAAACATAAAAGAACATAACCAAACATAAAAATGAATCGAAAGTTGGGTTGCCTCCCAACAAGCGCCCTTGTTTAATGTCCTAGGATTGACATAAAGATACCTTTAACCTGGGTTGTCAAGAGATGTCTCCAATGAGTCATGTGGTAATTGAATTTAACTCTATCATCACCAATCCCAAGTGTCAGGTAACCTCGCCCAATGGCAGCGATTACATTAGCCGTAGCTTGGAACGGCCTTCCCAATAGCATCTCACCTCCTTCCAACTCATGCATGTCCATGACCACAAAGTCAACAGGGAAGATGAATCTGTCGACCTTGACTAGCACATCCTCACATATACCTTGTGGCTTCACAATGGATCCATCCGCCAACTCAATTGTCATAGAAGTTTGTGTTGGCTTCTTCAATCCCAACTTTTGAAAAGTGGCAAGTGGCATAAGATTAATGCTTGCCCCTGAGTCACACTGTGCTTGTGGAAAATGCTGGCCGCCTATGGAACATGGGATGTGGAAACATCCTGGATCTTTCCTCTTCCTTGGTAGCCGTCCTTGGATTATAGAACTCACTTTTTCATCAACAACACAAATGTCAGTGTCTTTTATCCACCTTTTCTTGGTGATTATGTCCTTCATAAACCTTCCATATGCTGGAATCTATTCTATCATTTCCACTAACAGAATATTAATATGGATCTTCCTAAACATCTCCAAGAATTTCTTATAGTGCCTAAGCTCTTTCTTCAGCCTCAGACTATCCGAGAAAGGCACGTTTGGGTCCTTCGCTCGCTTGTGTGGTGGCACATATGGAACTTTAGGGGTATCCTCCCCTAAGCTTGCTTCAACGCCACCTTCTAGGATAGGATTTGACACATCATCCGTGGATGGCATGACTTGTGGCTGCTCCCCTCTCGCAGTGACTGTAGCTTCACCATGACGCATGGCCTTCACCTGCTCCTCTTGCCTAGGTGCGGGTGCGTCTGCGATGTGCTCTTGGCGGATTTTTCTGAATGGACAACATCCGCCCGGTAGTCCATAATGACTACGAGGATATGGTATTCTTGGTGTAGCCTCCGTATCAAAAATCATTTTGCTTTTGTCCTGGACCTCCACCACCTGGGGCTCTGCCTCAAAAATCACAAATATATATTTCACTTGATGATGTGCTTGAACAATATCTGCATTCCCAGCCTGTCTTTGTTGATTTGTATGCTTCATGGCCGTCACTTCATTGGAAATTTGGGTCACAGTCGTCTCTAGTGCGCTCATTTGTGCTCCATGACTTTGCAATGTCTGCCCAAATTTATTCAAAATCTCGCCCTGAGACTGTAACTGCTTGGCGAATGTACTCATCATCTCTTGATTTTGTTTCACCACTTGGCTAAGCAATTCATTATTCTTTTCCTCTAGGCTAGGCTGCAACTTCTAAAGATTTTGTTCATTCCTCCAATCATAATTGTTATTTCTATATCCCTGTTGATGCATATACTTTGCATGTGCTTCATCATCAGAGCCATTGTCCTCTTCTTCTAGGAGCTTCTTGGCTATAAGATCCAACTTGTCATTAAGCACTTTGATGGCCCTTGCTTCATGTGTAATGCCAACCTACTCGGGTGCATCTCTTTCACCCCAAGACTGCTTTTTGGACATGTTCCTTAGAATCTCCCAACACCTTGTGCCTGTGTTGTTCAAAAAGAAACCAGAACCTGCTGAGTCCAAATTGCTCCTATCATGTTCATTTAGGGCGAAGTAGAAAATTTTAGCTTGCTTCTCCTTGTCTAAGCCGTGATGTGGACACTTCCTCAGCATGATCTGGAAGCACTCCCAAGTTTCAGAGTATGTTTCACCGGCTCGCTGGCTGAAGTTGTGTATCTTCATCACTAGATCGTTTGTCTTTTCAGGTGAGAAGAACCTCTCAAAGAACACCTCAGCCATGTGATCCCAAGTTTCAATGTACTCATCATCCAAATTGTGCAGCCATTCCCAAGCATTGCCCGCTAAAGAACTGGGAAAAAGTTTCAGGTAGAGTGTCTCTTGCGGGAACCTATCAATCTTTATCATATCACAATTTTCCACAAACGTGCTGATGTGGGTCACCGAATCCTCATTTTTAAGTCCATGGAAAGCCTGCGATTTGACCAACTGAATAAGCCCTGGATCAATCTTGTAACTCGGTATGTTGATAGCTTGTTTCTTGATTGGCCCCTTCTGCGTAGAAGAAGAAGCTTTAATCCTTTCCCAGATCGTCTACTCCTCATTTTCCGCTCCGTCACCCATTATTACTTTACTAGTACCTGAAATTTTAAATGGTAGTGTATGAACCAGTACTAATAATTAAAATAATGAATAAGATTTGCAATTCAGTTCAAATGATGAAAAGAAAAAGAAAATTATAGGAATTAAAAGTGGCCTAGTGTGGCCACTCGCAGCACTCGTAGTGCTAAAATTCACCGTTTCCCCGGCAACGACGCCAAAAACTTGACACATGTAAACTGTACGTGCAAACGCAAGTATACATATTAATGTAATATAGGCCTTGTGAGGCCCGAGTCGAACTCAGAGAAACGTGAATTTTAGTAGACTACTACTAACTGGTTGCGATCAGCTAAACCAATTAAAAGAGTTTGAGAGTTGTTGTAAAATAAAAGAAAATAAAATAAAACAGAGAAATCGATTAAGGGTTTAGTTTAATCAATTCAAATGGAGATCTTTAGGATTGTGGTTTCACCGCGGGTTTTCATTGTATGAATTTCCATATAGCTACTCAAGTTCATCTCTCAATCCGGGTAGTGTCCAGTAGTCAGAATTGTCCACTGTCGTGGTACAATTCACTACCTAAGTCTAGGTCGGTTCCACCATCGTAGTAACCTATACCCTAAACTAGGTGCATTAGAATCGACCTCTGGGTTTCCACCATTAACCGTGCATCACCTTTTCAAGGGATTTGTTAATTAATGTGAATTTCATCTCTTTTCAACCGTTAATTCTTCTTTCAAAGTAATTAAAGGCATTAGATTATCATTATGGTGATTAAGCATAATAACATAATTGAGAAAATGAAAGCATACCATAGATTTAGGAGACAAATTATGAATTACTATGATAAAAATGTCATACAATGGTTCCCCGGGCTACTCCCGGTCCTAAAGATTAAGGGGATTAGCCCCACATGGTTGACAATAGAAAACACATAGGAGTAGAGAAGAAAAACATGGGAAACATGGAGCAAACTCGTGTAACCCCTAATACAAAGGTCTTCCTGGAGATCCTCCTCGAGAAACGTGCGTTTCGCAGTCTTCCGGCATGAAAATCGCCCGTCAGAGGTGCCCGGATTGCTCGGTTGACGACCTTCGTTTCTTGTCTCCTCTCTCTATACCTCCTTCTTTGATGTTGCGCAACACAATATGAGATCCCTCTAGGGCCGGCCGTGCTTTTCTTAGGTCATAGGACCACTTTACGGCTCTGAAAAAGCTCAACCGTCAGATTAAAACACTCCGTTTTAGTGCATAAAATCACTAGATCCCGACGTTGTCGATAGTATCGACCCCCAGGTCGATGGTATCGACCATGATACAGGTTTTTCCTTCCAAGATCGCATTTTGGGGTTGCTTTCTGATAAAATGTCGATACTATCGACACAAGGGTCGATAGTATCGACTTTGGACAATGCAAAAGTGCCTGAAAAAGTGCCGAAACATGTGTATAAGTCTGGGGATTATATAAAATCATATAAATATGATAAAAGAAGTATAATTTGATGCAAAAAGAGTTTAAAGGCCAACTATAGTGAATTATGCAAATATAATCAAGAAAATGACAAATACATGTATAAAATAGATATAAAATAAGCCTATAAAAGTGACTCAAAACCCATGCATCATTACCCCTTATTCACTTTTGTTCTTTATACCTTGTCCTTGTTCCCCATTATTTATACCATGTCTTGAGTAGAAGAAATGATGATGTTTAGGGTTTAATGCATGTAATTAGAAAGGATTACCCTTCCTATAACCCTAAATCATTGTACTTGTTCTTGTTTATAGAACTATTCTATCTAGTTTATGATCCCCCCTCCTTGTATAAAAGAAGGTTATGGTTCTGTTTATATGTATAAGAAACCTAGAATACATCTTCTTTATCACGATCCTTAATGTGATCTTCTATGATAATTGTTCTAGGGTTTGAAGAACACCCTTGAAAAGAAACTTCCCTATGGTTGACATTTGATTTTTCCTGTTGTTACCTATATGTTCCAACCTTGATCAGATATGCTATGGTGTTGGGCATGTGGTCGAGACATCTCTTGGTCTTCCATCATGGTCGACACCCATCTAAGGGGTGGTTTTGACCGTGACACCCCCTTAACCGTAAGGTTGGTCATTACACCTTGTTGGCTAATGCAGTGTTGCTTCTTGAAGTGTCCTCATACAACATTGCGGTTGAGATGGTTAGGGATGTAGGTCAAGACACTTGTTCAGGATGTGCCATGAATATAAAAAGTTAAGACTAGGTTTTTCATGGTTGTAACACCAATGAGTTAAGCTTGTAACACCTTGTGACAGTTGGGTCGACACCCTGTGGTGTGACGGTCGCAACACTCCTTGGTGGAGTTGCGGTCGTGACACCCTGTTGGGTGTCTCCTTTTATCGTAGTGGTGACACTGTGCTTGGGTGGTGTCTCTATTGTGACCATGTATAGGAGTGGTCGAGATGTTTGGTTGTAGGTGGTCGCGACTCCCCGTTGCATGCCTCATGGTGTCGTGGTCACGATGCCATGTCAGGGTGTTTATGTGGCTACTATGCTTAGAGTAGTGACATGGATTGTGATGGTCATGACCATGTGTTATGGGAGGTCGAGAGCATGTAGGTCGAGACCCAAATGATGATGGTGGTCGAGATCATGTACTATGAAGTGGTCAAAACACCTATATGTGAGTATGTACATGACCATTACCTAGTGTGATGGTATACCTAATGTGTTGTAGCTATGAATGGCTAATCATCAACAATATTACAAAACCCTAATGTTCTCTAAACATACGGGAGGTGGTAGAAATTATGGTTTAGTGATTGCATAATATCATAAAGCTATAGTTGGATAGATGTTAATTCTAACCCTAATCATGTGATAACATGGTATATGTGTCCTTTTTCTTGAAGAGATTATTATTTTATTGTGCTTTCTCTCTGCTTCTTGTATAACACTAACTTGCTGGTGTGTTGAATGTTATAGCTATGAGAATGCTATGTTGATCCCTAGGTAATAAATAATGGTGCTTATGAATATTGTTAGGGCATATTGTGATATTGAATATGAATTGGTCTAATGACCTAGCAAGTACCTTGTGCATTACTTGAGGGATTGATATCCCATAGTGATGTGACATCAATGATGACATTGTGAATGGCAGTATAACAAGTGTCATGTGATAATGTGATAAGTTCTCACCTTTTATATTTTATATATTCTGAAGTTGTTATCAATCCTTAATTTTGAAGAGTTTGGTTAGGGTTAATACGTTGTAACTTGATTCATGCATTAAAAGATACACAATTGGAATGTCTAATCAAGTCAAACCCTAATTCATGTAGTTTCCTTGTACGATAGATCCATCTTCAATGTGAGTATCTAGCTAGATGGTGAAATGAGTAACTCCTATAGGAAACTTGGAGCACACAATATTGACTATGTGGGGTATCAGCGGAGGTAACTCCCTATATCCTTAAATTGTGAAATAGTGGTATAATGCTTTGTTATAGAACGACCATGTATGAGCCTATTCTCTAGTGTTGTGCTATGTACCAAGGCAGGCTAGTCGTTTTACAAAACCATAGCCTTGACTATGAATTATTGTTTATAGGACTATAGCTTTGACTATAAGTTGCTATTTAGTAGTTATATTGTTATGTCACTGCATTGCATACTCAAACTGACCGAGTAGTATTGATGATGATCACGGAGTCCACTTTTTCATTAAAAATGTATGGTACTGATTTGACTTAGCAGTGGTCAGTTGGATTTGAGTGCTACACCTCAAATCCTCAGGGCATAATAATAACAACGATAATACAACCATGTAGTATATTTTCTTAGGGTCATATGTGAATCACATTGGAGGACCCCATGCCTTATTTATTGTACTATGTAGTTTACAATAGTTATACACATTCTTCATATTCCTTTTAAAAGTATAAGTTATTCTATTGCTCAATTGTAAATGCTTAGACTGCTCAATAGCAATACCTACTTTATTTATGTGCTTGACTATGTAATAATGCTTATAATAGGCGATGGTGAAGAGTTATATCTCTCACTGGGATGTTTGGTCTCACTCTGTGAGTTCCACAACTTTTTAGGTGGTCATGGACGATGAGGTCGAGGTTGCACTAGTACAAAATTGACATTTAGTGATGGTTAAATAAGCCTCTTGGAGTCAGTTTCAAAGCGACACCCAAGTGGATGCCGCTAAAAGTAGAAACCTTCAACATCGGTTTCAACACCGATGCCATAACCCTTCCCACACCAATAAAACATGCCAGCAAGGGAACAATAGGCATCCGTTTTTACCTATAACTGACATTATATCCCTGCTAAAAGATGTCAACTTTATATTAATAACTGATGCCATAACTCTTCCCGCCACCAATACAACGCGCCAGCAAGGGCACAATAGGTGTTGGTTTTTACCGATAACCAACACTATATCCCTCTAAAAGATGTCAGATTTGTACTAATAACCAACACCAGAAAGGAAAATAATTAGCCCCCAGGAAAGGGATAAAGACGTCGTTGTTATACTAATAATCGACGCAGTAAGGTTTTGTTGTCAGTTTTATACTAATAACCGACACCTATGTTCTGATTTTTTTTCTTATCAGTTTGTAGGCCTGCTGTCTGGCTGGTCAGTAGGATTCAGAACTGAACTGTAGGTTTACAACACCCTTTGATTTCAGCCAACAATAGGCCACACACCTACAAAATTAACAAGGATAGACAACAATTTATGGTCATGTGATTCACACACATGTATAAGCACATTTAATTCATATTATTTTTCATCACACACATGTAGAAACCAGTAGTTCCATTTCAAATTTCCTCCATTTTCACATGCATTTAGCAACCTACAGTTCCAGCCATTTCATTTCTTTTCACACACAGACACATGTAGAAACATTCATGTATTGATCATCTTCACATTCACACATATGATAATTCAAAAAAATTCATTCACATGTCATCAAATACAAAAATAATTATAAGAATAAAGTTTAGAAATATCATTCTTTATTATTATCATCGTTAGTATCCCAATCATAATAAAACATTCCCACTACTTGAAAGGCTTTTTTCTATTGTTCTCTTACATCATCTAATTCTTCCATCATATAGGGAGTATGTACATCTAATAAATTTTCAGCTGTAGTGAAGTCAATGGTTTTAAACACATGCAAAGAGATGACATATATATATAATTAATAATATATAATAATATTGATATATTTCATATTATCTAATGAGACTATATATAATACATATTGTATGGTATCGATTTCCATTGCAGTATGTTTGATAATTAGGTCCATATATCACATCACATAGTATGCACATGCCCAACCATTGTCTTGTTTAGCACATTATAAATTGAAACATACAAAATGTTCAAAAATACATACAAGCACAGTTCACATAAATAATATATACATTGGCGTCGGGAAATTACTTTCACATTCTCCCAATTTAGTAACTGTTTCTTTCTCTTGGAGATGTTGGAGATGTTTCCTCCAGCTTTTTTGAACTCTCTTAAAGCCCTACATGTTAATGTAACTTATTAAATTGCATAATTAAATACTAATGTAATAACATATGTTAACAGATATAAAAATATGAAATATTTCTCACGTGAATAATGGCCTTTTCATTGGGTGTCCATATAATGTGTCCAATTCCTTCCCCGCAGGATTTTGATAATAAACAATGAATGTCTTGGGGACAATAACCAGTAACTCCCAATGCCTACCACGAGAGGTAAGAAAGTTAAAAATTAATAACTCAAAATCCACAATAAAAATGTAATTTTCTTATGTCCAAATTATAAGCAAAGTAAACTTACTCAACATTGAATGGAGCTATTATCACCGTATTCTTTTTTTTACCAAAATATTTAAAAGCAGCAGAGCAATATGAGGTAATTGATGAAGGGTCTTTATCTACAAGACTGATCAAATATGGAACTAGAAATCCCACATGGGAAAATAAAATATCTTTATAGATCGTGTGTAAGTGGCTGCAAAACATATATTACGTATGCATTAATATATAAGAAACCAGATCACCATATATAAAACAAGGTATATGGATGTATAAATAAGATCTCACCATATCGATAGCTCTATCATAGATGTATTCAGCCAATCATTACGAAACAACTCCAAAATATCTTGTATAAATAGATTGTTATCGTATGATTCACCTGCAGCATCCTCAGGAATAGAAACATTTATAGGACAATTTGAGTTATGTTCGCCTATCCATACTGCCATACCCCTACAATTAGGACCTAACAAGGAGTATAGGTCCCTTGGAAGCCAACTAGGTACATTAGGAGGTGGATGTGGAGGCCGAGATGTAGCAGGTGTCTTCCTTTTAACCTATATATATAATTTTAGATCAATTGACTCATATATACACACTAATAAATTAACATAATGTAAATTTACCATACAATATTAGTATAGATGACATCTCTTTTGGGCCACAATACCACTCTGCCTTGTGCTTCATCAAGCGTTTCAGAATCTGGGTGGACATATGGCAATGGAAGATCCCTCCAATTGGGGAGTATATGTATTAGGCTCACACAAACTGTACCATCTAGTACTGGAGTCCCATGAAACATGTCCCCTGGAAGGGGTGGGTAAGCCTCGGCCTCTACAATGATAAATTCTTGACTTTTTAGACGGCATGGCTTCAACCCCTACAAATTTATGTAAAGAATGTTATATACATATATACATAAACATATCTTCTTGAAAAGACTAGCTACTATGTCATAAAAATACTTATAGCAGATGTGCTAGGTGGGTCTACAAGATTACTCCCAACCACTGTAGTAGGAAAAGAGTGGCACACTACAGGTACTGTCTGAGTGGCAGTCTGAGATGCCTGCCACTTCACCATTGCTTCTTGGATTCTCTTATTAATGAACTCATCTACCTATACATCGACAAAAGAAACGTCAGCTTTTGATTATTGAATTCCCTTTCACAATAACATTCTAAAAAAAGAATAGGTTACCTCAACATTTGATAATCCCAATGTTGGGATAGGTTTGTGCTGTGATGGCCCAAAGAATGCTTTTATTCCCACACCAATGCTTGCACCCCTAACACATCTAGGATGCTCTGGGTTACCAAGAGAAATTATCAATTCATCCCTTGTGCCCTCAGGGATGAACTTGCCTTCCTTCCTCTGCTTGTGAACCTCCTGCTAATCGCCATCAATAGAAATTGGTAAGTAAACATAACAATAATCAATATCGATTACTCTATGAGTTGAATTTTACCATTTTTGCAGCCACCTCAGCAGTTGCGGGCTTGGTTATATCTCCTTTCTTATTTTGCCTCCCAGCTATCCACATAGCATGGTGAGGCAGAGGTGTGGGACCAATAGTACATGACTTTGCAGTCTCTTGAGTAGCAGTAGACTAAGCAGTAGACTCAGCCTGTAGTCTTTGGTGAACGCCTGCATAGCCTTTTGGACCCATCGTGTGGTCATGCACATTTATTGCACGCCTTGCTCTTTGAGCATCAGTAATAGCCTTGTTAGTAAGCACATTGATTTGGTTAGTAACACTAAAGGTTAATCTTGCATAGGTGAATACAAAAGAATGTATATTAATTAAACTGAGAGTGGAAATTAATACCTTGTATTCATCAGTTTTTCTTTTAGTAACAAACTCCTCCCGATCATTGGGGTCCAGGTAGTTCCATTACTCTGTGGCTGGCTTCTTCCTCTTCTCAACATCTCGTATGTAATCTCGAGTGAGATTTGTCCTATAGTTCATTAGGACCCTCCCACTACGTTGCATCACGCATTTACGATGCAACTTTTCATCCAGTTCAAATATACTCTGCAAAATAGAATTTCTATTAACTAGTATCCTAAAAATTAGTAATCTACAAAATAGAATTGCAAATAATAATAAATCATGCATACTTACTTCCATACTAAGTCTTTCTTCCCCTTAGGAACTTTATGCCAAGATTCTACATTAGGACTACAATGGCTACCAGTAAGAACCCCAAGATATGAAATAAATGAGTTGCGGTTCACTCCAATTGGATTTCCTGCATGATCAAAATCCACATCCAGTTTGGGTCCACTGCCCCTTTGTTGTAGTAACTTGTTCATCATAGTAATGCCCCTCACTTTTACAAATTTTTTTTTCTGCTCATCAAGTGCCCCAAGTTCTTCAGGGGGTACATCATCAACCTAAAATTTGACAAAATAAACACACTTATAGGATATAACTAGAAATAGACATATAGATAGAAATATAGGATATATTTTTAAAACTTACATTGTGAGGCAGCGCATTGATATCCTCACCCTCACAATAATCATCATCGCGGTCATCATGCTCATGCTCAGCCATCTGAAAGTGTCATTAAAAAATCAAACATTTAGCATTTGACATAACTAGAAGATAAAAAACATTGTAAAGTTCACATTTAGAAAAATAAAACATATAAAAAATATAAACAAGCATGTGTGTAATATTGTGATATTTTATCAATTAACAATCCTTCATTGTGATCTCCACACACATACAAGTCATCATTAGCTTTAATATTTTGTGGTGTTAGCAACCCAATTAAGAATGGACTAGAGTCATCATACTTACCGTAGTACTCTTCTTCATCTATAAGATTTTCAATGAACTGTCTTTTACCATGAAGAACAAATGACCATTTATCATTTTCATGATCATTGATATAAAATACTTGTTTCACCTCTGATGCCAATATGAATGGTTCACCCTTCTCGCCAATCTTTTCAAAGTTCACTAATGTGAAACCCAATTCATCCACTATAACTCCTTTGGTGTTATCAACCCAATTACATTTAAAGAGTGTAATTCTGAAATCTACATAGTCAAACTCCCATATGTCTTCAATGACACTGTAATATGACATTTTAGCTTCATGTGGACTCTTATCCTTTACACTTGCAAAAAATAATGAAGACACTTGAAGGGTGACCCCACTGTTTTGGACGACAGTCTTATCATCTTGATGCTTTGTGTAATATGAGAATCCATTCATGTCAAACCCTTCATAAGACATAACATTCAATTTTGGTTTAAATGTGAGGCATTTGATAGTTTCAGTTAGATTTTTTGGTGTTTGAGATAGTTTATATAAGACTTTAAGTTCAAACCACTTAGTAAATGTCTTGTTATGCTCTCTAGAAAGCCACATTGAATTGGCTGGAGGATATTGTCTCTTGATGAAATTGGTATGTTCCTCGATATAAACACTCACTTCATTTATGTTGTGTAAAATATACAAGTGACCTTGTTCCAACTACTCACAGCTGATGACTTTCATCCGTGATCCCAAAATTCATTTGTCGGAATACTCCTCAATATTCTTGTCATTAACAAGAGCATCATTACCACTCAGAAAGTCATTCCAAAAATCCATAACCTCTCTCACCACATAACCCTCAATAATACTCCCTTCAGGCCGAAAACGGTTTCGAACATCACCTTTAAAAATGCTCATGTGTCATTCAAAGGGATACATCCAATGCAAGAAAATTGGTCCCAACATCTTCACTTCCCTGGTCAAGTGGACAACAAGATGTACCATGATATCAAAGAACAAAGAAGGAAAATACATCTCAAGCTGACATAGGGTAACAACCACTTCTCTTTGCAATTTATCGAGAGTATCAGGGTCAATAACTTTGTTGCACAGACTGTTGAAAAAGAAACAAAATCTGGTGATTGCAAACCTTACATGCTTCGACAATATAGATCAAATTGCCACAGGCAATATTTGTTGGATTAGAGTGTGACAATCATGAGATTTAAGACCTATCAACTTCAGATCTTTCATTGATACCAATCTATAGATGTTGGATGAGTAACCCTGTGGCACCTTAACATTTACCAAGCATTCACAAAAAGCTTTCTTCTCCTTTCTAGACAATGTGTAACAAGCGGGAGGTAAGTATGTTCTCCGATCGCTACTAACTACTTATTTTAATTTTGTCCTTATTCCCATTTCACATAGGTCCATTATAGATTTTATCCCATCTTTAGTCTTACCTCGTATATTCAACAGAGTACCAATGACACTATCATAGATATTTTTCTCAATGCGCATGACATCGATACAATACCTGACTGCCAAAGAACTCCAATAAGGAAGATCCCAAAATATTGACTTCTTCTTGAATAAAGATATATCACTTCGTGTGGCCATGGTACATTGTGATCTCTTACCAAATTCATTGGCAAAGTCTTTTCTTCTTTCATAAACAACCTCCCCTGGTATAGGTTTAGGTGCACTTCGTTCCTCATTCCGTCCATTGAATGCTTTGCGTACCTACGATAGGGATGGAATTTTGGAAGAAACCTTTGATGACCAAGATATACAGTCTTGCTTCCATGTTTTAGTCATATTGAATCAGTGTTCTCTTCACATATAGAACACACTTTAGATCCTTTGACACTATATCCAGACAAATTCCCATATGCTGGAAAGTCATTAACAGTGCAAAACAACATAGCATGCAAACGAAATGTCTCTCTTTGTGAAGAATCATAGGTCATCACACATTCACCCCAGAGTTTCTTTAAGTCATCAAACAGAGGTTCAAGATAAACATCGATATCATTTCCAGGTTGTTTAGGGCCCAATATCAACAATGACAACATTACGTACTTATTTTTCATACACAATCAGGGAGGAAGATTTTATATAACAAGCATAACTGGCCAGGTGCTATGTTGGCTGCTTAATGTCTCGTACGGATTCATCCCATCTATACAAAACCCAAGTCTTAGATTCCTGACTTCTTCACCAAATTTAGGGTACAATAAATCAATCTTCTTCCACTGTGGGGAATCAGACACATGTCGTAGGATCCCATCATTATTTTTATTAACATTTGCATACCACCTCAAATTCTCTGCATCTATCGGATTGGAAAACAAGCGTTGAAACAGTGATATTATAGGTAGATACTACATCACCTTGGCAAGATAACAAGTTTTGGACTCCTCCAAAGTTGTCAATTTATACCTTGACGTACCACACTTTGGACAATCTTTCAAATCCACATAGTCATTTTGAAATAATACACAATCATTCGGGCATGCGTGTATCTTCTTGGCCTACATTCCCATTGGGTACAACAATTTCTTTAACTGATATGTTGAGATTGACAACTCGTTTCCTTCAAGAAGAATTTCTTTCAACAAAGACAACAATGACGTGAAGCTTTTGTCCCTCCATCTATTGTTAGCTTTCAGCTTATACAATCTCAACATAGCGCTAAGCTTCGTAAACTTAGTACAACCTGTGTATAATGGTATCTCAACATCGTGCACAATGTTTCTAAACATGGGAGGTGGATCGGTGTGCTCTACCCCACAATTATCTAGCTTCGCACCAATAATGTCTCATGGAACTGGTTTGTTCACATCTACATCATCGGAGGCAATTTCTTCTTCCACACAAGCACTGCTATCGACATCCACTGATTTTAGGTTTGAAATCTTTCCATGCTAGTGTAACATCCCAGGATTTGAGGCCTCAGATAACATGATCTTAAAAGGAATGATTGGACTACTCATATCACCAAGGTGCACCTCTTTTTCCGGGAGCCCATCACTAAAGAACTCCATAGTTAAGTGTGATCAGCTTGGAGTAGTACTAGGATGGGTGACCAGTCGGGAAGTTGATCCTGGCTTGCGCGTCAGTATGGACAAAGTGCGCAGTTAAGGCTAGTGGTGGTTTGTGGGGCCATTCGTCATTCCTGAAACTCTACTAGAGCCTTGGGCAGTGGGCCTGGGCATTACAAATGGTATCAGAGTTGATTCCCCTCTAGTAGGTGGGGCCCACATGGGCATGTGGCATGCCAGTCTTGAGCCGTGCAGTCCAGGTAATTTGGAAAGGGCTATCCACAGAGACGAGATGGAGCCGCCCTTGCGTGGGTAGCCGTGGATGGGAGCTGGGTGTCCATGGGCCATTCTGGGTCTACACTGAAATGGGGCGATGTTATGAGGCCTTATAGTTGAACCTTGACGAGGACGTCAACAATCTAAGTGGGGGAGATTGTAACATCCCAGGATTTGAAGCCTCAGATAACATGATCTTAAAAGGAATGATTGGACTACTCATATCACCAAGGTGCACCTCCTTTTCCGGGAGCCCATCACTAAAGAACTCCATAGTTAAGCATGCTCACTAGGATGGGTGACCAGTCGGGAAGTTGATCTTAGCTTACGCGTCAGTGTGGACAAAATGCATAGTTAAGGCTAGTGGTGGTTTGTGGGGCCATTCGTCATTCCAGAAACTCTACTAGAGCCTTGGGCAGTGGACCCAGGCATTATAGCCAGTGCCATTCTGTATAGCCTTGTACAATCGCGTTGCACATGACATGACTTTTGATTTCGTCACCAGTGGTGACTTTTAAGTTGTCACCACAATGCCTACATGGATAGTAGAACCTCTCTCTAGGTTGTTTCCTATATTCCTCAATAAATCTAATAAAATGATCAAGACTAGAAATAACTCTGGGGTGAAACAATTCGGAATGGACATCCATGATCTATCCATTCTATGATCAAAGAGAAAACAAGTATATATTAGGGTTTAGGGTTAAACGATTAGGGTCTAGGGTTAAAAGATTAGGGTTTATGGTTAAAAGTTTAGGGTTTAAGGTATTATATATAATAAATGTCTACCACCTCTCCCACTCTTGAACACCTATCTCACTAGTAAGTGTATAATGTGTATTTGGTTTTCAAGAAACGTTTGGCAGCATTTTCCCGCTATTCTCCAAGTACATATGTACTTAGAGAACAAACGGGGAAATGCTACCGAAATTTTCTTGAAAACCCAATACACATTATATACTTACATTTGAAGTGAGATTAAGTGTTCAAGAACAGTCCCAAAACGGGGACTATCCAAGATCTACTCTTAATGAGTAAATCTTGGACGAGTTTCTAGGCCAGAAAATACATGTATGCTATCATTCTTATACCTACAATCCTAGTTTCAACATTCATATATAATAAATGTGTACCACCTATCCCATTCTTGAACACCTAATCTCACTAGTAAGTGTATAATGTGTATTGGGTTTTCAAGAAAATTCTGGCAACATTTCCCCGATGTTCTCTAAGTACATATGTACTTAGAGAACAAATGGGGAAATGCTACCAAAATTTTCTTGAAAACCCAATACACATTATACACTTACATCCTAAGTGAGATTAAGTGTTCTAAAACAGTCCCAAACCGCGGACTATCCAAGATTTACTCCTAATGAGTAAACCATGGACGGGTTTCTAGGCCAACAAATACATGTGGTTTCATTCCTATACCAACGATCCTAGTATCATCGTTCATATCCTAGGTTGATTTACAATAGCATAATTGATTTGAACATCTCAAATATACATGCATATGTTGTCAACAAGATAATCATTAAACATAAAAAGTAGGTATCCTATCATTTATAATTGATTTCAAAATTTCAAACTAGCTCATGCATTATCATCATCATTCTACATCATACGATATGGATTCATAATTAAACTTAAATGTTGGTTTCCTATCATTCATATTTGATTTCAAAATTCCAAACTAGCTCATGCATTATCATCATCATTCTACATCATACAATATGGATTGATGTTCCTAACATTTATTTGCACAAACATTTATTTCATTTCATATAGTATCAGTAGAAGTGAAAAAATCATAAAAGCATCCATTCATTTCATATAATATATATTAATCATGAAAAATTCTTTACTTCCTACCTTCCAAGGATACGGAGGCAGAGCATATGGAGGAGCAGCAGCCGCAGAGCAGATGGAGGACCAATAGTCGGTAGAGCATATGGAGGAGTAGCAGTCAGACTCACGCGGGTCTGACAAGGAAGAGGGGTAGTGGCAGTGGCGGCTCTAAGGAGGAAGAGGGGAAGCAGTGGCAGCGGTTCCAGTGAGGAAGAGGGGAAGCAACAATGCTATGGCTGAAGGAGAACATAATCGTAGAGAGGAGAAATGGCGGCAGAGAAGAGCAGTAGCGGAGAAGAGTAGTAGCGACAGAGAAGAGCAATGGCGGAGAGGAGGACCGGTGGCGGAGAAGAGCAGAAATAAAGAAGAGCAGCAGCGGTGGAGAAGAGCAGTGGCGAAGAGGAATCGCTAGACCCAAATGAAATTGGGAATGAAATAGCGAAAGGGGAAGAGTCTGGTTCGCACGGGTGCTATTAAGTTTACTATAGACGTCGGTTATTATAAAAATCCGACGCTTAATACCATTAGGCGTTGGTCACCACAATAAAACGGACACCTATGTTCAATCATAGTCGTCGGTTTCAACTAGACAACCAATGCCTATCTACATATGCCGACAAAAAAATGTTCTTGAATTATGACCACAGTCGTTGGTTTCCATATAAAACCGACACCAATTGGGCAATTTTGGGGGTAAAAATTTATACGGGGACAATGCGCGAACACACATCTATGTCAGTTATTGCAAGAAAACCGACGACAAACATGGGGCCATGTCTCACAAAAAATCTTTAGACGTCAGTTACTTGGTCAACAACCAACATCGTATGTGAAATTTTAGAGGTAATTTTTTTGCATGGGAAAAATTGTATTTGGCGGGTGATTTTAGATGTCGGTTTCTTATTGTGCAACCGACGCTAAATAGAAAGTGATACCCGTGTCTTATGAAAATCAACCGATCTTCACATATAAACGTTCGTTTGTGTTTTCAACTGATGTTTTAGGATTTAGGCGTCGGTTTTTGGAAAACAACTGACACTTTTAAATGTGACATTATACGTCATTTCTATAGTAGTGAATTGTTTTACAAATGGTGAGCAGTAGGGAGAGAAGTAGCCATTAGAAGGTTGGACATGCTACTAGTTAGAGTCTGGTAGTAGAGTCCTATGTGTCATCCCTATACTCTCAGGTCTTGGGAAGATTTTGTTGTTTTATATATCGACACGTAGATTTTGGCTTTGTGCCATGAGTGTATAAAAATGGCATGTATATATAAACATTCTGTAATATGTACCAGTGATGGTTTGACAACCTCTAAACATGATATGAGTTTTGTGGAAATTTTGTTCTTTGTTTTGAGTAATCTCGCTTTGTATGGTGATGGTTGTAACACTAAGTCCCAAGCCCAAATCGGCCTCTGATACCACTTGGAGGGGAGAAAATTTAGGGGTGAAGGTCCATTCCAATATGTAATCTGGTCAGGGTTCCATTCCAAAACCATTTTGCAAATGGTGGACTTCCCCAATGACTTATATTTGGACACACATCTCCACACACAGACGACGTGGGACTAATTTCATTCACACATGACTTAATACTTATCATATACAAAAACAATAGTCTCTTGGATTAAAAAAATGGAGTTGACTTTGTAATGTACCTAATTTTATGTGCACATTTGAGAAAAAATATGTAGTTATTTTCTTTGATGTCAAAAGCCTAAACTTATTTTAAAATTTTGATAGAATATTTAAAGAATTTCAAATTGACATAGTAGCTTAATATATAATGTTATTTTTAAAGGAAATACTAAACTATATTTTAGTTGGATTTTATTACTCATATTAGATGATATTCTAACTTCACCTATAGTTACACATGTTTTTAACAAGAAATGGGTGTTATTCATTTGAGTTTCGGCTAATAAGAAAACACGACAACAATACTTAAATGTCTAGACATCAAACTAAATTTTACATTTTAAAATTGGTGGTGGGTCTTTCTTTAGACTATGTATGTTCTCATAGATTTTTGGACATTGTAGGTTGTTTGATATTGAAATCATGTTCTTCTCTATCATGACATATGTTTATTACATACCATATATGATAATATCATGACCTTTTCTACAAAACATTTAAGCTCAAGACTTATTTACAAGTATTAGCAAGAATCACAATAACTTTTATTTTCAAAGAAGAAACACTGAGAAATAGATTAACCTTGAGGACTTCATGCAAAATGTGTAGGGTCCATTAGTTTTACCCTTTTTACAGAGAGAAAAATAATATTTTTTGTTTTTCAATATTTTTTTGAACTAAATCCATCATCAAGACTTATGATAAGTATTAACAAGAATTGGTGTAAATGTTTATTTATTAGGAAGGAGTTAGAAAGAAATACATACATTAACTTTGAGGACTTCTGGTGAAATATTTTATGTGGGGTATTAACTTTGAGGATTATTCATGAAATATGTAGATTGTGAGGAAATTATTTTGTCATCTAGTCGTAGATACCAAAAAACATGACTTATTTACTAGTATAAACTGGAAATGGTTGTAAACTTTTATTTATGTAGAAGTTAGACATAAATATGATAATCTTGAAGATTTTCGATTGACAATGCAATTGGTTGTTTTTTTTGAAAGATAAAGATCTAAACTGTTTATAATATTGTAAACTTGAAGAATTGTTCTTGATTAAGTACTGGTTTTTGTCTAACCAACATAATCTTCTCTAGATAGTAGTTACACCACTTGTTATTCCATTCTCAAAGTCTTCTCCTCCACTCTTAAAGTCTTGTAGTACTACTCAAAGTTCCTTATTCTGAAGGACTTTTGGCCAAATCAGGAAAGCTTCAAACATAATATGCCCTTGTGATGTCTTCAATTATCTCTTTCCTATCATATCGAGCTTCTCTTTCTAAACATGAGTTGAACTTGGGGATTTCTCCTCTAATGTCCTCTTGTAGTTTCCACACACACATTATATAGAATCCAGATTTGAATGTAGCATTGTATATATTCCATTGTTAGCTTAGAATCAGACTGGATATATACATTGTCCTTGGTTTTCTTTCTTCCAACAAACTCATAATTTATTTAATATCATCTTTTAGAGGATCTGACCCAGGGCTGGTTTATGTACCTCCAAGGATATAGTGACCTTTGTGATCCCTGATAAAGAAACAAATGCATTATTTATCCACCTTCATATCTATATCTGAATCCACTATGATGATCTTATTAGACGCCAATGAAATCATGATAGAATTTGTATTGTGCACTGAAATATTGCTCCACTACCACATTCTCTATGACATACATTTGTAACCTCCTTGTGTAATGATTTCATTGAGGTTATCATTTTAGTCTGGTTTCTCATTTTCTTTTGAAAAAAACTTGATCATTATGCTCCTCGCACAAGATCCAATATCTGATTGTGACGAGGATGTTCCAGTCCTTCTTGTCTCTCTTACCCTTACTATTTTTGAAAATCCACTCCGCCACATTTGAAGAAGAGAAGAACCAAGATTCACTAGGGGCCTGCAAAGTCACCTAGATCTCCTTGATAAACAGACAATCACTAATGACATTTAAGCTTACACCTACACTATCTCCAAATTTTTTTCACATGCCTTGTCACTCATCTTCCATATAAACCGAAGCTGACTAGTTAAGATTTGATCATGCTACTAAACACCATATAAATGTGTTTATTCTCTATGGGACCTGTTCATACCAAATAGTATTTCATTTACCCTCCATGCATTTAACCCTTCCACCCCTAGTAATACATATACCAATATAGTATCAAAGATACCATTCTTGTGTAAACTCCATTTCTGAGAATCCTCTCCATAATCCTACCTTGGCTGTTGTATACTCATAATTTTGGCCACCATTTTATCAGTAAACCATACTTTCAAGAAATGTTCATCTCACAATCCATCATTTATGACTGCAATGGAGACCCACATATTATCAAGCTCCAGTGGAATAACTTCATGTGGAAGAAGCTTAGGTTAAGACATAGATCTAACCCACTCTCCATGTCATATCTTTGTATTCATACCACATACCACAATCAGCTTAGAATGCATTTTAACCATATGAATTTGTCTTTGGATATCCCTCCACAAGCTCGATCTCGATTTTCTATACCCCCTCTTCTTTTCTGGTATTTCCCTTCCATGAGTTGAATCCAATCCATCTTTCTTTTCATGAAATAAATCCCATGTAGAACTCATAATTAAGGCCTTATTGTTTTCCTTAGCTGAAAGGATGCCTAGCTCTACTTCATTCATAGGCACCACTACCTTGTTCCACGCAGCTAGATTGGTCTTGAATTTTTTACTTCCTCCACTTCAGATAAAATTTCTTATTATCTTGTCTATATAATGACATATAGAAGAAGGAAAGATGGTTGATTGCATAATGTAAGTAGTGGATGAGTTGAGTAAGGATTTTTCCAAAATAATTGTTCTGAATAGAGATAATGCTTGTTGTGGAGTTTAGATAGCATACCCATGTATAATTCCTTCCTAATTCACCCTTATACTATCGAGACACCTAGGTGTTTTCCAAATTCTTAGTTTGTTTGATTCCCATTATTATGTAGATTTTCCTAGTAGTAGAGCTCAAAGTCCCTTTTGAAATGAAGATACTCAACTTGTCTCTAGATAACTTCTATTTGGAGGCTTCTTCAAATATTATTAGACACTCTAGTTTGGTGTTTTATGTTTGAATACTTTCCATGAAATATGTAAACAATGATGACTTTCTTATTTGATACAAATGGATGCCAGAAAGCATGAATTTGTACAAGTATATTTACAGAATTGTTGTAAGTATTTATGTGTTCACAAGGATCTATGTAGAAATATGTAGACATTGACGAATTTTGGATAAATATAGAAATATGTAGACATTGATGACTCTTGGTTAAATATGATGCCCAGAATTATAACTACCACTTTCCACAAAATAGGTAGAACTTGTGGATTTTTTGTGTAAAATTGTCAAAAGGTGCAAAAAAATACAACACAGATGATGCTTCCTGGATTTTAACCCTGGTGAGTTGAAAGAGGAGATGTAGACAACAACCAAACCATCTAGCAAGTTTATTGTGCTAAATCTCGATAGTACTTGTTTGTTATCTAAGTCTTAAGTTAGACCTAGATGCATATTTGACAATTTTTTTGTTTTCTTGGAGGTCCATGGCCCCTGATCACCCCACTTGGATCCACCTCTATGCGTAATTATAGTTATTTTATATAATGAGGTTTTTATCTTATTCCAATAATTTTCATTATGCATTAAAAAAATTAAACAAAAACACCTCATCTTTGTGATTTATAGAGTATGACTGGGAGTTCTAGACTTGGTAGAAAGAGTACCAAGAAGATTATTAATTGGGGTAGGTTCCCCTTAGTACATCCCACAACAAGAAGTAAATGAAATAAAACGTGAAAACAATAGAGACATTGCAAACAACACAACAAGCAAGTAAGCATCACCAACATCACATAATAAGAGCATCATCATCATTTGAGTCCTCGAGTAAGGAATCAAAGATCATCAAACCTTTACCTTTATCTCCATACCGTTCAAAGTCGAAATATCGAGGACAAGAGTACTTGTCTTTCTGCACCTAAACAACAACACCTGAAAGAAGAACCCCAATAAAACTAAGGGAATTGTTGGTGTTATAAATATAATTAATGTTATCAAAAGAGTTGTTATAAAGGCAGTAACTGCGTTCACGACAAAAAGACCATAGAATGAATGAACTAAGAGACCAATAGATTCAAGTTACAATCTAAAACTTAGTTAAGAATAATTTAGGTATCATGAATTTTTCTAGCATGAATTTTTTTTGATGGGATGTAGGAAAAGAAATTCTAGATCGACAATAAACTCACAATAAGAGAAAATATTGCAGACATTATCTTCATTATTTAAGAGAAAGTAACACCAATGGGAGCCCTAAAATCCACTAGAGTACCAATGAGAGCCAATGGAATTTTTTTAATTTAGCTAGAAGATAAATGAATATATTGACAATAGATTGGAAATTGATCATGTAGATTAAAGAATCAAAGGAGTAGTGGAACCAAGGTCAATGAAAAATTTATATATCACAAAAAGTTTGGAATGAATTGGCCCATTTCAAGGATATAATCTATAGCAGGCCCAATTCAATGAGAATAGTGAAATGCAAGAGATTGATTAATGAGCATCCATGATCAAGGAACTATCATTAAATCTTATTTGATTTACACAATATGAGAATAATTTTAGCTCTAATAACATCCTAATATCAATAATAAGGTGGTATTTTGATGTTAGGTGAGAGGACAAAAAAAGACCAATAGGCATCCAAGGATCATTTCAACAATTTGTGCAGGGATAAGATTCAAGTGGGATAATCAGTTAAAATGGGGTGCTGGAAATACCAAGTACTCTTGTTAAGGTGAGACGCAAATGATTGATATAGTTCTATATTATGAAAGAAGCCTTTTGGAGATTAGACAAAAAATGAATAAGGAGTTTCCCTTCAACATGGTCCTAAGTTTCTTCTTAGTATAGAAGTACTTGTTTAAAACTAAATTAGAAAGACTGTGTTATGTTTTTTCCATAAGACAATAAGAATTCAACTTAAGAGACACATGGAGTTAAGCTTGAGACCTATGACACCCTATCCACCCAAATTGCATGGTTTTCTTAGAATGTTCTAGTTAATAATGTATATTTTCCACCTATCAACTGTTACAGCCCAAAAGAGAACTCAAATGTGTATAATCATTTTTTATAATAATACTGGGAGCAAGAAGAGAACTCATAAAATAAGAGGAGACAGGGGTAAGGGAGGCATTTAGGAGAACCAATTGGAAATATCCATAAAGAAATCTAATACTTTCGTGAATGGAAGTCGTAGAAGTTTTAGTTTGAATAGGTTTCCAGGCTTAGAGATGAGATTTTTGGGAGAAAGGGGTAGCTCAAGATATCTAATGGGATAATTATACAACTTCCATGCCAAGAAAATTGAAATATTTTGATTTCATTGTCATTTGTGTGAGTATCAATGGGAGAATATTGATGGAGGTTAATCCTTAACCCACATATATTGCAGAAGTTAACCCAAAATTTGAATAAAATTGATCATATTAAAGCCATGTGATTTGTGGAAGACAATCATATGATCTGCAAATTGAATAATTATATCAATTGTGAAGTCATCTATGTTAAAGTTTTCAAAAATGTTATTATCTAGGGCCAATTTAATCATAGGAGATGATACAGATGTGGCAATAACAAATAGGGAGGGGATAGAGGTTTACCTTCTGTACTACTATTTGAGCTAGAGAGAGCATTGGATAATGAATAGTTGATAATAGTGGGAAAGTGACAATCTTGGATACAATTTTTTATTTAATTTAACCAACGGTTAGGAAGCCAATGAGGGTTTTGAGGATGAAATCCTAGTTGATAGTGTCAAAATCTTCCTCAAATTCCAAGTTAAGAGTGAGGAGGGAATACCTTTCAAATTAATAGAGTGGATAAACTCGTTGGTCAGAATGTATTCATCTTAAATTTTCTACCCTCGATAAAAGATGGTTTTTCTAAACATATGATAAGATTTATATGTTGCTTCTTCTATTATTCAAAAATTTTGAGGTGATTTTATAGGAGGATAAAATCAAACTAACCGAATTTAATTGCTTGATGTCAGTAGGGTTCTCTTATTTTTATGAGAGCAATATCTATATGATTAAGCATCATTATCTCATGAGTGAGATCTTTATGGTTTTGAATGTAATGAAACAAGTTCAAGAAAAAGGATTAACCACATCCCCCTAGCTATGGTATAAGGATAAACTATTGCCATACACACTTGGAAACTTTTGAGGGTTCATTTGAGGAATAGTAAAAAAAAATTCTTCTTCAAGGAAATTCAACATTAAGTTGGTCATCATTAGAGATCTTACAAGGGCAAAGAAGGCCCCAATTGAAATGGAACATACTAGAGAAGACCCTTTTATGGTTGAATAGATATTTGAAATACTTGACAGTGTGAGAGGTAATGATGTACCTATTTGTGGTGATGAAATTGTCAATTATGACACTAAGGATAAGAGGCTTCTATTTTCTATTATTACAGAGTTGAAGGAAAAACTTTGTACTCCTATTGTAGGATAAGAGATCTCTGTGAGAGTTGGATATCTACTTCCAAATAATGTCATGTGTAGAGTTAAGGTCTAGCAAATTAGATTTAATTATTAGACATTGGGTATGAACTAATATTTGTCTCAACAAAAAGTATATTTCACCCTAGGGTTTCAATAGTACCATTGAATTTATCACAAAGTGGACTTGTTCCTAGGACACACCGATGATCTCAAATATTTGATTTTTGCACAAGGTGAACCCAAATCAAATTCATTTGTAAATACCTCCCACTTGTTCTTGACAAATATTTGAAAAAGAAAATATTTGTTGTCAAGAAGCACTCAATATAAAAATGTTTTTGTCCCCATAATTCAGAGAAGGCATTGAAGACAAAGGGGAAATGTGCAAAAATAACATGACAAGAAGCATTTATTCAAGAGAGTGGGTGGAGTGATTCCCACTTGTATGAGGCCAAATTTGATCAACATTGGACCAAGGCTCACCACACTACCAAGTGAAGATGTTGTTGGTAGTAGAGGGTCTATGTTGGACTAAGAAAGAATGAAGTTAAAAAGATATCATTTTCTTGACAGTGGGATTAAGACAAATGAATATTAAAACAACTTTCTGATGAATAATGAGAAATATTGAAGTCACCAAGAATAATCCAAGTTTCAAGGCCATAAAGATGTGATATTGTCTGTAACTCATGAAATATTTTTTTTCTTTTCATTGGCAGGTTCACAATAAATTGTAGTGAAAAAGAAGGTAGAGTTATGAAAAACAAAATGAAGATAAATCATGATAGAATAGTTACCATAGTTGGTAGAAAGAAGTGTCACAACCTGGTTTTCATCCCAGATGTAGAGTTCCACTAAACCCAAAATTCAGTTTTTGAATGTAGTTAGTAAAGTTGTTTCTATCAGCCGAGTGAAGATGGAAATGAAGAAGGGTTACCTTAGTTTCCTGTAAGTTAATAATGATATTTTTATGGCCAATAAGTTGACAAATGACTTGTCTCCTTTTATAAGAAGTAGATCCATTAAAATTCCAAGATCCTAAGAACATTATGAAAACCAATGTTATAAACATGAAAAGAGCCATAAAAAGATTAATTCAAAGCAAATGAGACTGAAGGTTAGCCTCAACCAACTTAGGAGGTTTGATATTATTCCAACTTACCGTTCTTAATTTTAATCTAGACTTTGTTAGCCTCGACATGAGAATATAAAGTACCAAATAATTAGGTAAGTTGTGAAGATCATTACTACTCCTCCGAGAAATAAGATTTTCAAAAAAGTAATAGATATTATAAAGAACATGGGGTAAGAGAGGAGGAACACCAAAATTATCATAAACATAATTGATAGAAGGGTCAATACCTTCAGGAAATGTACCTATTAAGGTACCAATGAACGTCATCATAGTTAGTGAAGATGAGAGATGAACAATAAAGGTTGAGAGTGGTAGACCGTGCAACTATTATAGGGAGAGCAGAGCTTTGTTTTCCAAGTTGGATATGACACTATAAGTAATCTTTGTAATAATTAGATCCATGTTAGTCTCCTTTATAATTTCACAATTCTTGTCATTGTAATTCTATTGAAGAGAACTCCAAGAATACTTCCAAAGTGCCTGAAAAGATAGTTTGAGCATTTAGGGTTTGGTGTGTGGGAATGCATTATAGGGTTATTATCATAGTGATCATACCTCTGTTGATGTATTCCTAGGTTTCTAGTACCACCTTTGCTCCCATTATGAGTGTTACCACCATTCTAAATATGAGTTTCAAGGATGGGGATTATGGTCATGGTTTTGATTGAAGTTGATATAAAGGTTTTATTGTGAGTGGGATAAGGTTTATAATTCTAGATCCACACATTTCATTTGTTTGCAATGTTTGAACATCCTTTCCAATGGTTCTAGCATGATAATACCATATGTATTAGTCGTTGGGGCAAACTAATATGTTTGGTGCTCATTATGGTTACAAAAATAGAGGGGATGTCATGAGGATCCTTAGTAGCTAGACATATATGGTAGATTTGATGTCCTACATGGATCTTGAGTTTGCATCAGGCATGTGTATTTTTGGAAACAACAATGCGGTAGAAATCTTTTGAGTAATTTGATGGTAGAAGGGCATTGTTGTGTAAATATTGAATATTGTCCCCCCAAAACAAGGTAATAGCCTTGAAGTTATCTTTGTCCCATAGAAAAGGAGGGAGACTATAAATAAAAATCCAACCACAATTACAAATTATTAAAATTCTACTTCCCCCATGTCAAGAGACTAGTTGCTTAGTGAGGCTTAAATCAAAAACAGCTTCACCTATGGGAATAGCTAAGGACATACATTGCAAGTGTTGGATTGAAATAACTTATGAGGTAACGTAGATGTTTTTACTTTGATAAGTGATATTCATCTTGGTATTGTACTACCTAGAACAATATGGGCTAAGGCTCTGTAAACCCCAACAATATTATTTTTTTGGTTGTTGTTCTCTAGATGAATGGTAACAAGGATGCTTATGTTAGCCATAACTTTTCTAGTACACCTATAAATGCTAAAAAGGTTGATATCTAGTGAATCTTAGAGTAGAAGATGTATTACACAATTGACTAAGTAAGAGTAGAGGAAGGGGTGGTGTATTGACACTAGAAGTAATTGGATGGGCCCGATGATGTTGATTATGTAAGAAGACAGAGGGTTTGTTGAACTTGTGAGTGGAGTTTTTTAGGATAATGCATTTCACTACCCTAAAATAACATGTTCTCGGAAGGAATGATTTCACTACCAATATGACCAAGTTGCACCTCCTTTTTAGGATCACATCCATAAGATCTTTGCAGTTACATGTGCTTTGCCCAGAGTAGTAATAGGATGGGGATCTATCAGGAAGTTGATCTAATGTTGACCCTGATTGAGGAAAAACACACAGTCAAGGCTAGTGGTGTCCTGTGGGGCCATTCATCATTCTTGAAACATTTTTAGAGCCTTGGACGGTTAGATCAAGTGTTACAAATGGCATCATAGCTAGTTTCCATCTTAAAGGTGGGGCCCACATCGCAAGTAGAACAATGATATAAAGCTATGTGGTCCATGCAATTTGGAAAGGTCTATCCATGGTGATAAAGACACCCTTATTCTGGTTTCCATGTTAGGAGTTGGTGTATATGGTCCAGTTAGGTTCTGCACTGATATAGGAAAAGATAATGAGCCATATATTGTTGATCATTAGTGGGGACACAAGGGTTTAAGCTAGTGAGGTTAAAATTTGAGGCATCAGATAATATGATCATATAAGGAATGATTTGACTAGTCATATAACCAAGGTACACGCACTTTTTAGGGAGCCCATCATTAAAAACTATACAATTAAGTATGCTTAGCCTAGATTAGTAGTAGGATGGGGTAACTCGATAAGTTGATCATGGACTATGCATGAGTGAGGAAAAAGCTCGCAGCTGAGACCATTGGTGGTCTATGAGTCCAATCATCATTCCTATAAATCTACTAGAGCCTTGGGAGGTGGGATTAAACATTATATATAACCATTTCCAGAATAATCAATTATCTCTGCATATATATGGTCTAAGGACACAATGATTTAGATACCAAAATATTGATTGGGGAACTGGGAGGTCTGAAACAATATAGAAATAGCTGTATTGAAATAAAGAGTTCTTATTCTTGTTGTTGTTAGGAATTCTCTTACCCTAGTTAAGAGAGATGTTTGAGAAAGTTCAGGGGTTAACCAATCATTTATTGACCCAATTTTGGAAGATTGGGGGGGTCTTAGAAGAGTTGGTTTGTATAGGGTGTTTAGTAGGACACTGATGAGAGAAGTGCCTCATCCCTTTATAGTTAATATAATTTAGGATAATGAAAACCATGATGTTTACGTCCCAGTTGTTTTCATATTTTTATATCACAAGAACTTCTTCATGATATAACAATTATTCATGCAAATAACATTATTCCATGAAGAGTCTTCATCAAACATATTACGTTCAAGCTTTGAAATAAGAAACCCTTAAGTCAACTTAGGGTACTATTTTGAATTTGGAGAGATTTCAACACAAAAGAGTGATATTCAAAAGAGACGAACAATTTAAGAGAATTATGGAAAACCTTAGGGTCATATATGGTTATGCCATATGTTGTAGACTTTGAAAGTACAAAGGAAAGGCTAGGCTTTGAAACTAGGTAGATGTGACACACCGATGCCACGAACGAGATGACTCAAAACCAAGCGTGTGATGAACCACTAAACAAGCATATTACTAAAAGAACATGTAGATTAAAATAGATCTTATATAATCATCACTATATGGAAATATATTACATGAAGGTCCACAACTTGTAACATATTTCATACCACACTAGGTATTTACATATGTATAATGGCTATCTACCACACACCTATTACAAAAGATCTACTCACATGTACAAGCCACTTATATATAACAGAGGCATATTGCCAAAAACACGTATCGAGGTACATACCATCAACAAAATACATCCCTCCTAGTCCTGAGAGTACATGGATGACACATAGGACTCTACTACATAACACTAGAAGCTATCCAACCTTATGTGAATACTGATCTCCAAGTTGTTCCTCCTCAATAGCAAGATCATGCCCACGTCACTAATGACCACCTGAAAACATGTGGCAAACCACAAGGGTGAGTCCCATGTCCCAGCGAGAGATATATCTCTCAACCAATGATTATTGTAACATGGTAGGACATTAAATTATTTTGTATGATGAGAAGATTCAGCTAAATTAATAAAATAAACTAATTACACAAGTTAGGCTAATTTAACAGCTCTACCATACATGCAAATCATCATATGCTTTTAGAAGGAATATGAAGAACATGCATAACAATTGATTTCTCTACCACATTATATAACAACTAAGAAATAATAAAGATAAGGAAAGGGTAAACTTCCAATGTGAATCATGTTTAACCCTAAGTAGATATACTACATGGATGTATTATGTCTTTTAAGTCCTAAGGAGATGAGGTATATAACTCATACTCCAATTGTCTACTGTGAAGTTGAAAGAAGTTCCATATAAGACCTAGGAGAGTCAGACTCCTATGATCTCATTCACCCTCAATCAGTATGAGTCTTCCGCATTGACATATAAAGTCCAACTAAAAACCAGCCTAGTTCACCTTGGTATATAGGTCACGACACTAGTGAACATGGTATACAAAACCAATCATCTAAGGTACAACCACAACTACCCTCTATTGCATCATATATACTTGAGACATGACCGCAAATTTTCTCCTATCAAGGCATGACCACAACCATCCTCAAACCTTGTGATGAAGATTATAAGGACACTCAGTCACTTGCACCTCACATACTCAACAATATGCACTCTGAGTTTCCCATAGGAATACTCGTTTCTCCATCCAACAAGTCTTGATGCTGGAATGGATCTATGGCTAGGGAAAATACATGATTAGTGTTCCACTTAATTAGTTAAATCCAATTGAGTGTCTTTTAACTACATCAATCAACTTATAAGAAAACCCTAAAAGGATACTACAAGCATAAGTAGACTGCAACTTCAAAGGATATAAAACATATGACACAAAGTTTATCACATCACCACATGATACTGTTCACTACCACTCACGAGTCCATCACCATAATTACATCACCATGAGATGCCAATCCCTTATCACTTCACACAGAGTATATCACATCAAATTAAGGCACAAAGCTATTTCCAAGGTCATAAGACCATTCACACTATTCCCTGCAAGAACATCATTATCTTTCCATGCCTCATTAAGGCTCATCAATACCACAAAACACATGATTCTCATAAGTTTGGCATAACCCTGAACTCAAGAACTATAATGCTTATATGATAAAAGATTAGGGTTACAACAGTTTAGGAGAGAGAAAAAACTCTAACAACAAGCTAGTTCTTAAAGTAACTATGAAATATCATTATGTATTTGCAATTTAGGGTTAGATTTCAACATAGCCAGCCAAATTAGGGTTTCCAATCAGAAAATAACATTAAAGTATAATTACCATCATCTCCAACTTTCTTGGAAGTAAACAAGTCAAACGTCATCACTATACAATCACCCTATAAAGAAAGCATAGGTGCAAAAAATCTCATCGAATGAATAGGAATTTAACACAACATCTTCATCGGTCGAAGAGGTGGATCACTCTCATCGACCACATAGATTATCCCATAGAAACCAAAGAGAAACAAAGAATGTCATTGACCAAAGGGAACCCAGTTGAAGAAGACTTGGTGACTAAAGGGAACCTTACGTCTCCATCGGCCGAAGAGAAAAACATCTTTAGTGACCAACCACGTTAGGACTCGGCGACCACTAGCATCAAAACATGGAGACCAAAGATACATGGAAAACTCAACGAACAAGTCATGATATTTAACTTAGTGATCATAAAGAGAGAGAAAAAAATTCACCACATGATCAAATAGATTGATCATCACCATGAAACAAAAACCACAAGGTGTAACCACATGAAGGGAAACAACCCCATAACCCTAACTCCGATCATCATCAAGTCAAAGTAAAACCAGTTCGTGAGAGAGAAAACCAAACTATGAGACAAGAGAGTAAACCAATCATTTAGCCATCACACACATATCAAAAACCTCCATCTTCAAGCAAGAGTACAAAATCATGATCATGAGAAGAAAACCAATGTTTAGCATGTGCATGTAAGAACCAACACCTCCATCATCAACGAGAGTTCAAGTACAAGAATTAGGGTTCATAAAAAGGAATTACTCTACTCAAGATCACCACTTACACATAAACTCTAGCTCAGATATAATCATTGTACTACTTCAAACCATATTTTAGAGGTAGGTCAATTGCATGCAAGATTAAGTGCAACACTGATCAAAGAGAAAGTTATATGACTCACCTTGAGTGTGAAGAACAATTCCAAAAGTAAGATACTCTAATGGAAGAGAGGAAAACCTAAACTTGATCACCACCTTAAGGTCGAGCTAGAATCACCTCAAAGAAAGAATAACAACCCTAGGTTAAATAAGTACAAGGAAGAGGGTAAAAGCATAGGCTGAAAAGATAAGAAAGAGAGGAGATCTTCAACTCAACTCTAGCACTACCATGGATAACCATGAATTTGGCCAAGAAGAGATAAGTTCCTCGAGAAGCACCATCATGAAAACCCAAGGATTTTTCCAAGAGAAGGAAGAGGGGTAGGGTTTCAAGGAAACAAAGATCAAGAAAGAAAGATCACTTAATAAGATCAAGGAACACTAATGGATCACCAAAGAAGAGTTGCTCCAAGCCCCAGCTCCACATGCAAGGGTTCGGTCTCCTCCTCCAAGCTCAAGCACCACCTTCTCCACCAAGAACACAAGGGACGAGATACAAGAAGAAGATAGAAGGGATAGGGTGTAAAAGGATCACTTGCATGCAAAGTGAGGAATATGTATACCTAAGGGTAGGAGAGAGGTAAGGGAGATTAGCTGTCATGCCACATGTGCCACTTTTCCATCAAAACTTGGCCATGCAAGCACTAAACATACATATGTAATGAAGGTCATTAAAACCAAATAAACTCATCAACCTAAATGGTCTAGGGTAGCTCATCGTTCGAAGGAATACAAGGTCTAAAAGCCAATCGATTGAAGAAGACATAGCAACCATGGGAGATCAAACCCTAGTGATCAGATAGATTGAAACCCTACGGTATATTGGCTCATTGACTACAACAATCACTAGGTGCACTTAAAAACTCATTGAACAAAGACACCATGGTCAAAGAAACATCAAGGTGGTCGTTGAAAACCAAAACTCAATGATCAACACACAAGCAATGTCAACCATCTACGCAAGGCATCTAAGCAAGACCCTAATCATCAACTCATGAGGCCACCTCATAAAACCAAGGTTAAACAAATATATGGGGAACCATTCTCTCTCAAACATGATGCCAAAACATGTGGCGCATAAAAAGCATGTGACAAATTGCAATATAAACCCTAAACATGGGTAAATTACAATTAGGTCCAAAACAAACACATATATGTGTAACTAGCTCAAACATCATCCAAATTAGTCTAAATTGAAAACATAACCATGTAACATGTTATTAAAGAACATCACATGATTAAATTAAGGTGTTAAAATCTCATTATGCTAATCAAGCAAGGTCAACCATTAAGCTAGGTTAGAGGTCTTACCGTAGAGGTTAGCTTTGAGAGCTTCTCTTTGTTGTAGTGATGTGGGATTTATGAATAAATTATCCCCTATGACTATCACCATTGGGAGATCTTCAATTTTTAAGTTTCCTAAATTATTTCCTATGTACTTGTGATCACCGACTAGATTAGAAAGAGGAATCCTATGGTTTCTAGTCTCATCGCAACAATAATGGTTGATTTCTTCCGAGCACTAGGACAAGGCTTGGTAGACCCACCTCAAAGGATGCCCAATTAATGCATAATTAAACCCAATCCTAGAAAAAGTAGAATTTATAATGTCATTCATCCTAGTAGAAGAGATCCCAAAAAATTACCATAGCAGTTGATGTTCACCAACCCTAGCCCAATGTTTGGAAGTAGGTGTTGCCATGTTAATCTGATGTGTAATACATTGACAAACGAAGGGTTTCATCTTGTGGTATTACGAAGAGGGTGTGTCAATAGCCATTGATACTTTTTGGGTTTGACAAACTAGATGGATCATATTTTAATCATTAGAAGAATCATTGTTGGATGGAGAAAAGTAAAAGTATGGGGGTTAGCTAATGAAGAAACCATTGAATAAACCCTCAAATTTAAATCTTGACATATGAACCTCAAAAAAGGGTATTATGGTTATAAAAATTGGTGCATAGCCTATAGAGTCATCTATTGTGTGAATTGATGGCCTCCATATGAGCAAAGTGGTAGGAGGGGGAATGCGAAGTGAATACACAAAAAATATCCACCTTTCCTCATCTCAAAAAAATGAAGTGACTGTAGATAATGACATATAATATCCGGATGATATGATGTTATAAAACCCATCCTTGTGAAGGATCATGAGTATAAAAGAACTAATATGTCAATCCAGTTAACACATAGGATGATCAATAAAGATTGAAAGACTTACTGGCAAGCTACTGAAGGGATGATTAACAACCCTAATTGTCATTGAGCAAGTAAGTATGAAGGATATTCATAAATTGAGCAATTGATCATGCAACATGGAGAGAACGACTATACACCATATTAATATGTCACCAACACTTGTACGGAAAACCCTAGCATGTGAATCACCTTGTCAAAACTTTTGTTGAGTGTTGATTATCAAAAGATATATAATGTGTATTTGATTTAACTTGTAGAATTTGACAATGTTTGGAGTAACAAATGGAAATTTGCCTCCATATTAAAGCATGGATTTTTACATAGCTTGTAAAATAAGTAATGACATAACTTGATAAGTGAAGAACTACAAAAGAGACTTATACAGTTGTTTGTCCATGAAAACATAGGATGACATAATCCACAAAATGGATTAATATGTGTATTCATTGAAGTTAATGAACATGAATGATTTCAATAGGCAATGGCTACATAAAATGACATTTTTTTGTAGATAAAACAACATATAGGAAAAAATGCTTTTGCACTCTAGTGGTTTTCCCTTACATTTATAAGGTTATGTATAATGATCACATGTTAATTGATGACCCAATCCAATAGCTAACCTTGTTGTACCAAAAATGCAATCTTGAAAAAAAAATAATGGAAAAACTAAAAATATGTTCATGTTTGTGATGGATTAATTTAACCATGAACAAGCATGTAATCTTATCATGACTTGGGTGTATACTAGGTGAACCATCCAATAAAATAAAACACACTTTACACATGGCTTTTGTTACACTCAATGAATATAATAGTCGATAAGATCATTTGTCCTTTTTTAGAAAAATGTATATGCTTAAGATAATTAATATACATCACATAATGCTTGATTGATTGCTTCTAGTTGTCTTTCATTTTTTTGTTGTTTTAAATTATATATGGGAACTTCTTCCATTTTTGTTGTGCACGAGTTATACCATATAAGGAAGAAACTTCCTTATGTGTAGTTCAACAAGACTAGTTCATTCATCAATAGTCTAGGATCTTGTCATTTAAAAAAAAAATCTTTGAAGAATATTTTTTGAAGTTTTGGCATGTGGTAGAAACAAAAGTAAATCACAGCAAGACTTTACGTTCATTATACATATAAGAAAACTTTTAATTGCATTTTTGTCAAAGAAAAAGGTTGTTTTATACTAAAAATTAAAGAAAAGGAACCATGTTTAAATCTAGTAAAGGGGTAGTTGATACCTTTCAAATGATTGTGATACATGCTAATAAACCCTTTGATCTTGAGTCATGTTTAAGAACATATTAATATATATATATATATATATATATATATATATATATATATAATTATGGAGACAAATAATAATAATTAAGAAAACCAATAGGTTCTTAACGTAAAATGAAGTAAATCTTTGAAATTTTTTCATGGTTTCAAACTAAACTATAATAAATCTCAAGTATGAATGAAACAAGGTTGGTTAAAATGAGGTTTAGATGTTGTTTTAGACATCAATTTGGTAATAATTATTTTACTTTTTTATCTATTAGAAATGATTTTATGTATTCCCTTGATTTCAAAATGAAGAAAGGAAGAGGGGGATCACTAATGAATGAATATTCGTCTCTTTTTAAATATAATTTTATAGTCTTTTCATAGAGTTTTATTCCCTTTTTGATAATTTTCTAGAAATAATTGTAAATAGTCACTTTTTCACCAATAAAGAAAATTATTATCTGTTATGTCTATATTTTGCAGATTTTTCCTCCAAATCACATTTCTGACCATCTCACTACATGAGACAACCAACTCATACACTGAAATGATCGTTTCATCTATTAAGGATGTCACTTCTCAAATCCCAGACGAGTATTTCAGTCCTTGGCGCCACCTTTCACCTTGTCTATTCAGCAACCAAGACAAACATTCCCAACCTTCCAAACACTCGGTTTGGCACACCAACCGAGTGTCTCAAGTACCTAAATTAATGTCTTAGGTTTCTTCACAACCAAGTCATCTCATTAGTGTGTTGCCACCTCAACTTAGGGTTCCCACTTGGCCCATGCATGCTCAAATGCCAACCAGGCATTTCATAAGTCAAATGATTAGTTCAAGATTGCTTCATTACAAAGATTTGATCAAGCTGGAGCCTCCACCCCCATTAGGGTTTTTGACCTGCTTCCGCACCCCTTCAGGGCCAAACCGGTCAGTTCAAGATGTGAATCAGTAGGTTCATGGCATGTGAGCAAGACTTTTCAACTGCCACCATCCATCTTTTCCTCTCCCCCTTATTAGGGTTTCCACCCCTCCTTCCTCTATAAAAGGAGGGTGGACTCCACAAGAAAGGTGACGTGGTCTATTATCACACTAACAAATTCACTCAGGGTTGAAATCCCTAAGCTTTTACCAAAACCTTGTGCAATAATACCACCCGCAAGCGGACGAGTTTTATCATAGTATAGTTCAGGATCGAATCCCAAGGGACAACATTTTTAAGAATCATTTATAGTCTAGTCTAGTTCAAGTAAGGCTAATATTTAGAACAAAGGTTGATTTGAGGTTAATTAAACTAAGTGCAAGAAAGTAAAGAGAAAAATTAAAGTTGATCTAGATTAATGATGTGGAATCACTGGGGCGGTCTCGGGTTTCACCACCACAACTCATGCAAACACATCCATCATGAAACATCTAGGAAAGATCTAACTATCCAAAAAGAACTGCTGTGAACCCTCCCTGCGGGATGTTTAGGTTCACGTAAGCATCAACTTAGGCATCATATGTCTCGTTGCCATCCGAATCATGCACTTACAGTTCCGAAAATATAGATATCCAACTGAAGTTGTGGCCCTCCCCGAGGGATGTTTAGGCACACAGAAGTGTCACAGTGGGCTAGATGGCTCGTCCCCTCACAGATCATGCACTTATGACCTCAAGGAATCCCTTTCTATTTCTATTCAGGGAGTCAACCACATTAATCGACATCCAATCCTAAATATTGATGTTCTCGTAACATAGGAAAAACAAGATAAAAGCAAGCAGGTGATCAATCTACAAGCAAACATTGACGATTAACAATGAAATGAAAAGTTATATACATTGCCTTGGAATGTTAAAATGAAAATACATGAAAGCATGGGCAGAGGGGCTAGTCCCCGCACCCCAGCAAAAAGGAACTACTCACTCATGATGCGAGAAACAAGAAGAACAAGAGAGAGGGAAGATTCTACCATGAGCATGATGCAGAAGGTGGTCACAGCTCGGTGAAGATACGGTCTTCGATGCCACATTGGAGAAGATCTGGACAAGGAGTGAGGGATACCAAGACAGACTGGGCAATCTTTCTCTCTCCACCTTCCTTCTCATCTCATCCTCCTTGCTTGCAGTAGGAGGAGCAAGTTGTGGATGCGTAGGTGGAGTGGATGACGGGCGTATGTGCAAGCCTGCCGCTGAGCTTGGTTGTGGAGATCATCCTCCACTAGGGGTCAAGTGCTTCTTAGGCACAACCTGGTGATGGAGTGGAGGATGGGGAGAAATGGAGGCGTAGGAGCCTTCCCAGGGTTCAATCATGCTAGGTGCTGCCTGGTGGTGGTGTTGTTGCTGTAGATCAGAAGGAGTAGGGGTTGAGCTCACAAAGGAGCAACCTGGCAGCATCCTAGATCTGATGCCCAAATGAGGACCCTTGTGGTTCTATTTATAGGCTTGGAGGGGTTCTTAAATGGTTTGGACCTTGTTGTAATTTTCACAATTTGGCTTCACAGTTTGGAAGACTTCATAAGCCCTCACGGTTTGGATATTGATAAAACCTCACAATTTAGAAACCACGAGGCTTCCTCACGGTCTTGAGACCATGAGGGTCTTCATGGTTTTGAGCATTGCGTTCTTCAAGGTCTTGCATCCACATCAGTCTCTTCTTCACAATTTGGAGCATGCGTCCAAATAGTCTTGTGCTTCACAATCCTGTGCTCTTCACGGTCTTGCTTCCACTTGTTCTCGCGGTTCCTGCCTCCAACTGGTCTTCTCTCATGGTCTCAGCTTGCGTTCCCACCTTAACGGTCTTCGTGCCCTAGCGGTCTCTGCTCTTCGCGGTCTTCAAGACTGAACGCCACCTCACAGTCTTGAGACCATGAGGGACAGGTTCCAGAGGAAGAGGGAGAAATGGAAGAAGAAGGAGAAGGCAGGGGCACGATGCTTGTGGCGAAGGTGAAAGAAGGCGTCATGATTATTGCAGGTGGTGGTGAAGGTGTAGGTCGCAGATGCTGCTATAGGTTGGAGCGGCAGAGGAAGAAGAGGAGTGATGGCAGAGGGTGAGGAAAACATGGGGGAGGCTATGGTTGTTGCTGGTGGTGTAGAAGGTGAGCGGAGGAGACACAACTCCTTGTGGTGGCGTCGTGGTGCTTTAGGGTTGTAGGTGTGAGTGAGAGGACGAGCAGGTCGTGAAAGGGAGAGGAAGGTGTCGACGGTAGGTGATGGCTCTTGCAGTCTTGAGACCGTGAGGGTGCTCCTCACGGTCTTGAGATCGTGAAGGCAGGTCGAGATGTGAAGACCGAAAGAAGGTAAACGATAGCCCAAGACCGCTTGGGCAGATCGTGAGGTTGGATGGTTAGGGACCATTGATCGACGATCGGGTGGATGGGAGAAGGCCCAAGACTGAATGGATGATGAAGGTAGTTCTAGGGTTGAGTGAAGGTGTAGTTGAAGGTGGATGGAAATGTGCTTGAGATCAATGTAGGAGGTGAAGTTGATCAGGGATGTGGCAATGATCGGATGATCTATGGTTTGTAAGAGACATCTTGAGTGAAGGTGGGCCCACAACAAGATGGTGGACCAAGTTGAAAATCTATCTCCATCATGGCTAGCTCAATATGTATGAAATCACAAAAATCTAGTTAGTAATCTTGATAATTCAACCAATTAAGTAAATTTGCATATTGTAAGTTTTAGGAGATGAAAGTGAAAGTATTGAGTCGAATTGGGCCCAAGATGGTGACTTGAAAACATGATGAATATGCATTCATCAAAACACCTTGAACTTAAACGTTGCTCGTCCTTGAGTAACACAAAATCCAAAATAGTCGCCAAATGAATACTTTCAACTCGTGTGGTTTCCTCATCTTCACATCACGATTGTTTCCTTTCTTCTTAGTATGCCTAAGCATCTCAACTTCTAGAGATCACTGAACACATCTTACCATATCTTCATTCCTGAGTTTGTTTTCCAACATCACTTCCTCCTCACCTTTTCCAACAACAAGCATTTCTAAGAGTTTCAAAAGAGTCCAGAGATAACCACAGAACAACAAGTGTGCACCTGATCTGACGCTGATGTATTTTAGGATAGGGGAGGCATTCATTGTGCCTTTAGGTGGAAAAGGGAGTGAAGGGTGGTATGAAAAGAAGAAATAAATCTCTCCTCTATTCGACTCGAGATTTTTATTATATGATTGCAATTTCATTGATTGCATTTTTTGTGCGAATCTCTCCTCTATTCGACTCGAGATTGCTTTTTTTTGTGTGTGCATTGACATATTTTCTTGGTGGGACACCCCTATTAATTAGCAAGGGGTATGGAATAAGTGGATATAGAGAGAGGTGGTGTGCCACCCCGAACATAGGGTTTGGCACTATATTGGCTATTTTTATTTGTTTTTGATGGATGGAGGGGTTAGAAGATGATAGAAGAAGCGTAGAAGAGAGTTCAGATCAGAATGCAACTTGATTTATGATTTGGTGCACTCGGTCGTTCTCTTTATCGTACTCTTGCTCAAATAATGACTTGATGAGGATCCGATGGGGGTTCCATGTTATTGTTCCACTTGTTAGTTAGGAAGCATAACATGTTTGATCCCTATAAGTTCGAATGACACTTGCCATTTTTGTAGAGGGATCATGATGTTAGGATTCATAAGCTTCACAAGATGATTTCAATCAATAGGCTAGTTTTCAGAAAATGGCCCTTTTGAGGAACTGCTTCGAATAAGGAGGGTATAAAATGCATTGAGAGAGAAACTAGCCATCTAGGTAATGGCTTTTATTGAAACAAAAAGCATCAAAACTTCATCAACTTTCTATACAATTTCTTTGAAAACTTAAAAACTTAGAAAAGTTTGATAAAAAATGCAACGATGAAATTTTTAAGTCTGAAATAGATGGGTGTGGGTGGAAAGTAAAGTATGTACCACCCACCCTCCACCCTAAACTTAGAAATTTTCTCGTCCCGAGAAAACTCTAAATCAGAGATGGAGAGGAAAATTCATGTCAGTTGGACCACCAGATGTGGTTGCGTTCCAATCAGCGTGCATCCTCCATCTGAAAATCTCAAAAATGAAAACTAGTCAAAACTTAAGATAGCATCTCGCGATGTGATTTTTATTTAGTGTAAAATATTCTAAAAAGTGAAAACAAAATTAAGGAAATTTTCTAAATTAAAATTAAAATTAAAAATGAAATTATTGATCAGGTTGCCTCCCGACAAGTGCCTTGGTTTTACGTTGATGGCTTGAATTGATTCCTTCAATTTTCTGGTGGATATGTTGGATTGGTGAGATCCATCATTGCTTCGGTGCCTATTTCGGTTGAGGTGAAATATCTCTTCAAGCGTTGACCATTGGCCACAAATTCGCCCGACTTTTCACTCCATAAAGAGAAAGCACCATGTGGGTACATGCTCTTGACAATGTAAGGTCCAGACCAGTGAGAATGGAGTTTCCCTAGGAATAACTTCAGTCTTGAGTTGAAAAATAGAACTTGGTCTCCCACTTGTATGTTCTTTATTTTTAGATGACCATCGTGCCAAAGTATGGTGCGTTCTTTGTAGATTCTTGCATTCTCATAAGCTTTCATCCAAGTTCTTCAAGCTCCTGAAGTTGCAGAATCCTAGCTTGGCCAGCTTTCTTCATATCAAAATTTAGTTGTTTAATTGCCCACCATGCTTTGTGTTCCAGTTCTACAGGTAGGTGGCATGACTTTCCATAGATCAATTGAAATGGTGTAGTTCTGAGAGGAGTCTTAAAAGTAGTTCTGTAGGCCCACAAGGCATCATTGATTTTGACATACCAATCCTTTCGGTTGCGGCCTACTGTCTTTTCCAAGATAGGCTTGAGTTGATAGTTGGAAACCTCTACCTGCCCACTAGTTTGGGGATGGTAGGGTGAGGCTACCTTGTGTGTTACACCATATTTCCTCAACAATGCTTCAAAACTTCTTTCTAGAAAATGAGAACCTCCGTCGGATATCACAGTGTGTTGAACTTCCAAAGGGGGAAAAATAATATCTTTGAACATCTTGATGATAGGTTTGGAATCACTAGTGATGGTCCGTATGGCCTCTACCCATTTTGAGACATAGTCAACCACAACTAGGATGTAAGAAAATCCGTTAGAGGATGGGAATGGACCCATGTAGACCACACCCAAACATCAAAAATCTCGATTTCTTGCCACAACTTGTGGTATCTCATCTCTTTTTGTTATGTTACCCGTTCTCTGACATTTGTCACATGATAGAACAAAGTTGTAGGAATCTTTGGATATGGTTGGACAAAAGAAACCACATTGCAAAACTTTCAAAGTAGTTTTCTTAGAACACATATGGCCTCCAACTAGGCCTGAGTGACATTTCTCCAAATGAGTTTGGCTTCGTCCTCAGAGATACAATGTCTATAGAGACCATTAACACAAAGCTTGAATAGGTATGGCTCATCCCAGTGATATTCTTTTACATCATGCATGCATTTCTTAGGTGCATTTTCGGTGCATTCAGGGTGGATGACACCGGCGACAAGGTAGTTCACATAGTCCGAGTATGAAGGGGTAGCTTCTGAAACTTTCATAAGTTGGTCGTCCGAAAGAGAATCATTAATCGGGATCTTCTCAGTGTCTAGGGTGTGGATGTGATTGAGGTGGTCTGTCACAACATTCTTTATACCTTTCTTATCTCTTATCTTCAGATCAAATTCGTGCAAGAGGAGAATCCATTTGATTAACCCGGGTTTTGCATCTTTCTTTGCTAGGAGGTAACAGACAGCGGCATGATCTGTGTAGATAATGACTTTAGAACCAATCAGGTAGGATCTAAACTTGTCAATGGCATACACAACTACAAGAAATTCTTTCTCAGTGGTTGCATAAGTCCTCTGAGCTTCATTGAGGGTTTTCGATGCATAGTAGATCACATAATGTTTCTTCTCTATACATTGGCCTAAAACAACACCCACAACATAATCATTGGCATCACACATAATTTCAAATGGGTGATCCCAATCGGGGAATCTGATGATGGGTGTTTTTGTAAGAGCATTCTTTAGGTTGTTAAAACTCTTCATACATTCTTCGTCAAAATGGAAATTAGCATCCTTTAGCAACAAATTCGTCATCGGCTTGGTTATCTTGGAGAAATCCTTTATAAACCTTCTATAAAAGCCAACATGACCAAGGAATGAACAAACCTCTCTTACATTTTTTTGGGATAGCTAGTTTATAAATCACTTCGATCTTCACTCTATCTACTTCGATACCTCGGCTGCTAACCCTATGACCAAGGAAACTGTGTTCCTTTACCATAAAGTGACACTTCTCCCAGTTCAACACAAGATGTGCTTCTTCACACCATTTAAGGACAAGGGAGAGGTCCATCAAGCATGAGTCATATGAATCTCCATATACAGAAAAATCATCCATAAAAACTTCCATGATAGTTTTAGTGAGACCAACAAATATAGATTCCATGCACTGCTGGAAGGTTGCGGGTGCATTGCAGAGTCCGAATGACATCCTTCTAAAGGCATATGTTCCAAATGGGAAAGTAAAGGTTGTTTTCTCTTAGTCATCTGGATGTATAGGGATTTGATAGAATCTAGAGTAACCATCGAGATAGAAGAAATATTCTTGATGAGACAACCGCTCTAAGACTTGAACAAGAAAAGGCATCGAAAATGATCCTTACATGTCGCCTTGTTCAACTTCCTATAATCGATACACATCCTCCACCCGGTGACTGTTCGAGTGGGGATGAGTGCATTGTCTTCATTACATATCATGGTAGGTCCACCCTTCTTCGGGACAACATGCACAACACTTACCCATGGAGAATCGGAGATTGGATAGACAATACCTGTCTTGAGCAATTTAACAACTTCAAGGCAGACAACTTCTTTCACATTTGGATTGAGCTTCCTTTGGTGTTCAATAGTCGGCTTGTGGTCTTCCACCATAGGGATTTTGTGCATGCACGATTCTTAAATGACCCCGGTGAGATCAGACATCTTGTATCCGATGGCTTTTATTCTTTCCTTTAATTCCATCAAGAGTTTATCTTCTTGTTCTGCCGTTAGATCAGAGTTTATGATGATAGGTCAGACTTTTAGGTCATCTAGAAACACGTATTTCAATCCCTCGGGTAGGGGATTCATTTCAGGAGCTTGTGGTTCACACGATTCTTCAGTAGTATTGACAGCCTTGAGTTCCTCAATTTTGGTTTCAAGATCTTCTTCAGTGGTGTCAAGGTCGAGAACACACCTTTTCACTTGTTCGTCGACTGAACTAGCTGCATTAGGATTAATTATAGCCACTCCTAAGGGATCATCTTGTTCATAATCCTCTTACGTGAGGAGTGACATCTGCTCTATGCAATCAATCAAGTAGACTTCTTCTTGCATGCCTGGTCTTCGCATACTATCAAAAACTTTGAACTCGAGAGTTTCTTTACCTAGTCTGAGTAGCAAGGTTTCTGCTTCAACATCAATCAGAGCTCTTACAGTGGCAAGGAACAGACGGCCAAAGATGAGAGGATATCTGGCGTCTTGTTTTATATCCATGATGATAGTCACACGGAACATAGGAATCTATGCCTACCTTGATAGGTACATCCTCAATAATTCCCAAGGGGAGAGTTATAGTGTTATCTACAAGTTGTATGGTCATTCCAGTCGGGAGAAGTTCAGCAAACCCTAGCCTCTTGCAAAGGCTAAGTGGCTTGATGGAGATACTAGCACCAAGATAAGCCAATCCTTTCTTACATGATGAATCACCGATATGGCAAGAGATTCCAAAAGATCCTGGATATTTCTACTTCTTAGGCATCTTGCTCTAGATGATATCAGAAGTGGTTGTTGCTAAATTAACTGTCTCATATTCTTTAGTTATATACTTCATTGTAAGGAGAGAATTTAAGTACTTTATCCATGCTTGTATTTTAGCCAGCACATCAAGCAAGGGTATATCAACATGAAGTTTCTTCATAGCTTCTTTGAATTTGTTGAATCGTGTGTCAAGCTTTGCCTGCCTCAAATGAGATGGGAAAGGTATACGAGGCTTATATATTGGCACATTTGGCTTAGGTGTTTCTGGTTCTGCATCAGTTGGTTTCTCAAAACTTTGCTCGTCTGTCTTATTAGCAATAACTGGTCCTTTTGGTTGAGACTCAGGTGTTGTTGTGTCTTGTATGATCACAAAATAATCCTTCTCAGTAATAACCACAGGTGTCTTGATAGGAGGATCAAAATAATCTTTTCCAGATCTGGTGGTGACAACGTTCAATTGTTCTGGGTGCTTAGGATTGTTCTCTGGTTGGCCAATAAAGGCTCCAGTAGGTGCCTTCATGCTAGCTGCAAGTTGAGCTAGTTGAGATTCAATAGCATTCTGATGGGCTTGCTGGTTAGCTATCATAGTCTGCTGTGATTGCAACATCTTTTCCATGGGCGTTAGCTTGTCATCCAAAGAGACTGGACTGGCATGTTGCCCTTGTTGTTGATTCTAGTAAGGGACTTGGTTGGGATTCTAGAACTGAGAATTATTCTGATAATTGTTAAAGTTCATGTTCAGAATGTTACCCCTATAATTCCCTTGATTCCCAAAACTTTGTTGTTGGTTAAGCTGGAATCTTGGTGGGCCTCGTTGTTGGTTGTTTGAACTAAGTTGTCACAAGTTTTCCGCTCTTGAAGGAATTCCATATTGAAAACCAAGATGGTTCCTATTCTGATTCGGATTGTAGTATCCTTGACCAGGGATGGTGTTGACGACATTAAGATTTTCCAGTTGACCATTATCTCCTTGGCCACAAACATTTCTTAGAACAACATCGTAGAGAACATTGCAGGCTAACATAGAATGATCAGTGCCTTTACATGCTTCACAGAACAGTGAAGCTGACTTGATCTATTCTTGTTGTCGAGGGGGCGAGTTTCTTCTTTCATAGGCATCTAGAGATGAATCAATATGGTCTTTCTTAGCAACTAAGAGTTTGAGGGTTTCAACAATAGACTTGTACTCAGGAATAGCTTCAGCCATAGCTACCTTCAACACTCCTTTGCCTACAGATCTACCCTAATTAGCTTGATTTTCAGCTCCAAGGGTAACAACCTTCCATGCTCTATCATAACTTTGACGCATGAAGTTTCCTCCAGATGAGGAGTCCAAGAACTTCTTGATACCATCATCTACACCCCTATAGAAGATTTCAATGAGTTGGTTCTTGGGAATGCCTTGGTGTGGGCACTTGCATAGAAGCTCTTTGTATCTTTCCCATGCTTCAACAAGGGATTCCCTAGGGACCTGAGAGAATTGAGTTATACGTCCCCTGATTTCATAAGTGAGAGAAGGAGGATAGAACTTTTCCAGAAAGACATTTTGAAGTTGTTCCCAGGTTGGTGATGGGTTTGCATTGTAAGGAATTGTATCAACTTATGGCTCTATCAGTAAGAGAATACTTGAAGAGACAGAGTCGGATGACATTGTCTGAGACTCCATTTTTCTATGTCATAGCACATAGATCAATGAACCTAAGAAGGTGTTCTTGACTATCTTCTCCTTACTTACCATAGAATGGGCTGTTTTGAATCAAGGTGATCTAATGTGCCCTTATCTCAAAATTTGGAGCATTGATAGGAGAATGTTGCACTGGGTGATGAATGTCAGCAACTTTAGGGATTGAGAATTCTCGAAGGTCTTTTTGTAACTCAGCTTATTGAGTTGTTGCTTGTGTTGCTTGGATTTCTTCCTGAACTGTAGCTCGGGCTTCTTGCTTGATCCTTTCTCTTTGTGCATTAAGGGCTCGAGCTACCCTTCGGGATATTTCCTCCTCCTGAGCCATCCTTTCTTGGTTCTCTCTAATGTGATGATGAAAGGTTCGTTCGATCTTAGGGTCAAAGCTAGCAGCAAGGCTGGAGCTGTTCAAGCGGTGCATACACTAGTCTTTGGGGGTACCTGGGATGGAAAAACTGTTCAGAAGTAAGATTGATAGAGTAGAACTGAATTCAAGAGGATGATTGATTATATCAAAAGAAAGGCAAAAACCTAGATTATCCTTAATAGAACTAGATTTGACTAACTAATTCCATTGTCCCCGACAATGGTGCCAGAATTTTACGTGGTCTATTATCGCACTAACAAATTCACTCAGGGTTGAAATCCCTGACCTTTTACCAAAACCTTGTGCAATAATACCACCCAAAAGCGGACGGGTCTTATCATAGTATAGTTAAGGATCGAATCATAAGGGACACCATTTTTAAGAATCATGGCTAGTCTAGTCTAGTCTAGTTCAAGTAAGGCTAATATTTAGAACAAAGGTTGATTTGAGGTTAATTAAACTAAGTGCAGGAAAGTAAAGAGCAGAATTAAAGTTGATCTAGATTAATGATATGGAAACACTGGGGTGGTTCTGGGTTTCACCACCACAACTAATGCAAACACATCCATCACGAAACATCCAGGGAAGATCTAACTATCGAAATAGAACTGTTGTGAACCCTCCCTGAGGGATGTTTAGGTTCATGTAAGCATCACCTTAGGCATCAAATGTCTCATCGCCATCTGGATCATGCACTTACAATGCCAAAGATAAAAATATCCAACTGAAGTTGTTGCCCTCCCTGAGGGATGTTGAGGTACACAAAAGCATCACCGTGGGCTAGATGGCTCGTCCCCTCACAGATCATACACTTACCACCTCAAGGAATCCCTTTCTATTTCTAGTTAGGGAGTCAACCGTGTTAATCGACATCCTATCCTACATATTGAAGTTCTCGCAACATAGGAAAGAACACGATAAAAGCAAGTAGGTGATCAATCTACAAGCAAACATTGACGATTAACAATGAAATGGAAAGTTATATACATTGCCATGGAATGTTAAAATGAAAAGACATGAAAGCATGGGCAATGGGGCTAGTCCCCACACCCAGTGAAAAGGAACTACTCACTCATGATGTGAGAATAAAGAAAAACAAGAGAGAGGGAAGATTCCTCCACGAGCATGATGCAGAAGGTGGTCGCAGCTCGGTGAAGATACAGTCTTCTACACCACATCGGAGCAGATCTGGACAAGGAATGAGGGATACCAAGATAGATCAGTCAGTATTTCTCTCTCCACCTTCCTTCTTGTGTCATCCTCCTTGCTCGCAGCAGGAGGAGCATGTTGAGGATGCGTAAGTGGAGTGGATGATGGGTGGATGCGCAAGCCTACCGCTCAACTTGGCTGTAGAGATCGTCCTCCACCTGGGGTCGAGTGCTTCTTAGGCATAGCCTAGTGGTGGAGTGGAGGATGGGGAGAAATGGAGGCGAGGAGCTTTCCCAGGGGTTGATCATGCTAGGTGCAGCCTGGTGTTGTTGTTGTTGTTGTAGATCGGAGGGAGCAGGAGTCGAGCTCGCAAAGGAGATGCATGGTGGCATCCCAGATCTGATGCCCAAATGAGGACCCTTGTGGTTCTATTTATAGGCTTGGAGGGGTTCTTAAATGGTTTGGACCTTTTTGCAATTTTCACAATTTGGCTTCACAGTTTGGAAGACTTCATAAGCTGATAAACCCTCACAATGTTGAAACCGTAAGGCTTCCTTACAGTCTTGAGATCGTGAGGGTCTTCACGGTTTTGAGCATTGTGTTCTTCTCGGTTTGCATCCACATCGGTCTTTTCTTCACAGTTTTGAGCTTGCATTTGTAACATACTGAAATTCAGGGTCTTCCCTGCAATTTACCCACTTTTGAAATTTTCTTATCCTTTTAGTCCATTTGGACTTTTTTCATAAATTTCCCTTGTTTTATATTCTTTTTTGACCCTTGTGCAATTTGAGCACAATTCAATGTTTAAAATTACCTTTTTCCCTCATTTATGATAATGAAGGGGTGTTTGCACAAATAACCCAATTAAGGAGATAAGTGAGGGTTAATAATGTAATCTGGTCTTTAAGGATGGATATAAGTAGATAATATTAATTTGGAGCTTTTTTGGATAAATATATTAATAATAATAAGCATTTGAATTAATTATGAATATAATAACCTATTCACTTTCTCTCTCCTCCAATTTGATGATAAATGTGTGAAAACATATTTAAAGGTTGATATTTTTCTCTTAATACTCATATATATCTTCACCTCGAATTTGACTCACTAGTTGCATTAATATAGTCATTTCATAATAATTCACACCCTTGAATGTGTTAAAATACACTTTAATGAGCAATGTATTTATTGAGGGCGTTATTGGATATAAATACGAAAACTAATTGCATAGCATGATGCTACACATTAATATGAGCATGTGGTTAAAATTTGGTGTCATTTGGACTTCATTTGAACCTTCAAAATCCATTTTAAATCTTTTAATATAGTATGATTAAAGTTTTTAAATCAAATGCATTTAATCCATTTCATTTCACCATGTAACGCTATAGTTTCTGGTTTATTTTCTTATCACGCACCCCCTTTCACCTGTGCGCCATCCGACGGTTCTGATCTGCTTCCACATTGATCCAACGGCTCTCCCGCCGTCTCCTACCTCCAGCAATTGAACAGGCGGGCTGCTTTATGCTTCTCGACCCCAGTCACCCTCTCCTCTGCGCCTTCTCGCGCGATTCCTCTTCTGGTGAATTCAAATTCTCACGCCGGTTCTAGCGAGCCCTAATTCACTCCGACTCCTCCACCGCTGATGAAATGCCCAATCGTGACCTCCTCCTCTTCCCCCGTCATGAGGTCGCAGAAGGTGCTAGACGCCTCCTCACGCCTATATAAGGCTATGGGAACGACCCTTGGGCCGCCACCTTTCTTCCTCCTCCTTCAATTTCTCCTCATTTTCCACGGAGCTCACCGACCTACTCGGTCTTCTTCCCCAGCAACGGCGACCTGCTGCTTGCACCTCCGACCACCTATGGTCAATTAGACACTAAGTAACCAACTCAGGCACCCGCTCTTCCCCTCTCCACTCTCAGTTTACCTCGTGATACCCCGAATGCCTGGTCCTATAGCCCACTGGACCGCCGTCGCCGCTGCCACCTGCTGGTTGGCGTCCTGGTGCTCCTCCGCGCACGGCGATGCATCCTTCTGACTCTCCTTGGTCCCACGAAGGAAACCACGACCTTAGTTTCTTATTTCTATGTGTTTTCAGTGTATGGTTTCCCCGATCTTGCTCCCCTATTTCCGGCCGGATCGAGCTCATTTTCATAGTTATCTGGCATGAGAGATCCCTCTTTGTGCGTCTCTGTGATCGAAGGAACCTAGGGAACTCGTTCCCAGTTTCCATTCTCGGTTGTGCGCCCTGATGGCAACTTGTAGCAAAGGAGCTCGAGCTCCTGCTCGCCTGCTCGCGCCCTAACCTTGGCTGGAAGAAGCCAGGTCGTGGAATGACCAAGAGGGTCATCCACAGCCAATGCAACATTTTGCAAACGCAGGGGCAATCTCGTATTTTCACAGTGAGTTATGTTTTCCCGGTTGCAAAGGTTTTGTTACATGCAAATGACTGATCAACCCTCATAGTTTTAATTGGTTTGGTTTGGCGAGAAGGGGTAGTTTAGTCATTTCACCTGCTATTTACATCGAAGTTTATTTTCATTTAAATACCTATCACGCTAAGGTTTTCTTGCATTCTGATTGGTCGATTTTACTTAATTCATAGTAAATCGATCCATGGTCAGAAAAATGTAAATAAATAGTCAATGGAAAGGATTTTTCATGTAGAACCTGATTTTATGGTTTTTGAGTCCCAATTCTGATTCCTTTTTTGAAGTTTTCTTTGAATACCTTTTAAGTGTATAAAATGTTCTAAAATACCTAATTAATTCATTTTAACTCCAATTTGTAAAATAACATATGTTTTCTTAATCAGGAGAATATGAATAATCGTTTGGTCTAGGTTTTGAGTCACAAATCGACCGTTGGTATTCAAGGTAGAAAATTAGGGTTTTCCATACACTTTATGTCTTTATATATATTAATACATGTGTAATTATGTAACTAGGGAAAAAGGAATGGTGATACAATCAACTTGGTGAATGTTATGGTAATTAATTAAACATGTATGTGGAACCTATTTTAGTATGTGCACCCTATTCCAGTATGTGGCTCCTATGTATGTGAATCATATTATATGAATCCTATCAAAGATAAATGTGAATGTTTATTGTGCAAACTACCTATCCTTCAGTTGGGTCTTTTCCAACCCTACAATCATTATTGTGCTAGCCTTGTTATCCTTCTAATTGCATTTATTGGCTCTTTACTTATTTTATGCTTCTAATGCCAATGTGGCTCATTCATTTGAATTATATGAATCTTGCTACTACATATGTTGCCTCATTTACATGGAAATTCTTATCTTGTTATTTGCTATGTTGGCTCATCCTTTTGAAATACTTGGAAACATTGTATAATGTTGTTTCTTTGTTGGCTCCTTTACTTCTTGGAGTTCTTGGATATTGTTGTTGCCTATAATGGCCTATTTATTTATTTCTTTGGTGTTATTCCCAATGCTATGTTGCAATCTTGTTATACTTTTCACTCTACTGCGAAGTGAATGTTTATGCATGATATAGTTATTGTACATGAGTACAAACCACCCATAGGGCATTGGGGTATTAGTCCCCCTGCCGGGCACTGGGGTTTTAGTCCCCCTGCCACTTTTTAGGCACTGGGGTTTTAGTCCCCCTGCCATTGTTGAGGTCCGGTAGGTGCCTCACCCTACATTGAGAGGATGTTGAGTCATAATTTATATTCATGCAATTGTAATATTTGTTGATATTGGAATGTGGCAGTTTTCTAGAATCTTATTCACTCATTTGCTCTCACTTCTTGAAATCCCTTAATGGATTATTTTTGCTTAGCTTATTGATTGCCTTATTCCTATTTTTAACACATACCTTTTTATCTTTCTCTTGCTGGATGACCCCAACCATCCAGGCTAGGATCATAGGGTGCATGGAAGCTTGGTGAACCTAAGGCTAAGGATAGGACAAGAAGAAAAGGAACATATAGCTTACATGATCACAGTTGCTTTTATGTATTAAGTTGTTTTGTTTGGAGACAATATTGGCTTAGTCTAAGTCTTCCTCTACCTAGATCCTATGCTTGTATAAAGTTGTACTCCCATTTGGGAAATTATTATAATGTACTCTTTATAAATTTTGAGTAAAGTCAAGATTTAAATTTCTGCTGCGACACAATTGGTGTTTTTGTTTATCATGTTTATAGTAGAGACTATGTCTTTACAACATGGTATCAGAGCATCAAGGTAGTCGGATTCTTGACTAATTCAAAAATTGTCTCCCTAGAGTATATAATTTCCCTTTAGTTAGTTTTTCACCTTCGAGTTGACCTAGCATGAAAGTTTGATTTAGTATCATAATACTAATCAATTAAAAATAAAATTTGTCAACTTTTTGGTGAATTGTCTATTGAGAAGCTACTAGAGCAATAAGTTGAAGTGATGGTGTCTAGAAAGGGTCAGAGCTTGGGGGGTGGCAATATTTTCCTCCGCCCCACTAGCTTGGTAACGAGGACTCCTGAGCTCATATGACCTGGCCTAGCCTGATCTGATACAGACAACTCGAAATAGTCTATCTTTGGGCATGTTGCCTAATTGTTTAATACCTTAGGAAAACCTTAAGTGATGATTTGATCTCTTACAAAAAAATCATCCATAATACCTTATACTCCTATGTTTAGGGTTTAATGTGCCCTAGGTTACACCTTGAATCTTGGTTAGTAAATCCTTATAGTGTTGAGTTTTATGTACCTTGTACCCTTAGTATAGATTGACTTAGTTGACCCTTTTTAAGGGGTGAAATAAGGGTAATGGTGTTAGTACCCTATTTGGTTTTGCAAATTTGATTTCGAGGACGAAATCCCTCTTTAGGGGGATGGAATCCCAATTAAAAGCAAAATCAAATACCTTTAGAGTTAGAAACCCTATCCATGTGGACATATGTACATAATAACTTATGTGAACAATAATTTACCAAACACATTATACTTGTAATTCAACTTGTTTGTTTATACAAACATGAATATGTATTAAGTCATATAGAGATAGTTCATATGCTTGAATCTTCACATATAGGCTTGATGCACATAATAATGCATTGCTTATTACTAATGGTGAATATACATAATGTTGGCTATATCACCCTAATGGTAAAATGTGTATGGATAATGCACCCTAAGGATGCTTTAATATGTAATGATCATGTTGACCTAAACCCTAATATGTAATCATCTAGTTTTGACAACATATACATATATATATATATACCCTTAATGCCTTTCATGATACATTAGTGACATTAGGTGTCATCATCACATAATATACCTTAATGCATATAAATGGATTATAGTCACAAAGTTATCAATATATGAAAGGTATATCACCTTGTTCTCTAATGAACACCTCATCATAATTTGATATATGAATTAATTCATTAAAATTTAATGGGTTACATCATATTCACTAAAATGCATATAATGACTCAAATATGATAATGAATAATTGGATTCACATAAATATTCATAAAATGCCTAATTTGATGTAAAATATGTATAATTTATAATATGAAGTGTAATGGACGAAAAAGATTAATAATGTCATTAATATGAGTATGAAAAATGATATGAAAATGTGCAATATGAATAATTATTTGGAATTATTATAGGCTTAATAACTTGTTGGATAATATTAACCTTTTTCTACAAAATAATTTGTGATAATTCTACATGATAGTTTTTAGAGGATAATGGAGAATGAATTCATGTAATTAAGGTTTTTGACCTAATACATTAATTAATGTTGAAATGGCTTAGTAAACCCTAATTGTGCTTAAAACCCTTGATGAGGGAAATAAACATGATATAATACTGAGATGCAAATGTTTTGGGAAACAATGTGAATAAAATGTGGCACAAGTAGTAGTATAATATATAAGATACCTCTTCATGATGGAGAATATACTAATAAGACAAAAATGTTAATTTGAGTTTGATAAAAGGCTATAGGTTTTGTAGAAACCTTAGTAACACATGACTTATGTAGATTTTCTGTTGTAACCTAGATTAAGGGTTATAACCTAGTATTTAACATTGGGAAGTTGGACACTCACCCTCTCTTTCCTCTTGTTGTGATTTTGGGGATAAAATCCTCTTCAAGGGGTGGTGTGCTGTAACATACTAAAATTCAGGGTCTTCCCTAAAATTTACCCACTTTTGAACTTTTCTTGGCCTTTTAGTCCATTTGGACCTTTTTCATAAATTTCCCTTGTTTTATATTCATTTTTGACCCTTGTGCAATTTGAGCACAATTCAATGTTTAAAATCACCTTTTCCCTCATTTATGATAATGAAGGGGTGTTTGCACAAATAACCCAATTAAGGAGATAAGTGAGGGTTAATAATGTAATTTGGTCTTTAAGGATGGATATAAGTATATAATATTAATTTGGAGCTTTTTGGATAAATATATTAATAATAATAAGCATTTGAATTAATTATGAGTATAATAACCTCTTCACTTTCTCTCTCCTCCAATTTGATGATAAATGTGTGAAAACATATTTAAAGGTTGATATTTTGCTCTTAATACTCATATATATCTTCTCCTTGAATTTTACTCACTAGTTGCATTAATATAGTCATTTCATAATAACTCACACCCTTTAATGTGTTAAAATACACTTTAACGAGCAATGTATTTATTGAGGGCCTTATTGGATATAAATAAGAAAACTAATTGCATAGCATGATGCTACACATTAATATGACCATGTGGTTAAAATTTGGTGTCATTTGGACTTCATTTGACCCTTCAAAATCCATTTTAAATCTTTTTCATATAGTATGATTAAAGTTTTTAAATCAAATGCATTTAATCCATTTCATTCCACCGTGTAACGCTATAGTTTTCAGTTTATTTTCTTGTCACACGCCCCCTTTCTCCTGCGCGCCATCCGACGGTTCTGACCCGCTTCCCCATCGATCCAACGACTCTCCCCCCGTCTCCTACCTCCAGCAATCGAACAAGCAGGCTTCTTTATGCTTCTCGACCCCGCTCACCCTCTCCTCTGTGCCTTCTTGCGTGATTCCTTTTCTGGTGAATTCGGATTCTCACGCCTGTTCTAGCGAGCCCTAATTCGCTCCGACTCCTCCACTGCTGATGAAACGCCCAATCGTGACCTCCTCCTCTTCCCCCGTCGTGAGGTATCAGAAGGTGCTAGACGCCTCCTCACATCTATATAAGGCTATGGGAACGACCCTCGGGCCGCCACCTTTCTTCCTCCTCTTTCAATTTCTCCTCATTTTCCACGGATCTCACCGACCTACTCGGTCTTCTTCCCTGGCAACGACGACCTACTACTTGCACCTCCTACCACCTCGGGTCAATTAGACGCTAGGTAACCAACTTCGGCACCCGCTCTTCCCCTCTCCACACTCAGTTTACCTCGCGATGCCCCCGAATGCTTGGTCCTATAGCCCACTGGACCGCCATCGCCACCGTCACCTACTGGTTGGCATCCTGGTGCTCCTCCGCCCGCGGCGATGCATCCTTCCGACTCGCCTTGGTCCCACGAAGGTAACCACGACCTTAGTTTCTTGTTTCCGTGTGTTTTCAGTGTATGGTTTCCCCGATCTTGCTCCCCTATTTCTGGCCGGATCGAGCTCGTTTCCATAGTTCTCTGGCATGAGAGATCCCTCTTTATGCGTCTCTGTGATCGAAGGAACCTAGGGAACTCGTTCCCAGTTTCCATTCTCGGTTGTGCGCCCTGATGGCGAGTTGTAGCGAAGGAGCTCGAGCTACTGCTCGCGCCCTGACCTTGGCTGGAAGAAGCCAGGTCGTGGAATGACCAAGAGGGTCATCCACAGGCAATGTAACGTTTTGCAAACGCAGGGGCAATCTCGTATTTTCACAGCGAGTTATGTTTTCCCAGTTGCAAAGGTTTTGTTACATGCAAATGACTGATCTGCCCTCGTAGTTTTAATTGGTTTGGTTTGGCGAGCAGGGGTAGTTTAGTCATTTCACCTGTTATTTACATCGAAATTCATTTTCATTTAAATACCTATCACACTAAGGTTTTCTTGCATTCTGATTGGTCGATTTTACTTAATTCATAGTAAATCGATTCATGGTCAGAAAAATGCAAATAAATAGTCAATGGAAAGGATTTTTCATGTAGAACCTGATTTTATGATTTTTGAGTCCCAATTATGATTCCTTTTTCGAAGTTTGCTTTGAATACCTTTTAAGTGTATAATATGTTCTAAAACACCTAATTAATTCATTTTAACTCCAATTTGTAAAATAACATATGTTTTCTTAATCTGGAGAATATGAAAAATCGTTTGGTCTTGGTTTTGAGTCACAAATCGACCTTTTGTTTTCAAGGTAGAAAATTAGGGTTTTCCATATGCTTTATGTCTTTATATATATTAATACATGTGTAATTATGTAACTAGGGAAAAAGGAATGGTGATACAATCAACTTTTGTGAATGTTATGGTAAATAATTAAACATGTATGTGGAACCTATTTTAGTATGTGCACACTATTCTAGTATGTGGCTCCTATGTATGTGAATCATATTATATGAATCCTATCAAAGATGAATGTGAATGTTTATTGTGCAAACTACCTATCCTTCAGTTGGGTCTTTTCCAACCCCACAACCATTATTGTGCTTGCCTTATTATCCTTCTAATTGTATTTATTGGCTCTTTACTTATTTTATGCTTCTAATGCCATTGTGGCTCATTCATTTGAATTATATGAATCTTGCTACTACATATGTTGCCTCATTTACTTGGAAATGCTTAATCTTGTTATTGCCTATGTTGGCTCATCTTTTTGAAATACTTGGAAACATTGTATAATGTTGTTGCTTTGTTGGATCCTTTACTTCTTGGAGTTCTTGGATATTGTTGTTGGCTATGATGGCCTATTTATTTATTTCTTGGGTGTTATTCCCAATGCTATGTTGCAATCTTATTATACTTTTCACTCTACTGCCAAGTGAATGTTTATGCATGATATAGTTATTGGCCAATTGACAATGTAGTGTACATGAGTACAAACCACCCACATGGCACTGGGGTTTTAGTCCCCCTGTCGGGCACTGGGGTTTTAGTCCCCCTGCCATTTTATATATTAGGCACTGGGGTTTTAGTCCCCCTGCCACTTTTTAGGCACTGGGGTTTTAGTCCCCCCTACCATTGGTGAGGTCCGGTAGGTGCCTCACCCTACATTGAGAGGATGTTGAGTCATAATTTATATTCATGCAATTGTAATATTTGTTGATATTGGAATGTGGCAGTTTTCTAGAATCTTATTCACTCATTTGGTCTCACTTCTTGAAATCCCTTAATGGATTATTTTTGCATATCTTATTGATTGCCTTATTCCTATTTTTAACACATACCTTTTTATCTTTCTCTTACTGGTAACCCCAACCATCCAGGCTAGGATCAGAGGGCGCATGGAAGCTCGGTGAACCTAAGGCTAAGGATAGGACAAGAAGAAAAGGAACATATAGCTTGCATGATCACAATTGCTTTTATGTATTAAGTTGTTTTGTTTGGAGACAATATTGGCTTAGTCTAAGGCTTCCTCTACCTAGATCCTATGCTTGTATAAAGTTGTACTCCCATTTGGGAAATTTTTATAATGTACTCTTTATACATTTTGAGTAAAGTCAAGATTTAAATTTCTGCTGCTACACAATTGGTGTTTTTGTTTATCATGTTTATAGTAGAGACTATGTCTTTACAACATGGTATCAGAGCATCAAGGTAGTCGGATTCTTAACTAATTCAAAAATTGTCTCCCCCTTTAGTTAGTTTTTCACCTTAGAGTTGACCTAGCATGAAAGTTTGATTTAGTATCATAATACTAATCAATTAAAAATAAAATTTGTCAACTTTTTGGTGAATTGTCTGTTGAGAAGCTATTAGAGCAATAAGTTGAAGTGATGGTGTCTAGAAAGGGTCAGAGCTTGGGGGCTGGAAATGTTTTCCTCCACCCCACTAGCTTGGTAACGAAGACTCCTGAGCTCATATGACCTGGCCTGGCCTGATCTGATACAGACAACTCGAAATAGTCTATCTTTGGGCATGTTGCCTAATTGTTGAATACCTTAGGAAAACCTTAAGTGATGATTTGATCTATTACACAAAAATCATCCTTAATACCTTATACTCCTATGTTTAGGGTTTAGTGTGCCCTAGGTTACACCTTGAATCTTGGTTAGTAAATCCTTATAGTGTTGAGTTTTATGTACCTTGTACCCTTAGCTTAGTTTGACTTAGTTGACCCTTTTTAAGGGGTGGAATAAGGGTAATGGTGTTAGTACTCTATTTGGTTTTGCAAATTTGATTTCGAGGACGAAATCCCTCTTTAGGGGGATGGAATCCCAATTAAAAGCAAAATCAAATACCTTTAGAGTTAGAAACCCTATCCATGTGGACATATGTACATAATAACTTATGTGAACAATAATTTACCAAACACATTATACTTGTAATTCAACTTGTTTGTTTATACAAACATGAATATGTAGTAAGTCATATAGAGATAGTTCATATGCTTGAACCTTCACATATAGGCTTGATGCACATAATAATGCGTTGCTTATTACTAATGGTGAATATACATAACGTTGGCTATATCACCCTAATGGTAAAATGTGTATGGATAATGCACCCTAAGGATGCTTTAATATGTAATGATCATGTTTACCTAAACCCTAATATGTAATCATCTAGTTTTGACAACATGTACATATATACATATATATACCCTTAATGCCTTTCATGATACATTAGTGACATTAGGTGTCATCATCACATAATATACCTTAATGCATATAAATGGATTATAGTCACAAAGTTATCAATATATGAAAGATTTATCACCTTGTTCTCTAATGAACACCTCATCATAATTTGATATATGAATTAATTCATTAAAATTTAATGGGTTACATCCTATTCACTAAAATGCATATAATGACTCAAATATGATAATGAATAATTGGATTCACATAAATATTCATAAAATGCCTAATGTGATGTAAAATATGTATAATTTATAATATGAAGTGTAATTGACGAAAAAGATTAATGATGTCATTAATATGAGTATGAAAGATGATATGAAAATGTGCAATATGAATAATTATTTGGAATTATTATAGGCTTAATAACTTGTTGGATAATATTAAGCTTTTTCTACAAAATAACTTGTGATAACTCTACATGATAGTTTTAAGAGGATAATGGAGAATGAATTCATGTAATTAAGGTTTTTGACCTAATACATTAATTAATGTTGAAATGGCTTAGTAAACCCTAATTGTGCTTAAAACCCTTGATGAGGGAAATACACATGATATAATACTGAGATGCAATTGTTTTGGGAAACAATGTGAATAAAATGTGGCACAAGTAGTAGTATAATATATAAGATACCTCTTCATGATAGAGAATATACTAATAAGACAAAAATGTTAATTTGAGTTTGATAAAAGGCTATAGGTTTTGTAGAAACCTTAGTAACACCTGACTTATGTAGATTTTCTATAGTAACCTAGATTAAGGATTATAACCTAGTATTTAAGGTTGGGAAGTTGCACACTCACCCTCTCTTTCCTCTTGTTGTGATTTCGGGGACAAAATCTTCTTTAAGGGGTGGTGTGCTGTAACATACTGAAATTCAGGGTCTTCCCTGCAATTTACCCACTTTTGAACTTTTCTTGGCCTTTTAGTCCATTTGGACCTTTTTCATAAATTTCCCTTGTTTTATATTCATTTTTGACCCTTGTGCAATTTGAGCACAATTTAATGTTTAAAATCACCTTTTCCCTCATTTATGATAATGAAGGGGTGTTTGCACAAATAACCCAATTAAGGAGATAAGTGAGGGTTAATAATGTAATCTTGTCTTTAAGGATGGATATAAGTAGATAATATTAATTTGGTGCTTTTTGGATAAATATATTAATAATAATAAGCATTTGAATTAATTATGAGTATAATAAACTCTTCACTTTCTCTCTCCTCCAATTTGATGATAAATGTGTGAAAACATATTTAAAGGTTGATATTTTGCTCTTAATACTCATATATATCTTCTCCTCAAATTTGACTCACTAGTTGCATTAATATAGTCATTTCATAATAATTCACACCCTTTAATGTGTTAAAATACACTTTAATGAGCAATGTATTTATTGAGGGCCTTATTGGATATAAATACAAAAACTAATTACATAGCATGATGCTACACATTAATATGAGCATGTGGTAAAAATTTGGTGTCATTTGGACTTCATTTGACCCTTCAAAATCCATTTTAAAGCTTTTAATATAGTATGATTAAAGTTTTTAAATCAAATACATTTAATCCATTTCATTTCACCGTGTAACGCTATAGTTTCTGGTTTATTTTCTTGTCACGCGCACCCTTTCACCTGCGCGCCATCCGACGGTTCTGATCCTCTTCCCCATCGATCCAACGGTTCTCCCACCATCTCCTACCTCCAGCAACTGAACAGGCGGGCTGCTTTATGCTTCTCGACCCCGCTCACCCTCTCCTATGTGCCTTCTTGCACGATTCCTCTTCTGGTGAATTCGGCTTCTCACGCCGGTTCTAGCGAGCCCTGATTCGCTCCGACTCCTCCACCGCAGACGAAACGCCCAATCGTGACCTCCTCCTCTTCCCCTGTCGTGAGGTCACAGAAGGTGCTAGACGCCTCCTCATGCCTATATAAGGCTATGGGAACGACCCTCGGGCCGCCACCTTTCTTCCTCCTCCTTCAATTTCTCCTCATTTTCCACAGAGCTCACCTACCTACTCGGTCTTCTTCCCCAGCAATGGCGACCTGCAACTTGCACCTCTGACCACCTCGGGTCAATTAGACGCTAGGTAACCAACTCCGACACCCGCTCTTCCCCTCTCCACTCTCAGTTTACCTCGCGATGCCCCCGAATGCCTGGTCCTATAGCCCACTAGACCGCCGTTGCCACCACCACCTATGAGTTGGCGTCCTGGTGCTCCTCCGCCCATGGCGATGCATCCTTCCGACTCACCTTGGTCCCACGAAGGTAACCACGACCTTAGTTTCTTATTTCCGTGTGTTTTCAGTGTATGGTTTCCCCGATCTTGCTCCCCTATTTCCGGCCGGATCGAGCTCATTTCCATAGTTCTCTGGCACGAGGGATCCCTCTTTATGTGTCTCTGTGATCGAAGGAACCTAGGGAACTCGCTCCCAGTTTCCATTCTCGGTTGTGGGCCCTGATGGCGAGTTGTAGCAAAGGAGCTCGAGCTCCTGCTCGCCTGCTCCCGCCCTGACCTTGGATAGAAGAAGCCAGGTCGTGGAATGACCAAGAGGGTCATCCACAGGCAATGTAACATTTTGCAAACGCAGGGGCAATCTCGTATTTTCATAGAGAGTTATGTTATCTCGGTTGCAAAGGTTTTGTTACATGCAAATGACTGATCTGCCCTCGTAGTTTTAATTGCTTTGGTTTGGCGAGCAGGGGTGGTTTAGTCATTTCGCCTGCTATTTACATCGAAATTCATTTTCATTTAAATACCTGTCACGCTAAGGTTTTCTTGCATTCTGATTGGTCGATTTTACTTAATTCATAGTAAATCGATCCATGGTCAGAAAAATGCAAATAAATAGTCAATGGAAAGTATTTTTCATGTAGAACTTGATTTTATGGTTTTTGAGTCCCAAATATGATTCCTTTTTCGAAGTTTGATTTGAATACCTTTTAAGTGTATAAAAGGTTCTAAAATACCTAATTAATTCATTTTAACTCCGATTTGTAAAATAACATATGTTTTCTTAATCAGGAGAATATGAATAATCATTTGGTCTAGGTTTTGAGTCACAAATTGACCTTTGGTTTTCAAGGTAGAAAATTAGGGGTTTCCATATGCTTTATGTCTTTATATATATTAATACATGTGTAATTATGTAACTAGGGAAAAAGGAATGGTGATACAATCAACTTGGTGAATGTTATGGTAATTAATTAAACAGGTATGTGGAACCTATTTTAGTATGTGCACCCTATTCTAGTATGTGGCTCCTATGTATGTGAATCATATTATGTGAATCCTATCAAAGATGAATGTGAATGTTTATTGTGCAAACTACCTATCCTTCAGTTGGGTCTTTTCCAACCCCAAAACCATTATTGTGCTAGCCTTGTTATCCTTCTAATTGCATTTATTGGCTCTTTACTTATTTTATGCTTCTAATGCCATTGTGGCTCATTCATTTGAATTATATGAATCTTGCTACTACATATGTTGCCTCATTTACTTGGAAATGCTTAATCTTGTTATTGCCTATGTTGGCTCATCTTTTTGAAATACTTGGAAACATTGTATAATGTTGTTGCTTTGTTGGATCCTTTACTTCTTGGAGTTCTTGGATATTGTTGTTGCTTATGATGGCCTATTTATTTATTTCTTGGGTGTTATTCCCAATGCTATGTTGCAATCTTGTTATACTTTTCACTCTACTGCCAAGTGAATGTTTATGCATGATATAGTTATTGGCTAATTGACAATGTAGTGTACATGAGTACAAACCACCCACAGGGCACTAGGGTTTTAGTCCCCCTGCCGGGCACTAGGGTTTTAGTCCCCCTGCCATTTTATATATTAGGCACTGGGGTTTTAGTCCCCCTGCCACTTTTTAGGCACTGGGGTTTTAGTCTCCCTGCCATTGGTGAGGTCCGGTAGGTGCCTCACCCTACATTGAGAGGATGGTGAGTCATAATTTATATTCATGCGTTTGTAATATTTGTTGATATTGGAATATGGCAGTTTTCTAGAATCTTATTCACTCATTTTCTCTCACTTCTTGAAATCCCTTAATGGATTATTTTTGCTTAGCTTATTGATTGCCTTATTCCTATTTTTAACACATACCTTTTAATCTTTCTCTTTCTGGATGACCCCAACCATCCAGGCTAGGATCAGAGGGCGCATGGAAGATTAGTGAACCTAAGTCTAAGGATAGGACAAGGAGAAAAGGAACATATAGCTTGCATGATCATAGTTGCTTTTATGTATTAAGTGGTTTTGTTTGGAGACAATATTGGCTTAGTCTAAGTCTTCCTCTACCTAGATCCTATGCTTGTATAAAGTTGTACTCCCATTTGGGAAATTTTTATAATGTACTCTTTATACATTTTGAGTAAAGTCAAGATTTAAATTTTTGCTGCTACACAATTGGTGTTTTTGTTTATCATGTTTATAGTAGAGACTATGTCTTTACAACGTCCAAATGGACTTTTGCTTCATGATCCTGCGCTCTTCACAGTCTTGCTTCCAATCATTCTCGCGGTTCCCACCTCCAACCGGTCTTCTCTCACGGTCTCGGCTTCAGTTCCCACCTTAACGGTCTATGTGCCCTAGTGGTCTCGTCTCTTCGCGGTCTTCAAGACCGAACGCTGCCTCACGGTCTTGAAACCGTGAGGGACAGGTGTCAGAGGAAGAGGGAGTGATGGAAGAAGAAGGAGAAGGAAGGAGTGCGATGCTTGTGGAAGAGGTGGAAGAAGGTGTCACGATTGTTGTAGGTGGTGGTGAATGTGTAGATCGCAGCCGTTGTTGTAGGTTAGAGCGGTAGAGGAAGAAAAGGAGTGATGGCAGAGGGTGAGGAAAATGTGGGGCAGGCTATGATTATTGTTGGTGGTGTAGTATGTGAGCGGAGGAGACACATCTCCTTACGGTGGCGTCGTGGTGCTTTAGGGTTTCAGGTGCGAGCAAGAGGATGAGAAAGTCCTGAAAGGGAGAGGAAGGTGTCGACGGAAGGCGATGGCGCTCGAGGTCTTGAGACTGTGAGGGTACTCCTCACGGTCTTGAGATCGTGAGGGTGGGTCGAGATGTGAAGACTGAGAAAAGGAAAATGATAGCCCCAGACCTCTTGGGAAGATCATGAGGTTGGATGGATAGGGACCATTGATTGGCGATCAAGTGGATGGGAGAAGGCCCAAGATCGAATGGATGATGAAGGTGGTTCTAGGGTTGAGTGAAGGTGTAGTTGAAGGTGGATGGAAATGTGCTTGAGATCAACAGAGGAGGTGAAGTTGATCAGAGATGTGGTAGTGATCAGATGATCTATGGTTTGTAAGAGACATCTTGAATGACGGTGGGCCCACAACAAGATGGTGGACCTAGTTGAAGATCTATCTCCATCATGGCTTGCTCAATCTGCATGAAATCACTGAAATCTAGTTAGTAATCTTGATAATTCAACCAATTAAGTAAATTTGCATTTTGTAAGATTTAGGAGATGAAAGTGAAAGTATTGAGTCGAATTGGGCCCAAGATGATGACTTGCAAACATGATGAATATGCATTCATCAAAAGCGGATCCAACTTTTTGTACTTTAACTTTACATTTCATCACTTGATATTTCCATTATTGCATTATGAATGATTTTACACTCTCATTCTTGCAATAAAATTAGTTCTTTTCCATCTTTGTTCTTGTAATAAAATTTGTTCTTTTCCATCTTTGTTCTTGGTTTTCTTGTTGGGAGCAAGGAACTAAGATGGAAGGTTGTTTAATGGTCACTAGCTAAGATCCATTTGTGGATTCTTTGTCCTCTAGTCTATGGCCTTCTCTCTTCCTTCCAATGTTTTATGTCAAATATCTGTGAATCATGAGTAGTTTTTCATATTAGGGTGTGGGGAATATCCCCATGGCCATAGTGTAGACTAGATCATTTTATGTAAGATGATATTAGTTAAATGGTATTTTGTTTGGATAATCACCTAATTTAAATGACTTGATCTCAAATTTCTATTGAATGTTAGTCTTGGGGCATGTGACTACAGAACCCAAGGCTCATAACAACCAAAAAATGCATATGGAGCTGGATGAGATCTCACAAGAATCTTTATTTGGATGATTGGGCTAGGATCAATGAACGATAGGAACAATGGGTGCACTGGGAGTTTGTCTTTTGTAGAGGCATTCATGAATGTTTTTATGTACCCTCTTCTATGTCATCTTATTTTACATATATCATAAATTTGTTTCATGCCAACTATGGTGGTAAAACCCATAACCCTGATATGTTTTCTCATTGATTCAATCTCATTCATCAATTGCTTGTTCCAATCACTTTACTTACCTACAATTTAATTCTGCTCGTAGATGATTCTTTTCTTATTGTTCTAGCATAACTTCTTTGTTATTTCTTCTTAGTGTCACTTTTATTTTCTTGCAAATTTATTTTCTTATTTTAGCTTAATCAAACAAATCAATCAACAAATTTTTACTTTCTTGCAATCTTGTTCAAAGTGATTTTGATTCGGGATTTCAATCTTAAAAATGTTGTCTGTGGATCGAGACTTTCTATACTAGGAAAGTTAAATTCTAGGATTATGACCCTAGTTTTAGTATGTGAAACGACAAGCACCAAACGTTGGGAGGTTGAGGGAGAACCCTACTGCATGTTGGCAGCCGCCACAAGGGGGAAGAGACTAGATGGTGAGAAGACAAAGTAGAAGAGGGGGATGAAGGAACGAGCTAGATCTAGACCACTCATCGGATGGCTGGCTAGATAGAGAGTCAAATGAGAATGAGAGTGAATAAACTGGGGATCCAACTAAACTTTGGAAAATGAAATGGAGGCCATGGAAGAACCAGAGAACCACCAAGAGAGATAGTATATGAAGAACATATGGGGATGGGGTTAGAAACTGAAAGCTTCCCACCCCTTATCCAGGGAGAAGAAGGTACAATAATAAATACATTCAGAGTTAAAACATTCAAAGAGGCAATTGGTGGCACACCAAAAAGAGAGTTAGGGTTCATACCAGATGACCCTATGTAAGAACTCAACCTAGAGGATGTAGCCTTGGTCAATGAATGTGGAATCCCAAAGATCTTAATTGCCCCTAAAGAAATAAAGATCCTTTACAAACCATTCAAATATGTTGTAATATTGAAATTGGTGGGTTCAAAAATTAAATTCTTGACTCTAAATGAAATAAAAAGGTTACTATGGAAACCAATCGACAGGTCCAGCATGTACGAGCTAAGCATGAACCATTACATCATATAGTTGTTGTGCTAGAGGGACTATCTTACAACAATGTTGGGGGGGCTGGGGAATTTTCGAGCGTGCCTAATGATATGGTAGTGGAATGACAAATTTTAATTGGCTAATGGTAGACCACTGAAGATGGTTTATTGGGTTAGAGTTAGGGATATACCATTTCTCCTCTATAACCAACTGATCTTTGATAGGATACGTCAAGTACTAGGTAATCATATCAAAGTTGATGAGTACACAACCAGCTAGTTGAGAAGCAAGTTCGCTAGACTGGAAGTTGAAGTTGGTACCATTGTACCTATCAAGCCAAAAATTTCCATCAACAGCTATAAGTATGAGGTAGAGTATGAAATGAGACCAAAGCTATGTCTGAGGCACAACAAGATAGGACATGACGTTGAAGACTATTAGAAAGGACATGAGAATCCTGAGGTATAGGAGGTGAAAGAAGTTGCACAATAGTGGAAGGGAAGGAGGCAACAACAAATGTGGGGGTAAGATGGAATGAATATGGGGAATGTTGGAAAAGGAACTCCAAAAAGAACATACACATGAGACAGACATTGAAGGAAAAAGAGAAGTAGCTAAAGAAGAAAGGAAATGAAACAAACAAACAGATAATCAGTGGGATGTGTTGGAGGTGGAAGATAAAGATCAAGAGAAAGACAAGGAGATAAATAGGGATCGAATCCAGTAAGAAAATGTAGAGAAACAACATGAAAAGAGAATTAGGCCAAAGAAGAGGAAGAACTCGATACATGAAGTTTATACTTTGAAGAACATTACAAAAATAACTATGGAAGAGGCTAATAGAGACATGTCAGAGGTCATCATAGAAAGAAACAAGGTGGCTCCTACACATGTAGTAGTGGACCCAAAGGATGACATTGTTATTGTCGGCATCAACATGGAAAAAACTACACAAGACCTACAGATGGAACCGATATATTGAGCTCAACCACCAAACGAGATACTCATGAATACTGTAGATGGAAATGAAGAGGTAGGGGACCCTACAACACACGAACCTCTTACACAAGGAAGGGAGGTGAAAGGAAGCAATGGAAGGATGAAATCAAACTCTACCATTATTCCACTACCAATGACAAGAATCCAATCCAGATAAGAAGAGGAGGCACAAAGGGAATATGGGAGTAATAATGCTTGATAAGGTAGAAAGTCCCTAATCTTTCTGCTTGTTTTATAATTAGAACAATATGTTGAAATGTTAGAGGGATAAGGAGTGACAAAACCCAAAGTTCCCTTATTGGCCTTGTTTTGAGGCACAAACCAAAGCTAGTAGTAGTCCTTGAACCCAAATTTTTAGGACCACAAGTTGAGGCAAAGATTAAAAGGTTGGGTTTAACTTGATCTCCTAGAGTGAAAAATAGAGGTTTGTTAGGACGAATTTGGTTGGTGTGGAAGGATGGGGATTGTGAAGTAGAGATTCTTGAAAGCCATCATCTATATGTATAATGTTAGGTAGATGGAACTTTACTAACTGTCATTTATGCTAGCATGAATCCCATGATAAGGAAACTTGCCTAGGACCATATTAAAAGGTTGGGTGCTATCATCAAGGAGGAGTGGTTGGCATTAGTTGATTTTAACACCATGTTGGACCCCTTAGAGAAGTTGGGTAGCAAGCACTTCATATTTTCTACTGCTAAATTGTTCAAAGAAATGCTTATTGAGGTAGGCCTTAGTGATCTAGGAGCTACTAAACCTAAATTCACATATAAAGCAGGAAGGGTTCAAGAGAGATTAGATTGTCTAGTGGCTAATGTGTAATGGATGAGAAATAATGGAAAGTGGTTGGCTCAAAATTTTCCTAGAGTAAGTTCTGATCATAACCCTTTATTTATCAGTATATATATGGTGAAAGCTTCTTCACACAAATTTTGGATAAAAAATGCTTGGAACCTGGACCAGGGGTTCAAAGCTCTACTAGAAGATCAATGGCAAATAAACATATGCTTTGTTGATACAATGAGAGCCATTCAATCTCAAGTAACCATGTGGGGAGGTTAAATGATAATATTTCTTATAAGAGGCCAGGAGAGGTTTTGAGAGGTATGAATGAGAAGCAACTTAAACTAGAGACACAATTTAGCCCTGACATTGAGGGAAGATGCCAGAGCCACCAAGGGAAGGTTGAAGATCTCAATCATAATGAGGAAGCTAATTAGAGGCAAAAGAGAAACATGCATTGGCTTAGAAATGGATATTGCAATAGAAAATACTTGCATGCATTTGTGCACTATAGAAGCAAAAATGGAATCACAACTTTAGAAAATGATCTAAATCAGTTGGTTGTTGAGGATGGACATTTGAAACAACTGGTGGATTCACACTTCACAATGATGTTCAATGAATCCAACCTGCCCACACAAGAATCTATGGATAAAATACCTTGCCAGTTTAAAGAAATGACCCAAACAGAGTGAAAAAATATCAGTGACTCTCCTACATAGCAAGAAAACCATGGACTAGTTAAACTTATGGGCATATAAAATTCAGGCAGCACTAACGGAACTGATGCGATGTTCATCTACGATCAATGTCAAGTGACGAAACAATCATTGAGCATATCCCTGAACAATATGATATTAGTTCTTATTTTGGAGAAAGGCATCAATGATTTTGTGATTGCACCTATTCCTAAAGTCAAGAGCCAACATTATTGTAAATATCTCATGTCGATTTTCTTTAACAACAATATGCTCAAGTTGGCACCAAAGTGGTAGTGGAGACATTGAAGAGATAAATGAATGATTGTGTATCACATGGACAAAGTATCTTTGCACCAGTTTGGGAAATACTGGATAATATCATTCTAGTCCTGGAAATTAGACATAGCACGAGGAAACCAGGAGAAGGCCCTTATATGGTGATCAAAATAGACTTGTCTAAAACCTATGATCGCATGGTTTGGACATGTGTACTAGATACTATGGGGAAGCTAATTGTCTAAGGAATATTATAAGCTACATCATGAATGTGCTTCAAGGAGGAACAACTAAAATCATATGGAATGTGGAATAGCTTCAAGGCTGCATGTGACGAAGGGGTCGCGTCAAGGTGATCTCTATTGTTAGATTTATCCATGATGTGCATTGAAAGGCCAAGCCAGTTGATAGAAGAGAAGGTGAAGGATTGGAAACCCTTCAAAGTTACATAAAAGGGGCCTCAAATCTTCCATATGGTGTTTTCAGATGATCGTATCATCTTTGCCAAGGATGATAGAAAAGAGATGAAATGTATATTGGAGTGCTTCTAGACATTGAGGATGCTTTTGGTCAGCAAATTTCTAACAAGAAATGGCAATCTTCTTCTCTAAAGGGGTCAAGCGGGACAAGAAAAAGAGATATGTGAGATGTCAAGATTTGGCATGGTAGAGAACCTTGGACGATATCAAGGTGTACCAGGGATCCATGGGCGAATAACAATCAAACGTATACGAGGGTGCTCCATAAATTGGAAAACCACATCATAGGGTGGGTTGCACACAATTTATCCTTGGCATGTAGAGTTTACCTAGCTAAGTCGGTGTTGGTGGCTACATCTACATACATGATGCAAATCAACAAAGTACCTATATCCCTTTGTAATATCCGAATAGAGTGATAATAAAATTCATTTGGTGAGGGGGCTGAATGGAACATCCATTATCATTGGTGGCATGTGAGAAAGTTACATCAGCTAAAGAAGGTGGAGGGATGCGAGTACTGACTATGGAAGAGTGGAAAAAAGCCTTAATACTCAACATTTCTTGGGAATACAAAGTTGTAAGGAAGACCTTGTGGTGTAGGAGCATGGATACAAAATATTGTTCCTGCAAACATGGTTACCGTGCTACAATGTTCTAGAGAACTATGGTGGATTTACATCCAATTCTAAAAGACAACAGTTGATGAATCTTGGTGAGTGGAACCAACACTAAGGTATGGGATGACTGATGTGTGTCAGAGTATGATAATCTCAAAGAATTTGTTATTAAACCTATTCACGAGGTTATAAAGGACTTATATGTGAGAATCCTATACAAGACAAACAATGAATGGGATCTCGAGTTTCTCAAAACTTACCTACTAGAAATTCTAGTGAAATTCATTCACCACCTACCCGTTATTGAATATTTTTTCATCTAGGATGGCTGGGCCTTGAAGCCGAAAACCACATGATATTAGTCTATGACTATTGCATACAAAATTCTATGTGAAGGCCTGAGGAGGGAGACAATTGGTCCTTGGAGAGTTGTGTGGGAAGTAGAAATGTGTATCAAGCTCAAGGTTTCTATGCGGTAGGTAGGGCATGAGGCGATCATGAGTAACAAGAGACAGAAGTTCAAACGACTATGTAATGAAGACGATCGTTGTAGGTGTGGGGAGGCTGTAGAGAACACCATCCATGCTCTGTGGGACTTTTGCGAAGTTACAAGCATCTAGAGATTGGTGAAGGTGGTAGACACAATTATATATTTCTTCAAACTACCACTGCATAGGTGTTAGAAAGAAAACATGGAGAAAGGAACTGAACTATAACAACCTCACTTTCTACGTCCCCCAATTAGGGAAAGACTTTTAAGTTGAGAGACATTACCTATAATCCCAAGGATCCAGATTTAGAAAATAATAAATAATCGAAAATAATTTCATTAATTCACACATATTATCACAAAATGTTTTTGAAGAAGTATCTATCTAAGTCCTCCTTAGATTAATGTAATCACATGGTTTCATCTTAATGTTCATGTCCCTTATCATATATGTATCTTATACCTAAAACACTGTGAAACAAAACACGGTCAGTATGACAAGTCATACTAGTATGTGGGGGAACAAAATTTCACAAGTAAGGATAACAACATAATTCAAAATTAATGTTTAACAATCCAAATATAACATTTTCACCATGACTACCCAATCAAGGTTTCTCCACCCTCTGTCATAACCCCTCAGGGCATCATACTAAACTATTCACTATCTTCCCCTATCTAGGATGATTACTTCATCATGTCTTTCCCTATCTAGGCGGGTGACTCCATCATGTCTCCCCTATCCAGGCGGGTGACTTCTCATGTACCCCTTATTCAGGCTCGTACCAAAATATGCCTTCCCCTATCCAGGTGGATGGCCTTTCCAGACATCTAGAGGTAGCCAAGATTTGGTCTAGTCATGTTCATATATAATGTGATAATCATAGTCACTTTAAAGTTTGCATGGAATGAAATAAACAAGCATTCATATATTTTCAAACCATGCAAACAAATCTCCAGGAAACCATGTGAAACTACAATAATTATTGTTAGGCGTACCCACATACCTTTTCCATGCATTTTATTCAATTATACTTCAAGCATATTGTCAATCAAGCAAGCAAATCAAGCAATCATCATATATTATACATTACGTAAATTCTAATGTGTCACCATCACATTTAATACATATTACTTGATCATCCACTTTATAAACCCTAATTTTGAAACATATGAACCTTTAACCCAAGTTAGATCCAAGATGCCCTTTTATCCAAAAGTTTAATCTCTATCCATTAATCTTAATTAAACTAGTGTTGATCATTAACTCGTGAAACTAGGGTTCTTATGCATATTTTTACATTAAAGATGGTATCTTTATGTACTTTTGAAAATATAGAATAATCATGCCTTAATGATATTTTTATTGTGTTCCTCTCATTTTGTTGATCAATTTTCATATATTCTATGTCCCATTCCTAGTTATAGATCATTTTGTACGATTAACTTAACTTAACTATATATGGGCCAACAACAGGACGCCACATCAGCATGTAAAGTTACCTCTTATTATTTGTAGCTTGGACCAGGATTTGAGCAAAAAAGACTCCTCCACCCGTGCATCTTGAACAGTGGCAGAGGGGCATTAGAGTCATTTGACTCTATTCTGCCTTGCACCTTGCATAGGGCATCACCCAGCTCCTTGCTATTCGCGTGAGGTCATAAGTTGTTGACCCATGGCGGGGTGGCTTCACTCTAGGGCACTCATGCCAGTAGGGCCCCGACGACTAGGTGAGGAACTCCCTCAGGGTTCCAGGGTGTGTGCCGAAAGAGTAGGCACCCTCTTCCACACCTGTCAGAGCAAGCCGCTCTGCTCACTGTTCAACAAGATAGATAAGCATGTCCCCAGGTCCATGGATGTCGGGATCCCTCACGTGTATTAACCTCACCTTGGATCGGCCCAGTATCTCCATCACAAGCCTGCCCTAGTTGGCATGGTGGTCTACAACTCATGTTTTCACAGTGTAGCGATCGTAGTCACAACAACCTACACTCCGAAACTTTGCCACGGTCTCGCCTTGGTACTCTCCCTTATGCATGGAGGGTAAGGGGCGTGCAACCTAAACACAGGAGTCCAAGGTTAGAGATGAGATTTTGGCTCCTTCGACGATTGATAACACCCATTTTATAGCCATTTGGACTTAAATTCCATCATTAAAATAGCCTCCAAACTCAACTTCCTATTCATTGTGTTCTATTTATCATGAAAAATCATGCCCGCTGCATTTTTGACAATATCTCCCATCTTTTGAAGAGCTTTCCTATTTTTCTACAAGAAAAGAAGGAAAACCTGACACAACATAGTGGGAGACAACCGTGACATCCCCATTCAAAGTGCCAGCTAAGGTCATGATTGGCCAGACATGTGGAACAATAAAATTACAACCTCCACCAACCTACTGCTTATAAATAGTAGCTACATGCAGGATGGGCCGACTTCTAGGGGGAAGCTAGTGCCTAAAGTAAACAAGCTAGTGTGCTGAGTTCCCAAGAGTTTGTGAAGTGATAGTTAGGTGAGCATACTCCTATCCTGAGAGGGATGGGAGGAGTTCACTTAGAGATCATTTCGGTAGCAGTAGGCAATGCCCAATGATCCTTGAAGCTTCTCCGAGCATGTCAGGTTCTATCTGAGCTCAAACTTGAGCCGGTCTACCTAGACAAAACAACCTGACACGAAGAACACAAGAGTCGAGATAGTTCCAACCCGACATGTATCTTACCCGATACACATCTTAACCCGATATGGTCCCTTTGTCCATCACAGTTGCAACCCAACACAGTCGCAACCCGAGACAATTGTATTGCGTAGAAGTCATATCCTGATACAATCACTACCCATCATTGTTACAACATGATATAGTCAGCAACTTGACATAATCATAACCCGATATAACTATAACCTGGTATCAGGTTAGCACTGTCCCAGGCATCAACTGCTATGCATATCAGTTCCCTAAATCAAGGAGACTGATACCTATCTTCCTTTTATAATATTTACTTTCATTCAGTACATCATTGTAACCAAACCATTATCTCTCTTATATGATTATTGGAATATGTGGAGCATTTCTCATATCATTCTATGTATGGCTTTATTTTGTTGAATGATCTCTTTCTAGCATCCGAATTTGAGTCCGTTCTTTCTGTTACACGCTTTTATCTAGCTATCAAATCATGTTTCCTATTTTGACTTCTTCGAGAGAGGAAAGTCATGAACTTCTAGAGCTTGGTCTGGTTCAGGTGTATGAGTGTACCTGGGACCAGAGCTACATCTAGTTTATTTCTCATGTGAGTCCATATCTGGCCCCTTTGAGAGATGTTTCCAGTACACGGTTCATTGACACTTTCTTTGAGAGAAGAAGACGTCGGGTGTAACACCTTGCAACTTGCTTTGTTAAAAGTTTTATTTCTTTGTGCTTGCCCAGCTGATTGTCCTTCCTCTTCAATTTTCCTTTATGCAAAACTTCCCTAAAGCTACTAAACCCCAAAATACCATAGCCCTTATCTTTCTGGTAATTCTCCTTGGAGATAGATTTTAGTTTAATTCTTTCAATTCTTTCTGTTTACTCTTTCTTACAACAAACCTTATCCCTTGGCTTTCTGACAACTTAGACAAGAAAAACATATGTTATGAAGCGTTATTCCCCCTCGTCCATGTGTTCGACCCTGAACTGCTACTTCAACCCGGTGCTAGTTGCTGGCGTCTTAAACAATAGGGTATTATAAATTATAAAAGATCAATGACCTAGACATGCTTCCTTCTCCTTTTTGGACCCACGTTTAAGGTTGATCAATTTTTTGGCACTGTTGCGGGGGACTAGGCAATGAATATCATTTTATGAACCTGAGTTTTACTTGCACTTTGTCAAAGACTTTGTATAAATGTATATAAAACTATAGATACATATTGCACATATCTACCTCACCACCCTTATCTTTTTACATTTCTTCCTTTCAGGTTCTTACATCCCTTTCCTCTCACAAGAATGGTTGACCAGGCTCCCGAGGCTAGATCCCTTCAATATTTTATTCAAGTGAGGGAAAATGAGGAAAGGAACCTAGTGGTGGAGCAACCACTAAATGTGGAAAACTTTGAGCTGAAGCTAGGTTTTCTCTAGTTGTTGCAACACAACCGTTTTGGAGGAAATAGTAGTGCAGAGAACCCTTACAATCATCTCACGATGTTCTAGAGGACCTGTAATACTTTCAAGATTAATAGGGTCCCAATAACCTATATCTAAACCCACTGCTTCCCTTTTTCTCTAAAAGATAAGGCACTAAGTGGTACTCAAGCATTTAGGACAGGAGTGTCCCAAAATAGGAGTATCTCAGTAATGCCTTCATAGCCAAGTTCTTCCCTATTGAGAGGACTATAAAATGTTAGAACAAGATTAGTTGATTCTCACAGAAGGTTTTTGAGAATCTGCATGAGACGTGGGAATGATTCCAAGGTTATCAACACGAATGTCCACACCATGACTTTTCTGAGCCAAGCTTGAGTACCACCTTTTACAATGGCTTGTGTATCGGCGAGAGGAAATCCTTGAATGTTGCAGCAGGCAGCAATTTCTTGGGGCTCAATGATTAGAGAGACAGGGAGATCATTGATAACATGGCTACAAATCAACAAGACAGCGAGTATGATAGAGAATCAACAAGTCACTCTACCCCTGAAGAATCAAAGGCGATGCAAGCACTATTGGACAAGATAGACAAGATAGTGACCGATGTTCAAACGTAGAAAAAATAGAGCTACAAAAGCAAGGCCCGACAAGAAATGGTCAGGAGTTGTTTCACATGTAAAGAGCATGCTCATCTTTCTGACTTCTGCCCACACACAACTGTGCAGAGTGATCCTGATGAAAAAGTACAGAGAATGTAAGCTATGTTCAGTACCGACGCCCCAAAAAACTAGGGTTCTCCTACGGGAACACCAATGCCGTGGAAAATTCACACCAACTAATCAGCGAGACCTCTTTTTGTGGCCCGTAGAATCAACAACGCTAAGGTAACTTCCAGCAACAAAGAAGTTACCAGAATGCACAGCAAAATCAACAACAATGGCCATCAATGATGATCGAGTTAATGTCTTTCACTAAAAAATAGAATGACTTGAATGAGAAGCTACACAAAAGTTTTATGGATAGCTCAACATTGTTCAGTCTCATGCAACAACAGATAGGAGGTTTCTCAGCCCAGATCGGGGAGCTCCAGCAGCATAACAAGCCGATAGACCAGCAGTTGGCGAGCCTGGCTCAAAGCATCAACTATCAAGTGGGAAGATTTCTGTCCAACACAGAGACAAATCCCCGAGAAATGAAACTGCAAAGATAGTGATCCTATGATCAGGAGCAGTGGTGCATTCTGTTGATGAACAAAGAGAAAAAGCCAATCACACCATAGTACCAATAAAAGATATAACACATGAGGAGCCTACAGAAGTACCTGTCAAGCAAAAGAAAGTAGCAGATAAGGGAATAAGTGAAGTGGCCTCTGAAGAGTGCCCGGATAGATATGTTGTTGGGTTTTAGAGGAGACAGAGAAGGCAGCGGAAACAAAAAATTTTCTCCCCAACCCATACCGAGGAAACGCGTCAACGTCTATATAATAGGAAAGGATGGTTTGTGGAATCATACCTTGTCCCGAGGCTTGCTCGGCGACAATACCTCACGCAATGCGCGGTCTTCAACTCCGGACTTCGACGATGTCTGTGCAGCTCCTGGTCGCACCGGGACTGACAACTCCTACTCGAACCGGACTGTCGGATGACAGTTGTCCTCCTAAGCGGTAGTGTCCTCCCGCCTCTGTAGTAGTCCACACGGACCACCTGGAACTCCACTCTCCTTATCCCACAAGGAAGTGGAAGGAGTCGCACCCTCGTGTTGACGTACTAGTCGCCAACACGCTCTCCTGCCTCCTGTTGCAACTGCAGTTGTCCTTCCCTTGCTGCACCTCCCTTTTGCGGGAAGCACTTGCTCGGGCTCTCTCACAGTTACCAAAACCAGAGAGAATGACAACTTGCAGAGAAACTGGTTGCACTGAGCTGTACTTTGAGAAGCCCCCAATACCCCTATATATAGGAGAGTCATGGGATAGGGTTATCCATCCCGGGCAATGCGGGACTAATGCAGGAGTAGAAGGGTTCGAGAATTTTCCACAAAAAGCAACGGGTTCGCAACTTGAAATGATCGGTTCACAACTGAACCGATCGGTTCGGCCATTGAGCCGATCGGTTGGACCTGAGCCGATCGTTTGGGGCACTCCAACCGATCGGTTGGTGCCCTGAACTGATCGGTTCATGGTCCTAATCCGGCTCAAAAAGACTTTCCTTGTTTCTTTCCCAATTGGTATCGAATACCAATATTATTCCCAATCGAATTGGGCAATTTGAAACTAAAGGAAAATTCTTGCCGACATGACTTTTCCCAACTGATCCGTTGCACCAGTTGAGCCGATCGATTCAACCCTTGAACCGGTCGTTTCAACCTGGGCATGAGCCGATCGGCCTGGACACTCCAGCCGACCGGTTCAACAACCTCAGCCGACCGGTTCATCACATCAACCGATCGGTTGGGAGCACAGGTTGGGCAAAATCAGTCAATTGCGATTTCAATCAATCCGATACTCCAATCAATGCGTCCAACACCTTGAACCATATGATATTGAGCTATCGACTGATTGAGTGTTTAATTGAACTACTAAACTCCTTTAGTAATCAATCTAAACATTACTTTGTGGACAAAACTCCTCTTCCAGGTTAAATCCTATGTGTGTGACCCTGCAGGTCCATTTCACATTGGCAGTGAAAGTCCATAACACTTATGACTTCACAAGCAAAGAGCGGTGCCTAGTCACACATCAGTGCTACCCAAGTGAAAGTAGAAAGTTGGAGAACAACTTTCATCCTACAATCCGTGAATGGTGTTACAACGAATGTATAATTCCTTTGTCACTGATATCCCGAATGAACTCGAGGCATGGAACAGTCATCCTGTCAACGTTCATTCACTTCCTTGATCTCAGAGTAGACTGGAAGAGATATGTATGACATCAGTATCATATACTGATTCACACATGCATGCACGCCTTTCTCAATCTTACTCATCAAGTGGCCATGGATATCAAACTCCCTCAGGAGGGACAAATCCCATATCTATCACTCACCCCTCAAAAGCCCCATGTGTCAAAGCCACCCAATCATCACCTTTATAAAAACCCATGTTTTAGGACTGTGTTTGATGATGTCAAAGTGTGCCCAACGACATGTGTTGAGTGCAGTGATTTCAGGTCTAAGAATCACACTCACCACCATCACTGTGAGTACTGACTGTGACTACCATCTCATGGTTCCATGTGTCAAACTCACGGTGGGTCTGTCCGGTACCTTGTTCTCTAACAAGTACCTATGTGTTTGGTTTGATATCTCTATATCATGACTAATGAGATTCTATCATCAACCAACACCACAATCTAGTCTTGTGTGTCATTGCTGTCTATCTACCTTCCACAATGACATCCGACTGGGGACATAACAAGAATGTACAAACTCTTAGCATCCGTATGATCTCATCATTCAGGTCATGAACCTGAAGGCATACGTCATTGAGTACTGTCATTCTCTAGACATTCAATCTGTTCTATCACTATCTCATATGACTGAACCAGAAAGAATTGGAAGCTCGCCTTTTATGTTTATCAAATCAATCTTAATGTGTCCCACCAATCATCCCATGATTGGCTCTCAGGGCATACATACCAACAGACTCCCACTTGCATTGCGAGCCAATCACCCATGAATCATATTCATAGTGATTTTCAAACATGTCCCACATGTTATTGTGCTGTAGTGCCAACTTAGTGAGTAATGGCAGCACCTTGCCAAAGTCTGTATAAATTGCATGTCTCTCATCTCTTCGATGTACGTCACACGTATGAGATGGAGTTTCCGTAATATGCGATCTTGTATTCCATTTGCTAACCTTTAGCCACATTGCATGATCAAGGATTCCAGACTTGTCATCAATGAGTGGAATATAAGTTCATCTCATGATCTTTCAGATCCATATAGTATCCACTGCTGTTCACTAACACATAGATACTCAGCTTTTCCCTTTTAAATGGCTTTATTGGAACACTTCCAATTATCAACAAACATTCACTTTTATACATCTCATGTATATATATTGCGATTAATTTTCTGTCCTTTCGGAAGTTCGCATCAATGTAACTCTTTACATCGAACTCTTCTCCATAGAACTAGTGCTTCACAAGCACTTATCAAGTTCTCATGGTATTCCAGTAACACTTACTGGAAGCAGACAGTCATCCACTCGTCATGTCACACATACGAGTTATCAGGATGAGCACATCATATTGCCATGTCCTACATACAAGATGATGAATGCATTTTATTCTTGCCATGTCATACATGCAAGATAATGGGATGATTACATACATGATAGATCCATATCTATTCTTAGTGTTCCCATTCTTCATAAGAATTGGACACTTGGCCATGGGATACTAATATCCATGTAACATGGACAAGTTTTCTCCCATTGAATCTGTGCATACTGAACACTTCAGTACAGATTGCCAATGTATGCTTTCTCTTTCCAGGTCAAGAGATTTTCGAGAACTATCTCTATAGATCTCTATTCCTATCACATAGGAAACATCTCTATCTTCCTTAAAGATAATTTCCACTTTTGGATTTCCATTCTAGAACAATTCCATTTCACATCAATATGTGGAATGTGAATACGCTCCCACTAAATCACAGATCACTTCTTTATCTTTGACATATCAGTCAAACCCTTTGACTATATTATCAAAATAAAGATCCAATTTTGAGTTGCTTGTACTCAATCAATCACATTGATTAGTCCATTATAACTTATAGACTTTATTTGCATTAGTGGATTCATAAACCTTATAGGCTGTGTCATGTACACATCCTGGTTTTATTCCTCGTAGGAATGCGGTTTTAGTATCCATATGCCAAATGTCTTAGTCATTAAGTTGCAATCAACAAGCATCATCCTTCTCAAAATGTTATCCATGTGTCTTAACACTTAAGACTCATCTGCACTTATGGATATGATCCAATGAGTGCTACCATCATGGTCATACCTTATGGTTCACATGGAAGTCATTTAGGATGTAATGGTTTTAAACTATAACTCAAGATTCGGTTCCTCATATTCATCTTGATAGTTGACTCATCACATGAACAACTCATCACATAGATAATTGAGGTGTATCTGTTAAAGATATAAGAACTGACAACCCTTGTGATTCTTAATTTCTTTTATTAGTGTGGGGTATTCTTTTATTAAGAAGAATTCAGTTATTTGATAATCATTCTCTAACTCCTTAGATTATGATTCCTTCTTGATTCACACATCACCATGCCTTAATCATGAGTTCACTATGATACGCTATCATAATCACTCATAAGGATCTCAAACATTTGGTCCAAGTATTTCATTCATTGATCTCATCAAGAATTAATACTTTACCAAATTTGTACTTCATTGATGATAATCTTGAACATTTCAAGACATTCATATTGGTATTTCTCTAAACACCATTTGAAGTATTAGCATTTATTGTAAATACATCACATGTATTATACCTAATAGGATAATCACTCTTCCACTACTTTAGTGAAGATTATTTATTCATGTCCAAGATATTCATGTCCCTTACTGGTTCTCTAACCAAAAGAGTCTAGTTTCATCCATCACATGGAAACTAGAAATGAATTTCTCATGATTAATGCTAATTAAATTGTTTGAGTTATCTATAACTTTTAGGTATCGTCTTATCTTATGCATATCAAATATCACAAGATAAATAAGGCATTGCCAAAAAGATCACATCTTTATAAATTGAAACATCTCTTTATTAATTGCTATCATTGTCATACAATATGCAAAAATAAAGTGTTTCTATCTATTGGCAAGTATGAAATAGCAGTTCATAACTGTATTACATGCCTTATTGGCTGAAAATAAACTAAAGTATTCCTATCTATAAAGGCAACACTTGCCCCAAGTAAGAATGCTTTACACTTTACATCTTGATATCATATATCTCAAAAGTGTTACAAGTTTACTTTCATGACACCTTTAAGTAGAGGTTTCAGTCGCCTCCTTCTTCTTTTGTTCTTCCAGGTAGAGAGGACAATTCCTTTTCCAATGTCCTGGCTTTTGACAATGGTGGCAATTTCCTTTCTTGGTCACGCCTCCCTTGGCCTTGAGAGCTGAAGATGGCTTGGACTCCTGGCTAGCTTCAGAACCTTTCTTAGCTTTGCCCTTGCCCTTGCGCTTGGACTTGCCTTTCTTGCTCGTGATCACCATCACGGACTTAGGCTTGTCCTTCTTCATCTGTAACTCGGCTGTCCTTAACATGCCCAACAACTCTGACAGTGGCCTATCAAAGTTGTTCATGTTGTAGTTCATCACAAACTGACTGTAAGATTTTGGCAACGATTGCAGTATCACATTAGTAGCCAACTCTTGGCTCAGTGGAAATCCCAGTCTCTGCAGGTTCTCCACATACCCAATCATCTTGAGTGTGTGCGGACCAACTGGATCTCCTTCTGTCATGACGCACTTGAACAACGCCCTAGAAACATTGTACCTCTCTTGCCGTGCCTGATCTTCATACATGTTCTTGAGATGCAGAATCATCTCTATGACACCCATGTTCTCATGTTGCCTCTGCAACTCATGGTTCATTGAACATAGCATCAAGCACTTTGCATCAATGGCATCATCAGAATGCTTCTTGTAAGCATCCCTTTCTGTCCTTGGTGCATTAGGAGCGGGTTCCTCTGGAATTGGAGTATCCAGGACATAGAGCTTACGCTCTTGAGTGAGAACAATTCTCAATGTCCGATACCAGTCGTGGAAGTTTGTCCCATTTAGCTTGTCCTTGTCAAGGACGGATCGCAAAGAAAAGTTGTTGTTGTTTGTTGCCATTTGAACTACAAAAGGAAAATATGCAATTTTAGTCCAAAACTCATTTTTGACTTATTTGATTGATTTGAAAGTTTGACGATATAATTAGGCCTTTAATTAATTATCGCTCCCACTATTTTACTTCAAATTGATAGCCCTCGCCATCAATTCGGAAGATTGCAGCGTACAATCTTCTAGTGGGCAAGATCCTGAAATCCTCTAAGTCATGGATCAGCTAGGACTGACACCCACAACATAGATCTCTCAGGTAGGCAACTTTTGCCAATTGCATCATATGCAACTCTTGATAAGATGTCATATACAACTCCTTGCAATGATCAACTCCATGCCTCAAGGTACTAGATCCCATCTAGATCACCTTGTTAAGTCTGACCCAAAGCAAACACGATGAACATGCACCCTGCTAGGGCAGACCCACACATTCATCCTTCACGCTTCCACAAGGTAGACGGTGCACCACGCTAGGGCGTGCCCACACTTGGTCGAACAAGCTTTTCACGTGTGTCGCATTTGGAAGGCATCTAAAACTTAATATTGTATTGAGGGATTTGGTTTTATATATATATATACATATCCAATCACCACAATACATAGTATGTATCATATACATGCTATATCCCACATAAAACATGCACAAAACGATAAAAGCGATGATTATGACCATCCTAATGTGATTCCTCGAGCCAAGAGGAATCACGATCATCTAGGTCTACATCACATGCAACATGTACAAGATGAACATCTTTGCCTTGCCATCCGAGTTGATCAACTTATCACATGAATGATCTGTACTCTCCAGCCGGTCGTCTGGGTGCCACCAGCCGATCGGTTGGCTCCTCCAACCGATCGGTTTGCCTGGTCATCGTGCATCTCATCATGTCCGCCACCCGCTCGTCTCGCTCCTCGAACCGGTCATCAACCGATCGGTTCACTCCTTGAACTGACCGTCTGGAATGTCAACCGATCGGTTCACGCATTGAACCGATCGTTTCAGCTGTCGTCTTGATGTCCGCCGGTCTATGACATAACAGGAAATAAAAATCTATCCTATTTATTACATTGCTTTAAAAAGGGAAACCCCGAGTTACATTCGGGGGGAGCAAAGGTAGGAAAGAATCTCGAATTATTTCGAGTTACATCGGGATTAAGAGAGGGAAGATCGGTGCGCAGACCGAGATGCAAGCAACCACAAACAACCACACACAGATAGGGGTTTATAGGCCATAATCACGCTACACACATCCACCACAAAACTCGTTTAAGGGCAACGCGTATCGAGTGCATTAATAATACATATCATATATGTAATTAGGGATTTGTGGATTTAGGATTGGACATGCATAAAGCCGATATTATTCGCATCGTATGCAATAAATAAAGGCGACAAACCAAAATCGATCATATCGATATTCCTAAAATATAGAGCAGTTGACGTGGCTCTGATACCACTGTTGGGTTTTAGAGGAGACAGAGAAGGCAGCGGAAACAAAAAATTTTCTCCCCAACCCATACCGAGGAAACGCGTCAACGTCTATATAATAGGAAAGGATGGTTTGTGGAATCATACCTTGTCCCGAGGCTTGCTCGGCGACAATACCTCACGCAATGCGCGGTCTTCAACTCCGGACTTCGACGGTGTCGGTGCAGCTCTTGGTTGCACCGGGATTGACAACTCCTACTCGAACCGGACTGTCAGATGACAGTTGTCCTCCTAAGCGGCAGTGTCCTCCCGCCTATGTAGTAGTCCACACGGACCACCTGGAACTCCACTCTCCTTGTCCCACAAGGAAGTGGAAGGAGTCGCACCCTCCTGTTGACGTACTAGTCTCCAACATGCTCTCCTGCCTCCTGTTGCAACTGCAGTTGTCCTTCCCTTGCTGCACCTCCCTTTTACGGGAAGCACTTGCTCGGGCTCTCTCACGGTTACCAAAACCAGAGAGAATGACAACTTGCAGAGCAACTGGTTGCACTGAGCTGTACTTTGAGAAGCCCCCAATACCCCTATATATAGGAGAGTCATGGGACAGGGTTCTCCATCCCGGGCAATGCGGGACTAATGCAGGAGTAGAAGGGTTCGAGAATTTTCCACAAAAAGCAACCGGTTCGCAACTTGAAATGATTGGTTCACAACTGAACCGATCGGTTGGTGCCCTGAACCGATCGGTTCATGGTCCTAATCCGGCTCAAAAAGACTTTCCTTGTTTCTTTCCCAAATGGTATCGAATACCAATATTATTCCCAATCGAATTGGGCAATTTGAAACTAAAGGAAAATTCTTTCCGACATGACTTTTCCCAACATATCCGTTGCACCAGTTGAGCCGATCGGTTCAACCCTTGAACCGGTCGTTTCAACCTGGGCATGAGTTGATCGGCCTGGACACTCCAGCCGACCGGTTCAGCAACCTCAGCCGACCGGTTCATCACATGAACCGATCGGTTGGGAGCACAGGTTGGGCAAAATCAGTCAATTGTGATTTCAATCAATCTGATACTCCAATCAATGCGTCCAACACCTTGAACCATATGATATTGAGCTATCGACTGATTGAGTGTTTAATTGAACTACTAAACTCCTTTAGTAATCAATATAAACATTGCTTTGTGGACAAAACTCCTCTTCCAGGTTAAATCCTATGTGTGTGACCCTGCAGGTCCATTTCACGTTGGCAGTGAAAGTCCATAACAGTTATGACTTCACAAGCAAAGAGCGGTGCCTAGTCACACATCAGTGCTACCCAAGTGAAAGTAGAAAGTTGGAGAACAACTTTCATCCTACAATCCGTGAATGGTGTTACAGCAAATGTATAATTCCTTTGTCACTGATATCCTGAATGAACTCGAGGCATGGAACAGTCATCCTGTCAACGTTCATTCACTTCCTTGATCTCAGAGTAGACTGGAAGAGATATGTATGAAATCAGTATCATATACTGATTCACACATGCGTGCACGCCTTTCTCAATCCTACTCATCAAGTGGCCATGGATATCAAACTCCCTCAGGAGGGACAAATCCCATATCTATCACTCACCCCTCAAAAGCCCCATGTGTCAAAGCCACCCAATCATCACCTTTATAACAACCCATGTTTCAAGACTGCGTTTGATGATGTCAAAGTGTGCCCAACGACATGTGTTGAGTGCAGTGATTTCAGGTCTAAGAATCACACTCACCACCATCACTGTGACTACTGACTGTGACTACCATCTCATGGTTCCATGTGTCAAACTCACGGTGGGTCTGTCCGGTACCTTGTTCTCTAACAAGTACCTATGTGTTTGGTTTGATATCTCTATATCATGACTAATGAGATTCTGTCATCAACCAACACCACAATCTAGTCTTGTGTGTCATTGCTGTCTATCTACCTTCCACAATGACATCCGACTAGGGACATAACAAGAATGTACAAACTCTTAGCATCCGTATGATCTCATCATTCAGGTCATGAACCTGAAGGCATACGTCATCGAGTACTGTCATTCTCTAGACATTCAATATGTTCTATCACTATCTCATATGACTGAACCAGAAAGAATTGGAAGCTCGCCTTTTATGTTTATCAAATCAATCTTAATGTATCCCACCAATCATCCCATGATTGGCTCTCAGGGCATACATACCAACATATGCACCCCGCATATCTTTCCTGTGCAAGCTAGTGAAGGCCCAGTTAAAGAAAAGATATGAGAAGTTTATAGCTGCAATCAGAAAACTACACCTCGACCTACCTTTCTTGGACGCCATTGAAGAGATGCCCACCTATGCCAAGTTTTTCAAAGATTTCATTTTGAAGAAAAGGAGAGGTGAGGACATCGAAACAGTGAAGTTGACCTAGATGTCTAGATCTTTCATTAAGGCAATTATGCCTACTAATAAAAGTTAGCAACAAAGTATTGGAAACCTAGAAAACATTGAACAAAAACTGCCATACAGATACATGTAATCTCCATGGTTTCATTACTGGGCACACGTCTCTGGTGTGAGATTGGCTTGCATTCCTATATCTTTTTGTTTGGTGGTCGACCAGGTTTACTGCACAATTTCATCAATGGCATTAAGGAAAATGATTCAGAAGAACTCTGACACTTAAGAGACCAGTAAATTTACAAAAAAAAGAGAACGAAATCTTAAGAGTGTCACCTTTCAACCCATTTGCACTCAAGCTTTAAATTCCTAGATTGTTTTACAGAATCGGAGTGGTCGAGCTTCTCAATCGCAAAAGGAAACACAGAGGAGAGGAGAACACAAGTTGCACAACTCAGTAATTGAAAGTAGAGATAGCTCAAAGAGACCTAGAAAACATAATCAATGGCGAGGAAAAGCTTACAACTACCAACAAAATAGAAATATTCGATTCAAGACTATAACAACAGCTTCATGAGATGAAGTAGTAGTCCACATCAACATCTTCAAGTCATAACAATCTTCATAGAGTCTTTTGAGTTGATCACTCTGAATGAGCCAGCAACTACTACGTCTCCCCCTTGTAACCTTGTTCATAAGGATAACAAATAAAGATAGAAGATAGATCAATAGTAGGGGTATTTGAGCCAAAAGATAACACCTTAATTATGTATTTGATCACTCTGCTTGCAGCCTGGAAGTCAATCAATGAGGCTCTTTTCACTTATATACCATCAAATTTTGGCATCATAGCTTTGGGCCTGAACTAATGGGTGAATGATCATAAACTTGTAATAAGCATGTTTGTTGGACTTAGTAATGAACCATGCAACCAATGCATCCTCAGTAGTTTTGACAAATTAGGGAATTTGTTACTGCATATGTTTAGTGCAGTGTTTCAAGAGGAGTCCTACTGAGTTCAAATTGGCTGTAGGTTTCTAATGAGATTTTTCTATTCCTGTCCATAGACATCATAACCGTTTTCAAGTTACAAAGTTTTATATCACAACGTAAAATATCAATACATAAAAAGTACTAAGAAGAAAACCAATGCAGATTCCATCATGTAATACTAGTTAAAATGATCATAACAGAGTTGACATGATAACAATAACAGAAAAGGCATGCAATTTATAACTATGTCAGCCAAATGATATTGTTCCTTTCCATTAATCTAGCCCAAATTAATCTTTCAAAAATTCTACTTAAGAGTTTGGCAATTTGAGCATATATCATTGGCCATTGAAGTGGCAACATCAAAATAAAACTTCTCATGTTCAGGGCCTCATGATATGATTACCAAATTAATGTAAGAACATGTACAATTAAATGACAGTGAATATCAATATCACTTAGGTTACTAGGTGAATGATTATTCAAGGTAGTGTTAAAATGGGAATGAAATAGATAATAATAATTGCAAACAACCAAGGTATTTGCCTATAGACTTCAATTCACCTTAAATCTTTTCTTGGTTTGTGTTTTGAAGATAGTGATGCTACTGCATGCAACAACAAAAAAGTGGGTGTTAAATGGATTATAGGTTAGTGTAAAATATGTGAACACCACCCACCACCAGACCCCTACTAAGAATCAATGTTCATATCATAAAACCAACACCAGCTTAATAGGAAGCTTTCTGACTAAACATAAATATAAATGAATTAGATTTGGTGGCAAGAAGTTTTCTGACTTCATATGGAAGCATTTGTTGTAGAAAATTTAATGTAGAAGGGGTAGTTTTCTTGTCACATAGTTGGAGCCCTTTCTCCCTAGAATCTAGGACTGCAGAGGGACAACCTGGTGGATAAACTTCACATTCTATGGTGGGATGAAAAAGGATATGATCATCTTCATGGGGAAGACAATTTTGTCTCAAATAATGATACTTGCCTTTCTGTATATGTGGATACCCCCATTGCTTAAGGTATTATCAACCTTGCTGAATAATGCAAGAAGAGACTTTATTGAGTAATGTAAGAACAACATGTATTTCCTTATATCATACTATATTCTTAGAAAAACCCCAGACCTATGATGTTCATAACATCACCTAGTACATCATACACACTATATGTTAATATCAGTGAACTGCCTACAATATAAAATATATTGAGTAAACATAGAGCTATATTGAGTCAGAATTTAAATTACGGTAGCCCATATAAAAGAATTGAAAAGAAATTCAATCTTGGTCACTAGTAGGAAATAAGCTCAAAAGAATTTGCACAAGGTATCACAAGTTCCAAGATACTTGCCTGCGTACTCTTTTTTCCCATAATCCTTATGGTAATAGCAACTGAACTTGGTTTTTTTATTATCCTCACGGTGACATGTCAGTATACCCACATAGGCACCTTGGTGTAAGGATTTTCTTATGAAGACACCTAAACAACTACGTTTGGATTTCCATGAAATTTATGTATCCAATTAGATTATGAAATTTTCTAAAAAGAAAATAGAATGAAACTAGAAATAGAACCCATCCAGCCAATAATTTAAAAACTACTAGTTTAACCAGTACTAAGAGGCTCTACGTGATGACATTACAGATAGTTCCACTGGTTTAATATCCTTTTAAGATAATGGTCCTAGTCCAACTGACTATATTAGATGTGACACTCCCAAACATCTTCAACAATTGGCAGTTGACCCTTGCAGTAGGACCTTGAAGAGCATGTTCCAGTGAAGGATGGGAAAGAAGACCATCAAAGCCGGTAAACAGAGTTTGACAACCTCAAAATTAATGACAAATTACAATGAAAATGAAACCCCTATTGTAGTGTCTTAGCAATGGTAATATGTGTCCATTTGTGTCAATACAATATATCATAGATACCAAACACTAGCATCACATCTAGGTAGATATATCACTTACTTGGTCAACATCTGGGCCAAAGAACTCTCAAGTTTTTGCAAGCAAAACTAAGATCAATAGAATCATGAATGTTGGAAATAGGGTTGAAATCCTCACTGGAAAGACTTTTTGTATCAACTGAGGTAGTGAAACGAGTCTTTTCAAGACATCCAACTGCTAACAGATACTAAAGTCAAAAGTTGTTTATTGAAGTCCCAAATTACAGACTCAAAGAGACAATTGGAAGTATTACAAAAGATACAAAATAAATATTGAACACATTCTGTAGTACTAAACTCGTACCTTCAGCATGGAGAAAATTGAAAACAGAGAAAAATCCAAGGCGTCATCAGAAAAAACTTGTGTTGGCTACCTTAGAATAATTTACGGATTTTCCTCTTCTTTGAATGGGGTACTAAAGCTTGGCCAACCTGGATCATATATAAGTAGTATTAGATTATCAATTTCCAATCCTGGACTCAAAATGAGACATTCTTGGTTTTGGAAGTCACTCATGTCAATTAGTACATACAACAAAATGAATAAAGTAACAAAGATTTTTTGTGAATAAAGTAATAAACTTAGTACACAAGTTTTTGGTTAGGGATTTCAAACTGATAAAAAAAACAAGACACAAAATGAACCTCAATAAAAGCATACCAAAACTCACATCATGGATTTATTTTGCCTTATTGAACCATATAATGGCCTTCATTAGGCTTCCTGAAGGCACAGTCCTCTTCCTAGAGGCATGGTCTTCTTCCTAGGAAGTAATCACAGATGGAAGCATCAGAAAATAGGGAACAATAGTTTCAATTCATGGGAATAGTCTCAAGGTTAACAATAGACAATATATGGTTTACTATTATGCATTCCCACTAAATCCAAAGACAAACTTGTTGGCAATGATCTATATACCTCTTGGAAGTAGTGATCCTTAATGTGGCTTCCTCAGTTGTTGTGAGAAGTATTTCCTGGGTCTGTAGATGCATCCGTCTGTTGTCATTTGGTGGGTGACATAAATACATGATGAAATCATTAAATAATAATGATCATGTAAACACTCCTGGTGTCTCTATTCACTAGAAACCTTGATCTTGTCCGTCTTCGTGATGGTATTCAAAGTGTTCGCACATGATTCATATTGTATGAATGTGGCATGTTTCCCTTTATCTTAGACTGGTTGTAGTATCATGCAATGAAACAAAACTCATTAGATAATTGAACGATACAGAACTGTAAGAGTACTTTTATGCATAAAATTACCTCATGTATTTGCAAATGTGCAAAATGAATATTTTAATAAGAAATCACTTGGGAGAAGGAAGCATGCAGTTCCATTTTATATATTGTCCAATGCGCACAATTTCCTGCATTTCTCAATGCAGCAGTTCCATTTCAATAGACTGTCCAATACACATCATTTTTTGCATTTCTCATTGCAGCAGTTTCATTTTTATAGGTTGTCGAAAACCCATCATGCTAACCAAAAGCCAAAGAACAATTGCTCATCTATCTAATAGGACAAATAGTAGACGGTAAAAAATAGACATGTTCACCGACAATCTTGACATATAATAAACTATTTATGTGTCTCCTATAGCCAACATTAGTTATCTAGATATAAATGATATGCAAAAAACTCTTATAAAATGTGAACTACACAATGGCATATATATAGTAAAGAAGGTCACGTTCAGTCCACTGATATTTAATATTAGATCAGGTCACATGCTAAAATTCTAAGTCTAATTCTAGAAAGTGCAACCATATAGAAAGGAGACTAATATATCAATTGAATTACAGAACCAATAACAATTATGAGTTAGCCTACAACCTAGTTTTGAAGAAAAGTGACCAGGAAATGTATCAACTTCTTCCTTGGGGCTTGTACACACAATGAAAAGGATAGTACTAAAAATTGACCTACAAAAATTGAAAATGTACCCATCAATAACCACATAGTACTGGATCTGAGGCATCATCCTCCTTGCATTTCACCTATGGAACACCAATTTTAGACCCGACGATCATACTTGTTGTCTAGTCTATGTATGCTTTGCCTAAAAACTCCAAACTGTAACTTTGGGTCCATATTGATTCTTTGTCTTGAATCATAGTGTTGCACACATACATTGAACTTACTCTTCTTCTTCATAGTAAAGAATCTACTACACACACAACTCAATCACTCTCCCCAATTAATATATACGATGAACAAGTCAGAGAAATTTCAATTCCCAACATTCACAAAATTGAAACCATAATAGAAAGGTAAGGATTCTGGCCACAATTATTCAAGGAGGTGGGTTATATCCAAAGGAGGGACACATTGCTTTTATTCCTAATCAATCCGTATAAAAAAAACTTGTGAGCAACATGACGCATCTGGAGTCTCCATTGATATTCAAAAACATAGATATCTGCTATATCTAAGTAACATAATTGTAATAGAGAACCATATTTTAGTCAAACCGAGGTAAAGGGGTAGGTATGTGTGGCTTTATCCCTTCTTATGAAGCATTCTTGAGAAAATCACATTGTCTAGATGAATAAAAATACAAAAATGTAGTTAAACCAATAAGAGGATAACTCTAATGTTTGAGAAACATTCACCAATGATATCATGGCATTATCATATATAGTGACATTCTGTAAATTAATAATACAATCCTATTATTATTGGAATTTGATATTAAAACAAGATGAAGTTGTGATGGAAAATTGTATCAAAACATGAAGAGAGTAGGGCATCACATATGAATTGCAGTCACTCTAAAGATGTATCTGCAATGTTAATCAAATAAGGATGCTAACACGTAGAAATCACCAAATTACAAGTAGTACTAAAATTTATACCTATATAAGGATGAACCAAGGCCAAAAGAGACAACATCAAACCTTTTAATCACTCCACTTTAATACAACTAGTTTTGGATGTCATCATGATCAGCAAAAGAAAGAATTAGATGAAGATTCAAAACATATGGTGACATATCGTTGAAAATTGGGATAAATCTTATGTTATAATAATATATCTAGGACAGAGTATGCATGTGGAGATACAAATGCAATAAAAGAGAAAGAATGATCAGTCTATTTTATATTATATTCATCTTCCTCCAAATTACAATTACATAGAATTTAGGTTTAACAACAATTGGCATGTCAGTGCAAGATGGTAATGAAACAATATTGAAAAGGATACCTTCAATATTTATGAATATATATGGATCCCTTGACTAAGAGTGAAGCTACCACATGATGAATGTGTCATGGTCATTCCTTGTTGTTGTTATTGTTGGAAGTAACATCCATAAGTATTCGAGATCAAATGCTTATTGAAACTTTTTGAAGCTCAATATTGAAGAATGATAATGCATTAAGTTGACAAAGCTGTATCATATTTTGTATGATGTGTAAGCATGAAAAAATATAGAAATCTAAAGGAAACCTTTCATAAGAAATAATTTATCACTCTAATAATGTTCTCAAGCATATCAGACATTAGTGATTGCAGCTTAATGACAAGTAGCCAACGTTATTCTATCTTAACAGTCCCAAACCAAGGAACCTTGGTAACTATTTTAAAAAACTCTATATGATGGTACATTTGTGACATGTTCACTGAACCTCCTATTTTGGTAGAGTTCGCACATGGGTGAAACAAAACAGTTGACAGCTGGAATGATTATTAGCGTTAAACTCATAAACAAAGTTAAGAACAAACAAGATGAAGCAACATATAACTTAGTATACCTAATGTACTAAATGATAATTTATAAATATATATTTGTCTACGGTCAAAATATTATCCATGAAAAGTAGAATTTTATGATGTCTATGACGAAAATACTAAAAATCAGAATACAATATCATTAGCAAGGAAAATTTACAACATGTTACAACATGGATGGCTTTGTATGTACTCCAACACAAAACAATATTAGGTGAGAGACTTGGGGAGGTGGTTAAGATTATATTGATGGGGATGTCATTAGGTCAATAACAAATTCTTCATTCTTTCCCTTTAAAAAAAAATCTAGAATTTCTAGCAGCTACAACTAGTTAAATAGAAGTTATGAGTTTGATTATGCTCAAATCAAACAAGAAAATTCTACATGAAGCTCCTTATCACAAGTTTCCTTTTAAGAAAATAGTTGTAGACATAATATGCAATCAAGAAAACTCAAAAGTGACGTTTAAAATTTTGAAGAAATAGATATAAGAATAGTATTTGTTAATTACAGAGATCAGATTATCATTTGATGCATGGGAAATGGATAGTGAATGAAATAAGAATGATTCCTTTATAGATGAGAAGTAAAACATTACTATGGCTTTTGTATTTGGTATGTGTTATATGGTAAACATCTAGTGTTGTCTCTAATTTGTTTTTATAGTGAACATTCTTCAACCAAAACCATACATGCTACATGTCTAGTATACAAGACATCTAATCAAAGAAACTCTGTGCCACCAATCTGGTTGACATGAAATGATAAGGAAAAAGAAGAAACAACTGAATCTAACTAAGGAGAAGGCAAAACAATCAATGGCTTATAGTGTGGGCACCAAAAGCTTTAGCTAAATCTGAAAGCACATCTTTAGGCCTACCTCGCTGAACTAACAGGTTGATCAGGTTCTTTCTCGAGTCATCCAGGCATTCCTACAAGCACACAACCCTTATCTCTATTGGTATGTATGCCCATAGAGCAAGTCATGTGATGATTGTAATGGGATACTTTGTAAATGATTTGAATAATAATAAAGGCAATTTCCAATATATATGTTTTTACTGTTTCTGAGATTATAGTGTAACATGATAGATGTCTAGAGAATTGTTTTTACTCCATAACGTATGCTTTTAGGTTGAGGACCAAAACGATGAGATCATATGGATGTTAAGAGTATACTTTCTTGTTCAGTCCCTAGTTGGTTGTTATTGTGGAAATAACCATAGGAATCAATAACACTAAAGACTAGATTGTGTTTTGGTTGATGACAGAATCTCATTAGTCATGATATAGTGATATCAAACCAAGCACATAGGTACTTGTTAGAGAACAAGTGTATCAGACATACCCACCGTGAGAGTGACACATGGAACCATGATTTGGTAGTCACAGTTAGCTCTCACAGTGATGGTGGTGAGTGTGATTCTTCGACTTGAAATCACTACACTCAACACATGTCATTGGGTACACTTTGACATCATCAAACACATTCCTAAAACATGGGTTGTTATAAAGGTGATGATTGGGTGACTTTGACACATGGGGCTTTTGAGGGGTGAGTGATAGATATGGGATTTGTCCCTCCTAAGGGAGTTTGATGTCCATGGCCACTTGATGAGTAGGATTGAGAAAGGCATGCACATGCATGTGTGAATCAATATGTGATATTGATGTCACACACATCACCCAGTCTGCTATGAGATCAAGGAAACAGATGAATGTTAAAAGGATGACTGCACCATGCCTTGAGTTCATTCAGGACATTAGTGACAAAGGAATTATACATTCATTGTAACACCATTCGTAGATTGTAGGATTGAAAGTTGTTCTTCAACTTTCTATTTCACTTGGGTAGCACTGATGTGTGACTAGGCACCTCTCTTTGCTTGTCAAGTCATAAATGTTATGGACTTTCACTACCAATGTGAAATGGACCTACATGGTCACACACACTAGGGCATGTTCCTAGAAGAGGAGTTTCTCCATAAATCTTGTTTGTATTGATTACTAGAGTAGTTTAGTAGAGGCAACATCCCCATGCGACATGGAGTCACCATCTCTAGAGCTCAATGTCCCCAATCTTGTGAAGAGAGGGTGCGTATGAATGGGATCCCATATGCATCAGCCATCTGATCCATCATGTACGCTATGTTGTGCACACACCCAGATGTCTCGTATGCCCTCAGCATGACGAGAAGGTACCAGTCAGATCCTAGGGATGCTCACTGGACAACCGAAAAGAACATCCTTAAGTACTTACAAAGGACTAAGGATCAGTTCCTTATATACGGTGGTGAGGAAGAACTGGTAGTAAGGGGTTACACCGATGCAAGCTTCCAGACTGATAAAGATGATTATAGATCACAATCAGGATTTGTATTTTGCCTAAACAATGGAGTTGTGAGCTAGAAGAGTTCCAAGTAAGAAACAGTTGCTGATTCTACTATAGAGGTCGAGTATATCGATTCTTCACATGCAACAAAAGAGTCTGTGTGGATCAGGAAGTTCATCACTGAACTTGGTGTAATTCCCAGTAGCTGTGATGCAATAGAGCTTTATTGTGACAATAATGGAGCTATTGCTCAAGCTAAGGAGCCCAGATCACATCAGCGGTCCAAGCACATACTGTGGCACTTTCATCTCATACGGGAGATCGTACATCGAGGAGATGTGAAGATTTGCAAAGTACCAACTGAAGACAACATAGATGATCCACTGAAAAAGGCCCTTTCTCAGCAAAAGCATGATGGTCATGCTAGGTCACAAGGACTGAGGTTTCTAGGTGACTGGCTCTAAGTGCAAGTGGGAGTCTGTTGGTATGTATGCCCATAGAGAAAGTCATGTGATGATTGTAACGGGATACTTTGTAAATGATTTGAATAATAATAAAGGCAATTTCCAATCTATATGTTTTACTGTTTCTGAGATGATATTGTAACATGATAGATGTCTAGAGAATTGTTTTTACTCAATAATGTATGCTTTTAGGTTGATGACCTAAACGATGAGATCATATGGATGTTAAGAGTATACTTTCTTGTTCAGTCCCTAGTCGGTTGTTATTGTGGAAATAACCATAGACATCAATAACAATAAAGACTAGATTGTGTTTTGGTTGATGACCGAATCTCATTAGTCATGATATAGTGATATCAAACTAACCACATAGGTACTTGTTAGAGAACAAGTGTACCGGACAGACCCACCATGAGAGTGACAGATGGAACCATGATTTTGTAGTCATAGTCATCTCCCACAGTGATGGTGGTGAGTGTGATTCTTCGACCTAAAATCACTACACTCAACACATGTCATTGGGTATACTTTAACATCATCAAATGCAGTCCTAAAACATGGGTTGTTATAAAGGTGATTATTGGGTGACTTTGACACATGGGGCTTTTGAGGGGTGAGTGATAGATATGGGATTTGTCCCTCCTAAGGGAGTTTTATGTCCATGGCCACTTGATGAGTAGGATTGAGAAAGGCATGCACATGCATGTGTGAATCAATATGTGATATTGATGTCACACATATCTCACCCAGTCTGCTCTGAGATCAAGGAAATGGATGAATGCTGAAAGGATGACTGCACCATGCCTTGAGTTCATTCAGGACATTAGTAACAAAGGAATTATACATTCACTGTAACACCATTCATAGATTGTAGGATTGAAATTTGTTCTCCAACTTTCTATTTCACTTGGGTAGCACTGATGTGTGACTAGGCACCGCTCTTTGCTTGTCAATTCATAAATGTTATGGAGTTTCACTGCCAATGTGAAATGGACCTGCAGGGTCACACACACTAGGGAATGTTCTTGGAAGAGGAGTTTCTCCATAAATCTTATTTGGATTGATTACTAAAGTAGTTTAGTAGTTCAATTAAACACCCAATCGATTGATAGCTCTAAATCATAGTGTTCAAGGTGTTGGATCAGATGATTAGAGTATCATATTGATTGAAATTGCAATTGATTGATCTGCTACTTCAACCGATCAGCTCATAGAGATGAATCGATCAGCTCAAGCTGGTGAGCCGACCGGCTCAGGTCAATGAACCAATCGATTCACATTGTTGAACTGGTTAGGTGAACAACTGAGTTTGTTTCACTTGTTCAAATTCGATTTGGACAAGGACTAATAGTTGATTAATTGGAAACAAGCATGCAAAGTGAATTTGAGTTGGACCAGGACCATGAACTGATCGGATCATGTTTGAACCGATCAGCTCAAGGGCCTAGACGATTAGTTCAGGGCTGAACCGATTGGTTCAACTGCCACTGTTTGTTAGATTTTGTGGAAAATATTGAACCCTTCTACTCCTGCTTTAATCCCACATTGCCTGGGGTAGAGAACCTTGTCCCATGACCCTCCTATATATATAGGAGTATTGGGGGCTTCTCAGAGAGTAAAACTCAGAACACGAGTTGCTCTACAAAGTTATCTTTCTCTTTATTTGTGGTAACCAGGAGAGCCCGAACAAGTGCTACCCCATAAGGGAGGCACAACAAGGGAAAAACAACTATAAAAAAGTGACTGGTTGCAGGAGAGTGTGTCGGTGACTTTTTTTTTTGAGCAAAAGGATCGATTCATTACTTGTTAGCCATACGACATCTACAATTAGGGAGAAAGATAAAAACAGAACATACAAACGTCACATTCAGTAACCCATGGGCACTGCAACTCATATTGGAACGAGAGAGAGAGACATTTCTACATTGATTCTTCTTCCTTGAGGCTATCTTAAGTAGCTTTTCCTGAAGAATTCCTTCAACCTGAGCGTTAAGTAGTGGTAGAGGGGATGGAACAAGATGATATTATGCTCGTATATCAACTCAAACGAAGCCATACAACTGAGTAATGAGATCAATCCAGAGCAAAGATGTGATAGCCGTACTTAGGTTGAATTACCGGGGGAAACCCCAGAAAAACCACCGCCTTCACAGAGGAAGGAGTAGCAATCCTTATTCAAAGGAAGAAACAACACCGATATACGGCGGAACAAGGCAGATAGCCTACCAAAAACTAGCACCCAAGAGAGAAACCTACAAGGTAGAAACAGAGGAGGGAAACCCGCCTCTTCCGGAACTCCTGTGAGGAAACCCCCACCAGCCACCTGCCTCAGCCTCAAGGCAGATCTGAGCAAGACTCTGCCAGGAGAAGAGCACCACCACCTCCTGTAAGAAACACACTGAAGAGAAGAACCGATCACAACCAGGTCGCACGGCCTCCGCCCAGGGAGGTGAGGAGCTCGGAGAGGCACCTGCAAAAGGAAACCGGAAGAAGAGGCAAGTCGAGGAGGAGGCCTGGGGGGAGAAGGTGACGGCCCAGCGGGATGCCTGACCCCCTCCCCCAAGCCTGAGCGCCGCACACAGTGGGAGCCCTAGCTCGCCGTCATGATCGCAGATGGGAGGACATGTCAGTGACTAGTACACCAACAGGAGGGCACGACTCCTTCTAGTGCCTTGTGTGACAAGGCAATCAGAGTTCCAGGTGGTCTGTGTGGACTACTTCAGAGGTGGGAGACTTCTGTCGCTCATAGGAAAACTGTCAATCCCGACAGTCCCAGTGAGACCAGGAGTTGCACATACACCATCTAAGACCAGAGGTGCAAACTACGCAAGACGCGAGGTAACGTCACCGAGCAAGCCTCAGGACCAGGTATGTCTTTACAAACCATCCTTCCTACTGTATAGACGTTGACGCGATTCCTTTATACTGGGTTCGGAGAGAAGAAAATTTTGTTTCCGCTACCTTCTTTGTCTCCCCTAAAACCAAACATTCTCTACTAATTAAATCATTATAGAAAGAAGATTGACTAATTAGTAACAATTTTAATTGTAGAAAGAAATAAACCCCAGTCTTAATAATTAAATCATTGCAAAAAGAAAGACTTAGCAGTCAACAGAATTGAAAGATCATGTGAGTTCACAACAATTATGGACCAAAACAATTTTTTGGGCATCATCTACTTTTGATCTTTGATAACACACACATATCAATTAGGGTTTACCTAAAAACACAGAAAATGTGAATTATGTTTGTTGGCGGGTCTCCTCTGATCTGACTTTCCGTGAGGTTAATTGCTTATAGAGAATAGGACATCAGAGTTTACGTGATGAGAAAATGGTGAGACAGAGATAGGTAGGGGGTATCAAGGAGATTAGAGTGAGAGAGAGAGAGTGATCAGGTAGGCACATTGATTGGGGGCAGGGGCGGGGGAGGGGGCAGGGAGCGCGAGGGTGGGAAGGTCAGGGATGAAAGGCTGGCATGATTGATAGGAGCGGGAGTGGTGGCCACGCCAATTGGGTAGAAGAGTTCAACATGCGGCAAAATTGAAATTTTGGACTTGTGGTTATTTGAGAGGTGGCGTGTGATGAGTTGAAATAATTATTTTTATTTATAAATCATAGGATAGAATGTTTAATATGTAGTCTTGAAATATATGTAGCTATTTTTTAGTTAAAAGAATCAACTACATTTATTTAAGTTACATTGTTATAATCTGTAGTGAAAGTCAATGTTTATCTATAAATGATATATTTGTAGTTAGAATAATTGTTGCCAAATGATTCTTTTTCTGTAGTGCAAAATGACATATAATATGTCGATATTTGGGTAGATCATAAAAAAGATATGATTTTTCAAATTTTAACTTTGAACTGGGGATGATAACCATCAGATTTTCATCCTATGGCTAAGGATCAACATTGGGCGGCCGCCACCTTGCTGGGCCTGCCCCATGCTCCTATGATGTGGCCCTCTTGAACAAGGGCCACCCTCTGAGCCAACCCTAGAGAGGAGGGCAACTATGAGGTCCTCGTTGGCTAACCATTGGATGCATATTGGGGGGTCATCGTCACTACCCATGGTCTTAAGAAGCAAGGCCCACCCAACATCTTTCGTGTGGCGGCACCCATGGTGCTGCTCGTCGAAGCCGTTTGCTGGTGCGAGGCACATGCACTAGGCCCAATCTAGGATAGCCGCCCAGCCACACCGTGTTGTTGCAGATGTGATGGAGGGTTAAAGGGGGTTCGAAGGATACCGAGACACAAATGCCTCTTTGGGCTGTAGTGATGGAGGTGCCAGGCATCAGGGCAAGAGGATGAGGAGGAGGAGGGGGACGCAGCGCATGAAATTGCAAATAAAGAGGGAGGAACAAAAGAGGGGATAGAAATGAAGTGAGGGGGCATATAAACTTGGAGAAAAGGGTCAAGATGGAATGTGATAGGAGGCACAAAAGATAGTATGTGGGATGTCATAGAACCATTAGCGCCGACACCGTACGGGGTGGGAGATAACCCACATGCTGTTGGATCATGGCCAAATCTGAGGGACAAAGATCCAATGGACGAGAACCATGGTTAGAGAAAAGGGGGTTTGTGATTGGTTAATCAGGTGAGAGTTGGATCGCTGGGGAAAAAAGAAGAGGGCCAATGGGCCGTGTGCATTGGCGCCCACATTTGGGCGTAGTATGGCTGGCCTACAGACAAAACAAGTATCAAATGGTTAGAAATCATGTTTTCAAGGTATAAACCATCAGTTAGGCATATCTTCCTCATATGAGTTCCAAATTGGGTGAAACAAGAAGCATTGAAATCATGAGAGGGATATCTATAACATGAGAATAAGAAAACAACATATATGTATTCAAAAATAAAATCAAAATGTTGGGAAAAAGAAGATGTGAGTGTTATGTTTCAAAACTAAATTGTAGTCAACTTGAGGGTCATCGAGGCATCATTTGCACTCAAAAGTTATCTATTACACATCATATAACATTCAAACATGTAATCAAAGGTGACAACAAGAGAGAGGTCAACTTTAGAATTCAAATTCAAGGATTGAAGTTCCATGTTATCACATAATTTTCATTATTCACAAGAATAAAATTTTTGGAGACATATATAGCATTCATGATGGATCCAATGTTATAGCCTATGGAATCATGTAATTTTCATTATTCACATGAATTGGAACACAAGGTTCATGAGAGACTAATCTTGATTCTCTCTCATTGAATCCTTCCTATTTTGAACTATTCAACACATTGCTATTGTATGTGCTCAAACTTCCATTGTGAAATATTCAAGAACTATCTCATAGGTTTTGATCCTTATATCATAAGATGTATCACCTTATCCTTCTTGGTTGAAGGTGTTTTTCATGCCAGTTCTCAATATTCACAATATTGAGATATTATTCCTCATCATATGTAGAATATCCATATATGCTCCCACTAAATCTTTTGTAATCACATAATTCATCTTTATCTTGATTCAAGATAAACTCTTTGACTATCTTGTCAAGACAAAAGATCCCATTTTTGATGTTATGACGCCGCCTCCTAGTAACCCCCAATTAAGGGAGACCAAAAGGACAGAGTCGTTAACCAATAACCCGGATCAAAGGTTCGACAAATAATCAATAACAATTATTAAATTCTACCAACTATATTGAAATATGGTAAAAAATAAAAACTTTGCATACCTTTTAAAAACTGGGATTTCAAAACTTCTATCCGCATAGATACTAATCTATCTAATCCTCCTTTTCACTTTAATTCTCATTTAATACCACATATGCCATTTTACTGTTTATTCTTTTCATTGTACCTAAAACGCCGACAAACAAAACGTCGGTCAGCCGAAGCTGGTATGTGGGGGAAGCAATAATCATGCAAATATGTTTACAACGTAATCATTCAATTAATCATTTAACAACCAAGATTACGTTTTAAGCCATACTACTCAAACCTTACCTATCCCCTAACTTTCTGCTATCCCTTGTATGCTACCTCTCTTTAGGTAGCTTCTAAGGTTTCCTACAAAAACCTAATCATCTTAATTAGGATTTCAAAGATGTATCCTTTATATTCAATTTAGGGTTTCTAAGGTTTCCTAAAAAAACCTAATCATCTTAATTACCTTTATTAAGGATTCTCTAATCCAAACTATGTTCAAGAATCATTATATTACAATTGTATTCTTGCAATATCGTGTTATGGCCACTTAAACTCATATTTACTCAAATCAGGGTTTTTAGTCCATTAAACCATGTTCATGATCATAAAACCCTAAAACCAACATACTAATAATCTTTTATGATTTTATCATTCCTTTTAATCATAGCAGGTTAAGATTGATAAAAAACATATAAAAGATTCATCATGTTCATTTTACATCATTCTAGGGGTTTTCTATCAATTAATGCATCAAAAGATGTAAAACCCTATACTTTTTGAGTTTCAAGAAGAATTAGGTTTCATACATAATTTCTTTGTGTTCCTCTCACTCCGAGGATCAATTTTCATATAAGATTTGTTTTAATCCGAGTTACCAATCTTTATTTATGAAATTTGCAAGGAAAAGTACCTCTCGACCAATCAGATGGCGCCACGTCACTTCATGCATACAATCACGGCTTGCCTTTGAGTTTATAACTGAATTATGGTCTTTCCCCCCATCTAAGTGGCCATCTTTTCATACCCGGGAGGGGTAAATCTGTCCAACGACCATCTGCCCTTCATCTACCTCGCGACAACCTAACGACGTCGACCTGTAGCGCGTCGGAGGGTCGTCCTCCTCTCCTTTGGGCCCGGGGGTGGCCGCCCATGGCTGCCCTAGTTCCGATACACCCTGGAGCCCTTGAGGCACATCCGAACATAGCCAAAGATGACAGTTCTAGAGCCCGGTCTTCCCGCAGTTACTGCTGCGGTGAGCTACAGTTATGTAGACGTATTGCAAGGGTCGTCGAAGGCTAGGGCGGGGGTTGGATAGATGATCTTCCTATGATCATCGCTGATGCTTCTCTGGGAGCCAGGACCTCCGGAGGACACTATTCCGAGCAGGTTTTCCACACAAGGGCAAGTCTTCTACAATGGCAGACCTTCCAACGACTATGGTTCCTTGTACGGAAACGTTAGGGCCTACTCAAATGCCAAGTTTGGAGTCTGGGATAGAGGTTAGGGTTGCACTAGAGTCGAAGGCATCTCCTTTGCCTGACTGGTGATGATGGTAGGGTTTAAGGTGTTGTGGTCATGTATCTAACACCTACTTTATATAGGGTGCAAACCAAAACTCCTAGGGTTAGAAGGAGTGGAACGGCAGGGTCAGGGTGCCCCAGTTGTTTTCTTTCTTTTTAAAAAACAACACACGTAGAAAGAAAAACTTAACTCCCACTATTATAACGTTGGGCAAGCCACTAAAGGTATTTTCTATTCTTTTCTCAAGGAGGAAGTCGTCATATATCCGAAATATCTCAGGGAAGGTATATAACTAAGATTCACGTATTGAGTTATTGCTCAATATATTCTTGAAATCTATGTTGTCGATTCATCCCCCTTTTTGGAATATGCTTTAGTCTAATTGTCCTCCTTTGGAAAAACTAAAATAAAACCCATTGGTATGTCTTATACATACACAACTTTCCCCTTTTGTCATCTCATTAAAACAATATCGTTACTTCTTGGAATATTCTTTTCCTCCATATTCCAAGAATTATCTTTTATTTCCTTTTATTATATAAATATTATTTTGCAAGGATTTCTCATTAATATTTCTACTTAATATCCATTATTATGTATCCTTTTTTTTCATTACTTGGACTTTTCTTCTTTTCTTTTCTTTTATACCCATTATTGGATTAATATAATAACATGAACCACATAATTCCTATCGAAAGGATAATTGCAAAATAAATTCATCCATTGAAGCTAAGCATACAACCTTTTCAATTAAGTCCAAAGACACAAAATCATCATATTTCAAATATGAAAACACTTGCAAAATTGGGGGGTGTAACATCCTTCCCCTCTTATAAGAATTTTTCCCTCAAAATTCCATCAAACAAGCAAACAACTCAGGATAAGACTTCCATGTCCATCATTGGCCCCTATGTAGCTTTGCCCTATCCATGGCGCTTCCAAAGAACCTTTATCATCACATATTCTTTTATCTGAGTTCTTTCACCTCGACATCTATAGGCCTCACAGGTGACTCAGGTCATTTCATCCTCCCTTGGGGCCCACTAGGTTCATTGCTCAACACATGGTTGGGGTACCTCACATAGCACTCTAAATCGGACACCTGGAACTCATTACTTCATCCTGAGGGGTAAGGTCAAACTTAACCTTCTCCACCAAACCATGTCAAAAGAACTCATGCATCGGGGACTCAACTCTCTTAGCTATAACTTAGAGGGGTCAGATTTTCATATCACATATTCTCCCACAGTGAATTGCATGTTAGTCTACTTTGCATCTGCTCATGATTCTCATCATCTCTAGGCTCCTTTAAGCCATCACATGATTCAAAGGGACTTCATCTACATGCACTATGGCCCTTTTCTAACCATCATGTTGTCCTTTCACCAACATCACCTTACTGAAGTGGTGACCGAAACAACCTCTTTAGAGCTTCTTATAAATCCCGATACTAGCTATGGTGGTCCTTGTCACATCTTTCATAGGACAAGAACTGTCTCTAGTTGTCACCCTGAACGAGCACACATGCTCTCATCAAACCCTTTAGTTTGGATCATACTAACCATTAGTTAGGGGCGATAAACTATACTAACATCGAGTTCTTCATGTACCTACTTCCACCTTTTGGAAGGGAACCTTCAGGTCAAAATCAAGAACCTTTGAACTCGCTTCATGATGTAGTTGAACCATCCTTCTCATGGGTAGTTCAACCAGATCTGTCTCTTGACAGAACTCTTTCTTTCTCATGTCATCTAGGTAAGGCGATCTACCATAACCCATATTGCATCTCAACCTTCCATGGTCTAGGGGAGACCTATCACAACATCCATATTGATGAACTCCCATTCCCTCTCAGGGACTCTTTTGTCCTCTATATCGATACACTGGGTTACTGGGGTTCGTCCTTTACCTCCTGGCTTGTATGGCCATATACCACATGCATCTTCATCTTAAGCATCCAAAGTGCTATTGCCATTTACTGTTTTGGTAGAACCACAGTGTATGGTGATCTTCAATCATGATTTCCTATATGTCGTGATTCCACAAGATCGATTCCTCCGAAACCCTAAACCACTCTAGTCGGGGTTTCATCACCTTCTTTTCCAAAGAAGTGCATCTGAGATTCTACCACCATCCTTTTATTGCATCAAGGACTAAACTAGCTAACAAAACATCCATTAACTGATCTCATTACATTAGTGTTAGTCGCACATATCTCCTTTTCCAAACTTAGGGTTAGCCAAACAACCTCTTCTAGCCAAACTAGGCAGCTATAACTCAACCAGAGCATCCATTACCACCTCACATCCTTAGGTATAAGGTAGCATACACCTTTATGTATTCCACTTATCATCCCATCTCAACTCGAGGTCTATATTCATCAAGTACACTCTCTGATCTCATCAACATGGTGATCAAACTCAACCTTGTAAGACTCACCTCTTGGATTTGAATTCAACCTGGTATAACTCATCGCTCATGCTAAAAACATCCTTATAAGATGACTACCTTATTTCTCTTTAGCGTTTGCCAACCATCCATGTATCATTCACTTTACTAGGTTATGTTATCTTCTCCTTCCTCATACCTAATAGCAACGTTCCAACTCACATCATCTTTTATCCTTGGTGTATGGAATGCGTACTGTCCTATCTCTCACTCCCATAACAAGAGGAAATAAGCATTTGGCTGCAGTCCAAATATCGAGTTCTTCCTATTCCAAGAGTAGAGATGGTACATCCCACCTTGCCAGTACACCTTTTAAATCTAAGTTGAAACGTGTTGTTTATGCTTCTATATTACAATAATCTTTATATTCAAGTTACCTCCATGGAAAACTGGTTTTGAACCTACTTGGGTCACCTCACAATCCTTGGTCATCTCCTCTAGGTCTATAGGGTGCCGTCACTTTTGGGGTCATCCCTCTTCCCTCATGCATCAAGAGAGTGCCCTACTCATCTACCTTTTGGGTCCCATGAGATCATGAAGGTGATCAATCTCCTAACCCATGGCCCTCAGACAATGATAGTTGTTACCTCCCGACCCTATGGTCATGTGCAACTGGGGAATTAGGTAACTCCTGTTTTCATCGGTCTTATCCCTACCTGACCCTAGGATAGACTTAGGATTCTCCATTTATAGTACATGTCCAACTTGGAACCTTACCCAAGCCTTCAACATCTCTCTCTCTACATTCATGGGCTGACTTTCCTCCTTTCATAGGGATCATGGTGACCTGTCCACCTTGGTCAGGCCCCTTACCGGTTACCTCCATGGTAACTCATCCGTATGCACGTAGAGATGGATATCTATGGGTCTACAGGTTCATTCTCCTACCATGTACTTTTCACTTAGCTTCTCAAGATCCTTTGAGACCTCTTTAGGTTACCTTAAACCAACAAAACTAATATACACCCTACCAAAGGGGTCCCTCTCCCAAGATGGGAGGAAAACTATCTCTTGAAAACAAGGTCACAAAAGCTCTTAGGTCTAGGGTTTACATCCACATGAGCCTACTTAACCCTAGCAAGCTATTAAGGCACAAGCAGATCACCCATTGAACCGTGCTAAGTCATACTTGTCCTCTTTCCTTGATGTTGGATTGAGATCATACTTTCCTTTATCATCAACCTAGTTATGAGGGGTTCATCAAACATACCTTAAACTTAAGGGGATTCCCTTTTCCTCTATACATGAGGAGTACCATGCTCGCTTCTATAGGAACTCAACTCTCATCATGAGCATTAGGTACCCCACTTCCCCTCTTAGGCCTAGGGACCCTAGGTTCACTTGTAGGTGTCCAACTGCATACTCTATCTCTTAACCACAAACCAAACATGTAACGGGTATGACATACACTTCCTGTCATCTTTTTCCTTGATCAACACTTTAAAGTTGAGTCCTCCTCAAGGACAATCAACAAGGTACAAGGCCTCCTAACATGATACTATACCTCTCTGGGTCTAAGGAACTCTCCTTCTCATCTATACCATAGGTATAGAGGTACCAACAGACTCATCCTCTCTCTAGGGTTTGTTTCTTCTCATGATCAAGTATGTGGTGACCACTATCATCCACTTAGGTCGCATCATCCTCGACTCCTCACTGTTCCTCATATCTCAGGGTCTAAGTTTATGACCTTCTTGCTTGGTGTCCCGCTCTCTCTCTAACCCTACAACCAACCTCAACATTAGAGGTCCTTTCTTCATGAAGGGTCGACCTCAAAAGCATGCCTCTACCTGGATGAAGCCTATGTTCAACTTATGTTTTCCTCAAGGTTATCCATAGTTCTTTATGCTTATTTCATAAGCCATCCTTCATACTCTCCTGGTTAGGGTTTAAACCCTTTGCTCATATTACTAACGTACCTTGGGTGCATGCTATGCCCTACTCGCATAAGCCCATAGGGTTTCTAAGGTCCTTCACTAACATCATCATCTAAGGAGTTATCCTTTATCCTAACATTCATGACCCTTTCCAGGGTTGGGTTGCCAAAGGTGCTAGGTCACCCATGGATCATATGGCATCCCAAAGGCATGTACTGGTCCAACTCATCTCTCTCTAACCTTCACTTAGGGTTAGGGTTAGCATCATCCTCAGAGGATGTGCCATGTCTCTACTTGCAATGGAGATCTCTATCTCCAAGACTGACTTATCCTCCCGACAAGAAGGTCTAGCCTCAGGTCTCTTCTGAGGACATGACAACTTATGTCATACGACCTAAGCATGCATCTATTCTTTAATTTGCGCTTAATCTATTAAGCTTATGTCCATGACATCTTATTTACATACTCTTCATTAATTTGGTGGAGGATTCCTTAAACCTTATTAACCTTACCCATACCTCAAGAGGGTGAGGATAAGAAAGAAAACCCTAATCCTTTAGGTCCTTAACAGACTTTTGTGATGAGAAGGGATGAATAAGACGAGAAAGTCCTAAAGGTATCTTATTTCAATTCATACCGTAATACTTTGGCCAGGCAGTCACACGGATCCGGGAGTCCTCGTATTCTGACTAGCGGTGCGGAGGAAAATATTGTCAGCCCCCAGTCGTGATCCTTTTCTAGACACCTCTGTCTTTCGGATAATCCTCTAATAACTCCCTTGGGTTCTATGGAGTTTGTAAAATTTAATAATTATTAGTGGTTAAATGAGAAACCTAAGCTCTGATACCAATTGTCACAACCCCACCTCCTGGTAACCCCCAATTAAGGGAGAACGAAAGGAAAAAGTCGTTAACAAATAACCCGGATCAAAGGTTCGACAAATAATCAATAACAATTATTAAATTCTACCAACTATACTGAAATATGGTAAAAAATAAAAACTTTGCATACCTTTTGAAACTGGGATTTCAAAACTTCTATCCGCACAAATACTAATCTATCTAATCCTCCTTTGCACTTTAATTCTCATTTAATACCACATATGCCACTTTACTGTTTATTCTTTTCATTGTACCTAAAATGCCGACAAACAAAACGTCGGTCAGCCAGAGCTGGTATGTGGGGGGAACAATAATCATGCAAATATGTTAACAACGTAATCATTCAATTAATCATTTAACAACCAAGATTACGTTTTAAGCCATACTACTCAAACCTTACCTATCCCCTAACTCTGTGCTATCCCTTGTATGCTACCTCTCTTTAGGTATCTTCTTACCCCCATGGACCTACCTTACAGGTAGCCAATACCTAGGGTAATAGAGTCGCATGGCACTACCCGCAGGTAGCCCAATATCTAACTCATGATGACTTGATGGTCCTACCCATTGGTAGCCATTTACTAAGTCATCTAATGACCTGATGAACCTACTCCATCGGTAGCCATTTACTAGGTCAATTATTAAGCCACATAGGGGACCAGGATCGGAGCTAGTAGGCACATATCTTATGTGATACTCATAGCCACATTATAGTTTGCATGAATTAAAATCATCCAACAATTAATTCATGACATCGATGAAAACTTTGGTAAATCTCGGAAAACTAACTCGAGATATTCATAAGCGTAACCACATACATGTATTGCAGATTCAGATACAGAATTAATCAGAACATAGAAATCCCAATCAAGCAACCAATCATGCACAGAATCCTGAAATAAATATACCAATTTCCTTTTATTAATATTTATTCAATATCATCATCATTCTTAGGATTTCTATTCCAATTTTAGGGTTTCCTTGGGAATTAGGGTTTTGCCTCCATTCTTAGTTATCAAGAACCCTAATTCATCAAATCTACTTAAAACCTTTAAATTCTCTCCTTTTAATATTATTAACAGTCTTAGGATCATCATTTAGTATTTTACTTCCCTAATCCGAAATATCATGGTTTTCCTCTTCTCTTACCCCAATTAGGGTTCCCATATGAATTATTCTTCACTTATGGATTACAACCCTAAATCTACCAATTTGTATACCAAACGGATGAAAACTCTATATTATTAATCAACAGGTTAATATCTTTCAAATTAACCTATTAGTCTTCAAAGATGTATCCTTTATATTCAATTTAGGGTTTCTAAGGTTTCCTACAAAAACCTAATAATCTTAATTACCTTTATTAAGGATTCTCTGATCCAAACTATGTTCAAGAATCATTATATTACAATTGTATTCTTGCAATATCGTGTTGTGGCCACTTAAACTCATATTTACTCAAATTAGGGTTTTTAGTCCATTAAACCATGTTCATGATCATAAAACCCTAAAACCAACATACTAATCATCTTTTATGATTTTATCATTCCTTTTAATCATGACAGGTTAAGATTGATCAAAAACATATAAAAGATTCATCATGTTCATTTTTACATCATTTTAGGGGTTTTCTATCAATTAATGCATCAAAAGATGTAAAACCCTATACTTTTTGAGTTTCAAGCAGAATTAAGTTTCATACATAATTTCTTTGTGTTCCTCTCGCTCCGAGGATCAATTTTCATATAAGATTTGTTTTAATCCGAGTTACCAATCTTTATTTATGAAATTTGCAAGGAAAAGTACCTTTCGGACAATCAGATGGCGCCACATCACTTCATGTATACAATCACGGCTTGCCTTTGAGTTTATAACTGAATTACGGTCTTGCCCCCCATCTAAGTGGTCGGCTCTTCATACCCAAGAGGGGTAAATCCGTCCAACGACCAGCTGCCCTTCATCTACCTCGTGACAACCTAACGACGCTGACCTGTAGCGCGTCGGAGGGCCGCCCTCCTCTCCTCTGGGATCTGGGGTGGCTGCCTATGGACGCCCTAGTTCCGATACACCCTAGAGCCCTCGAGGCACATCCAAATGTAGCCAAAGACGGCGGTTCTAGATCCTAGTCTTCCCGTAGTTACTGTTTTGGTGAGCTGCAGTTCTGCAGACGTATGGCAAGGGTCGTCGAAGGCTAGGGCGGGGGTTGGATAGCTGATCTTCCTTGGATCATCGTTGATTCTTCTTTGGGAGCTAGGACCTACGGAGGACACTGTTCCGAGCACGTTTTCCATGCAAGGTCAGGTTTTCCACGCAAGGGCAAGTCTTCTACAACGACAGACCTTCCAGCGACTATGGTTCCTCATACGGAAACGTTAGGGCCTACTCAAATGCCAAGTTTGGAGTCTGGGATAGAGGTGAGGGTTGCACTAGAGTCGAAGGCATCTCCTTTTCCTTACTGGTGATGATGGTAGGGTTTAATGTGTTGTGGTCACGTATCCAACACCTCCTTTATATAGGGTGCAAACCAAAACTCCTAGGGTTAGAAGGAGTGGAACAACAGGGTCAGGGTGCCCCAGTTGTTTTCTTTCTTTTTAGGAAACAACACACGTAGAAAGAAAAACTTAACTCCCACTATTATAACGTTGGGCAAGCCACTAAAGGTATTTTCTATTCTTTTCTCAAGGAGGAACTCATCATATATCAAAAATATCTCAGGGAAGGTATATAACTAAGATTCATGTGTTGGGTTATTGCTCAATATATTCTTGAAATCTATGTTGTCGATTCATCCCCCTTTTTGGTATATGCTTTAGTCTAATTGTCCTCCTTTGGCAAAATGAAAAGAAAACCCATTGGTATGTCTTATACATACACAACTTTCCCCTTTTGTCATCTCATTAAAACAATATCGTTACTTCTTGGAATATTCTTTTCCTCCATATTCCAAGAATTATCTTTTATTTCCTTTTATTATATAAATATTATTTTGCAAGGATTTCTCATTAATATTTCTGCTTAATATCCATTATTATGTATCCTTTTTTTTCATTACTTGGACTTTTCTTCTTTTCTTTTCTTTTATACCCATTATTGGATTAATATAATAATAGGAACCACATAATTCCTATCGAAAGGATAATCGCAAAATAAATTTATCCATTGAAGCTAAGCATACAACTTTTTCAATTAAGTCCAAAGACACAAAATCATCATATTTCAAATATGAAAACACTTGCAAAATTGGGGGTTGTAAAATTTGAGGTGCTTGTTTCAATCCCATATTAAACTTTGTAGTTTATATGCTTTAATTGCATTCTTGAAGTTATAAAACCTCTTAGGTTGTGTCACGTACACATCATCTGATGCATTCTTTTTAAGGAATCTGGTTTTATCTTCATATGCCAAATCTCTAAGTCTATTTGAACTACAACAATAAGGAACAACTCGTAAAACAATTTCTATCAAGTTCAACAACTTAACTAATTTGAAAAACTTATTAAATCAGTATGTCCTTTTATGTTGTCAATGTAAATCTTTGTGACAAGACCATATTGCACCCTTTAGGTATTACTGCTTTAGGTGGCTCTATCAAGGTCCTACCTTGTTAGCTTACATGGATCCCATAATGACCTTAAGCCTTTACTCATATTATAGTGCTTAATAGTTCTACTTGATTAGTTGGCTCATCAATTTATGACGAACCCATCTGAATTGTTGGATTTACAATCCTCCAATCTCAGATATGTTCTATTAGAACTATTTCATTCAATGTTACACGAAGAACTTGAGATTCCAAAACAACTTGTGACTGTCTTAGTTCTCATTGTACCTTCTTGTTGATCTTGAACATTTTGAGTTCTACTCTTACTTCCATTGATTCTTTAGGAACTCAGTTATCCTATCAACAATCATTTTTTTGTTGGATTGGGATTAATAGTAGCATTCAAAAATTATGATTTGTGGATAAACCTTTTCAAGAAACTACTTTTTTAATGTAGTTTTTAATTGTTTAGACATATTGGGACATTCCCAAATCATATCATATATGATGTCTTATAAACCATTCAGATGGTACAGAATTTAGTGAATATATGTTTATGAAGATGAGAAGAATAGATTAATTGATAATGATATCATGTCTCATCATGGTATAATTCCTTCATTCAGACACATCATCACGTTCAGATGGATTTGTTCTGTGATACATTATCATTGTCCTTTCTTTGAAGGTACTAAAGGTATTGATGTAAAGTATTTCAACACTTGATCTCATAAAAGTTTCTTAATACTTTCATCAAAGTTATACTTCATTTATAATCTCCTTGAACATTTCAAGAGATTCCATTTTACTGAGTACATATCATCATATTATAAGTAAATGAATGTGAGGTATAAGAATTATATATAGCATTTATTCTGTAAGATCTTCATGCATCACATGCATGAGGTCTAATGGTAAGCTTATCCTCCCACTACATCTAGTGAAGGATATCATGTCACATCATGCGTAAATAAGGCTTTACATGTTTCCTTAGGTCCTATAACCAAAGGAATCTAGATTAACATCAATGTGTATTCTAGACATGCATTTATTATATGTACGTCCAAGGTGACTATTACTAATGATAGTCTTCAGTCATCAATTATAATCCTTTGGTATTAATGTTATAAACACTCATCTCAAAATATTTCATACAAAGATCATTATATGTTTGGGTATTTCCATGAAACGTCATACCCTTTGAAATAGAAACATTAATATCTTACTTTATTGATATATCATCCTTGTCATACAAGATTCTTTAAGTAAATGTTTCTATTTGATGGCATAATGAAATAGTAATTCAATTAACACTATTCTATGCCTATTGGACTAAGATAAATTTTAATTGTAGACTAAAGCTTCCACAACTCTTGGTCCACTTTGTCCATCATTGTTCTTCCATGAAGGTCTTTACTTCTTTTCAGATCATGCACATCAGTATGTCAGATCTCTATTTGGTATTACATAAAAGTAATCAAAAATATCTTATGACGTTTATACCTACAACAGAGGCCTCAATGTCTTCCTTTGTCTTCTTCTTTAATTCCTCTAACCAGAGTGGGATTTTTTTTATATCCATGATGGTGAAAATGGTGACAATCACCTCTTATTTTCTTTACTCCACCTTTTTCCTTGAGATCTAAAGACTTGGGCTTTTGGCTATCTTTAAAACTCTTCTTAGCTTTTCCTTTTCCTTTAGGCTTCCCCTTTTTCTTTTTGATCATCGTCAAAGACTTGGACTTGTCTTTCTTCATCTATTCCTTAGCTGTTCTCAACATACCCAACAACTCTATCCATGACTTGTCAAAGTAGTTCATATTATAGTTCATGACAAACTAATTATATGACTATGGCAGAGACTACAAAATCATGTCAGTGGCAAACTCTTGACTCAAGGAGAATCTCAGTATAGCAAGATTTTCCACATATCCAATGAGCTTGAGCACATGAGGACCTACTGGGGCACCTTCTTCCATGTTACATTTGAACAGTGCCTTGGAGACATCATATCTCTCTTGTCTTGCCTGATGTCGGTACATGTTCTTGAGATGTGTGACCATCTCAATCATACCCATATTCTAATGCTACCTCTACAACTCATAGTTCATGGAGCATAGCATCAAACATTTGACATACGCAACGTCTTTAGTATGCTTCTTATAAGCATCCTTGTCAACCCCAGGTGCATTTTGAAGTGGTTCCTATAGTTCTGGCATTTCCAAGACATAGAGCTTGGGATCTTGTGTGAGAACATTTCTCAACGTCCTGAACCAGTCGTGAAATTTGTTCCCCGTTAATCTTTCCTTATCAAGGACTGATTACAAAGAAAAGTGATCGTTTTTCATTGCATTTTGATTTGATTTCATTAGACTAAATTTGGGCAATAATAATTAGGTCTTTAATTCATTATTTTTTTTAAATTGACAACCTTCAAGTATCAATTTGGAAAACTACAACGAACAATTTTATAATGAGCTAAGATAAAAAATGATCCAATTATTACCCGGGCTACACCAGTGTCCATAATCATCCATTAAGGTAGGCAATCATGGCAATTGCATCATATGAAACTTTTGGATAGATGATATCTGCAACTCTTGCCATAACCATCTACATGCTTCTGGGCTTAGACGCTCTAAGAATCACCAGTTAAGCTTGACCCAATAATCAATATGATAATAATGCATCCCACTTTAGTGGAATCTACATTACTGCCATCACACTTCCACGAGGTAGACAATGCACCACTCTTTGGCATAACCTACACTTGATCGGACAAGTTTTTATTTTGTATTGCTATTAGAAAGCATCTTAGACTTAATATGTTTGATATATATATATATATATATATATATATATATATATATATATATATATATATTGTATCCAATCACCACATATATAGTACATATCATATACATGCTATGCCCCACAATGCAAACATGCAATATATAAAACAAAAGTGGTGGTTATGGCCATGTCTACTTGTAATTCCTTGGAGCCATAAGGAATTACTACCACCTAGGTAAATCATCACATCACATATATGAACCTGCTCTTTGTGTAGACCTATGCTTGCCAATCTGGGTAGATTGGTTCAACCCTATAACCGGTCATCTCACCTCTTGGCCGGTTGGTTGGTCATCTGGGATGTTCATATGGACTCCTATCCATCCCATGTTCAGACTCCTTCCAAACGGTCAATTGGGTCCAGTAGGTGGTCGTCTGGATCCATCATTCTATCCTCCATGATCCTCCAGATGGTCGACTCATCCCATGTACTGGTCATCTCATTCGACAATGATCAAATTCCCCATTATTTCAAGAAAAAAAAAACCACCCTATTGCTACTTTATTAAATTATATAAAGAGAAACATTGAGTTACATTCGAGGGGAGAAAAGGTAGGAAAGAATTAACTTTACATTAGGAAGAGGGAAGTAGAGATTCAGTACCAGACTAAGATAAATAGGAATAAAACCAAACCATCCAACCACACATAGATTTAGGGTTTAGGCCATAACTACACTACACATCCACCATCAAAACCTCTTTTAGACGCGACGCGTGTAAATTGCATATATATCATATCATGTATGTGTATATATATATTAGTTTGGTATTATGTGCTCTTTGATCGGATATGCATATGAGACAGTTTAAATATTCACATCATATAAAATAAATAAATGATTAAACCAAAAATCAGATCATATCGATTATCCTAAAACATAATAAATTGATGTGGGTTTGATACCACTATTGGGATATATAGGCACATAGTATAGTAGAGGAATTTTTTTAATCTATATGTATTCCATAATAGCAAGATCATGTCAACTATTGTGAAATAGGAAGGATGGTTTAATGAGTAATACCTGGTCCTGGAGCAAGTCCAGCAAAAAAATTCATTTCAATGCAACTATCAACTAGTTGCTCTTAGATGGTGGTTGTGCAGCTCTGGTCTTCATCATGAATAACAAACACAATAGCTTTTGTAGCGACTCCTATGGTCTCTCCATGGACTGCAGGGTGACTTTCCTCTCCGAGCAACAACCAAAGGGCTCCTACCTCTAGAGTGTTCACACAAAACCACTAGAACTCGTACCGTTCAACTAGAATAGATAGGAAGGAGTTGTTCCTTTCATTGGTGTACTAGTCACCAATATGCTCTCCCACAACAACAATTCTCAGTTATTCTCTCCCGTCACTATCCCTTCCTTGTCGGGCAGGACTTTCTTGGGATCTTTTAGTTACCACAACTAGAGAGGACAATAATTGTTAGAGGAACTAAATCCCAGTTGTCTATTGTTCTACTCTAGGAAGTCCCCAGTACCCCTCTATTTATAGGTGGGGTTAGGGTCAGGGTTCCCAGTCAGTACGAGATTATGCGGGAGTTGAAGGGACCGGAAGATCTTGAATTTCCATAACATGCAAGACACAAAACGCTCATCTAGTGACCCAGACAGTCATCTGGTCATATGAGACTATCATCTTGCACTGCCAAATGCCTATTTGGCAGCTTCCCAAGTGCACACAAATTTGGAAATTTTGATTCCAATTGATATTACATATTAATTCCTTACACCATAAGTAATGTGCAATCGAACAAGTTTGAGACTTCTAGAACGTCCATTCATCCCAACCAAGCCATCTCACTAATGTGAGACACCCATCTTACTCACCGAGATGGCTGTCTGGTGAGCTTGAGTCGAGCTGTTCGGTTCAACAAATTGAACCAGTCGGTTCACTCCTTAATTTGGATAAAACTTATCCAATTCAAATTCTAATTAGCCTAACCACCCATATGGTTGTCTCAACACTTGAGACACCCATCTAGCTACCCAGATGGCCGTCTCAACACTTGAGATGGTCATTTGGCAGTCTAGTCAGCCAATCGATCAATTTGTTGCATGAATCGAATACCTAAACATTTTAGTAGTCAATCCAATCATCATCCAAGATAAAACTCATCTTCTGTATGAGTTCCTATGTGTGCGACCATATAGGTGCCATATCACGTTGGTAATAAATGTCCATAACTTGCTTATGACATCATAATGAAGGAGTGGTTCCTAGTCATACATCAGTGCTACCCAAGTGAATGGATAGTTGGAGATCAACTTTAACCTACCATCTGTGTGAGGTGTTGCAGTGATTGTATAATTCCTTTGTCACTAATATCCAGAGTAAACTCAAGGCGTGGACTCATCATACTTTCAATATTCAACTCATGTCTTAAACTAAGAGCAGACTGTCTGAGACAATGTGACCCCAATATCATATATTGATTCACATGTGCATGTGCAAAAGCATGCATTTCTCATTCTCTCTTATCAAGTGGCTAGGATATCAATATCCAATAGAAGGGAAAAATCCCATATCTATCACTCACATTCTATCCCCACGTGTCAAAGTCACCCAAATATCACCTCTATGACAACCTCATGTTTTAGGTTTGCGTTTGATGATGTCAAAGTGTACCTAATGACATGATATGAGTGCAATGATTTTAGGTCTAAGAATCACAATCACCACGTTCACTATGATAGATGACTATGACCGCCAATGACGGTTTCCATATGTCACTCTCAGGGTTGGTCTATCTGATACATTATTTCCTAACATGTATCTATGTGCTTGGTTTTATATTGCCATATCATGACTAATGAGATTCTATCATCAACCAACCTACACTCTAGTATTATGTGTTAGTGGTGTCTATCTACCTTCCACGGTAACAACGAACTAGGGACATATCAAGAATGTACATACTCTTAACATTTGTATGATCTCATCCTCCAAGTCACGTACTTGAAGGCATACGTCATTGAGTATTGTCATTCTTTAGACATTCATAATATGTCTTCATTATATGATAACTGAATGAAACATAATGAATTGGAAGCTTGCCTTTATAAGTATTAATCAAACCTTTATGATATATGTCATGTCAATTATCACATGATTGTCTCTATGGGCATACCTTACCAATAGAAGGATGGCCCTAAAGCTGGCCCTGGCAGCCAGCTGGTATCTATCCTCCTTGGGAAATGTTAGGGAAAGAGAAGATGAGGGTTGACAGAATTCACAACCCTTTTATAGTCCTTGATGTGTCTCTAGAAAGTGGTGTTTATGCTACTGTGAGTTTGGAGACTTGACTAGCCAAACCTCAATTAGTTGGGTTGCTCATGGTAAGACAATTATATAAAAAAACTTTATTCAATATATTGCACGCAATTTTTGTTTAGTGGGAGATAAAAGGATAAAAGGGTATGTGTAATGACTATTCCTTATTGACTTTTAACATAGCAGAGAAATGGGTAACGGGAAAATAGGTAACAAGCAACAAAAACCATACCCTTGCCCTACAGATATGGATAAAAGGTAAAAGGGTCTTACCTCCCCATTGACATCCCTATACACATACATAAACAAACATAGATGAGATTAGAAATATTTATTTTTTTACCTTTTTCCTGATTTGAAGAGTATTTGGATGTTTGGGATCTAGTCTTATAGAGTTTTTGCAGATAAACAACAATTTTTATTTTTAAGTGTAGGTAGTTGAGACAACTTAACAATTGGGAGATAATTGTACAGTTTTACCATTGCAATTGAAATAAGTTCAATTTTTGTTCTATAGAATTTGCATATGGATATGTGAGTAAAAGGAAGTGTCAAAAATGAAAGTTAAGAATTTAAGAAATATAGGAATTTGGAAATACAGTAATATATCACTTAACCTTCATGTCATGATTGAATATAATAGAAAGTTTAAAAAGTTAAATACTATACCAAATTTAGATTTTTCACCCATAAATTAGCTATCCTACCTATTTTTGCAAAATTAGATATTAAATGCTACAATATTTGAAAAGGAAAGAAAAATTTAAATTAGGTAAGTAGATCTATATAATTGCATGCATTTATGGTCACTGAAGGTTTCCTTTATTTTTGGGAAAGTGGGCCGTCTAATCTTGATTAGATGATATGAAATCTATATCAAACATTGGGTAGGAGAGAGCAGTGGCATTTCAAGTAAATATCCCACCCATGATTTGTTTTTTCCCTTTTCCCTCCCTAGTCAACCAAACATCATGATTTTTCCTACTATTTATTCCTTGTGTGACTCTACAAATAATGAGAATAATTTTAAATCCTAGTTTAGTCATCTACAACACACCCATTTTTTCTCCCAAACCTCTCTTAACCCTCAAACTATAGAGGTTTTATGTTGCTTCAGTATGCGCTTTGGAAAAGCAACTGGTATATGATACCCTCGAGATGAGATTGTACAATGTATGTACAATGTGAACCATGATGCATATATTACTTTGGTTCTTTCTATAAGGAGTTTTTTGGAAATGGATATCTTTGTAAAATGGTTTTCATTTTTAGTGATTTTCATTAATCCACATCTAATGGTTATTTCGTGTAATTACTGTGTGATTTGGCTGTCGGTTTAATAGCGGTCATCACAAGTTTTGGTATCAGAGCCTAAGGTTCGATGAGTCTACAGAGACATAGGACTAAGGTGTTGATTCTATTCTAGTATCCTCCAGTATATCTTATAGTGACTTCTGCTTATGTAGAAGAATGGGTAATGCTTAAAGATGTCTGGAGAACACGAGGAACATGTTGCTGAGAGCAATGCTGCTACACCAAGAGAAGGTGCAAGGGATCATGCATGAGAAGAATGACTGGTTGGGAATTCCCATCTTGATCCAGTCATGATAGAGAACCTTGCTTTTAATGCTCTCATTGGACATGCTATGACAACAGTGATGCATATAGAGGATCAGATACTAGCAATACAACCTAGATTACTAGTCCTTAATGAAGAAATGTTGGGCTCTGGATGGATTTCTGATCGTCATAGTTATGTTGGAGTCATAGAAAATGTCAAAAAATCTAGATATGACAAGGAAAAAAAGTCGTCTACAAGCGTAGGAAAGTAGGACATTTGATAAGGGACTGTGTAGTAAAGGATAATGAGGTAGAAATTAAGAAAAGATATGTCCAAACTCGAGAATAGATGCCTAATAGCCCTAAAAAGGTGAAGTTTTTGGTGCCACCAATGCAACAAACACCTTGTGCACCAGGGCAGTGGCTACCAAGTAAGGGAAAAGGACCTAATTTTCCCCAGTTAAAACTCTTAATTTAGCTTCTACATCGGTAATAAAGCCGATAAGACCAGGGTATAAGTACAATACATGTTATAGATGTGGACAGGTTGGGCATAAAGGAGGAAATGACCCAAAAATCAAGGTTGACTCAGCAAGGCTTGCATAAGTTACAGCCCAACAAAAGCAACAACATGAAACAGCTAGACTCCATGTTTTGAGTCAACCTGAAGCGGTAGATGACAAGCAAGGGGTGACAGGTCAGATAGAGCTTTTTCATTCTGATATGTCTTCTCCTGATTTTATCTGTAAGTTATAAGAAAGATAGTTGTCATTGAGATTCCTTTGATTAGTCCAATGAGGACATGAGGAAGAGATAAAAAGGATGAGAACTTATATTTTGTCCAGTAATCTTTAAAATGTTTCATAATTGCTTTTGTTTGTATAAAAGAGGAAGAGGTGCAAAAGAGATGCCTAGAGAACTCCAGGGATACTAAGTCCTATGACTTGGATGATATGAAAAGTAAAGTATATGATATAAAACAAGGTGCATACTACCTAATCTCAGTACTTGCATACCCTGGCCAAGTATTCAACTATTGAAGGCATGGTAAGTATGGGACTCTTAGATTGCTATCTTTCTTATTACTCTGATCAAGTAGTCATTCTGAGATAATCTAAAGAGCATAATAAAACTAAAAATATGGCATGGATATGTCTATCACATCCTAGCTGCAATGTAATGGAACTTGAGTTTATCTCAAACCAATCTGTGAGTATGACGAAGTATAAAGTACAATACTCATGATAAGAGAAAGGGAACAAGGGAGATGATCCCTATTCAATAAAGAATATGTGAAGAATAAAGATCTTAAAATCAGAAAATGTTCATGAACATACTATATAATAAAAAAGAAAAGAATGATGACATGTAATCATCTTTATAATTCCTATGCTGGTGGCAAGGAACCTAAGATGAATAAAGATTGAATGACACATGAACAGCTGAAAGTTCATGATATAATCAAAGGAGGTAATAATTTCTTTTCTTTGATAAACAACCCTGAATGATGATGGGGCGATAAGAGGAATATGTTTCCTTGTGTTCTTTCCTTCCAGGGACATGGCAGTCAAGTAAGTCTCATGACACTTGATTTACATGGGTTAGAAGTAATATATAGATGGGTACTTTGAAAAGTATCAGTTAGTCCTGGACTTTGGTGCCAAGATAAAGTTATATGTGATAAGTAATGTCCTGAGACGAAAGAAAGGTCCTATCATATGTTTGGTTTTGGTAATAACAACAGAAGATGGAAATGATGAGTATGTGATGTGTTTTTGGCACATGTAATGGAATCCTAGTATCCAAGAAGTTTCAGTGGTATAAGAAAGTGAGAACATGACTCCAAATAAGATAATTAATGTTTGGTTACCTAGAAGAACCAACTTTGAAATCAATCTAGTTACATACTATAGTATAAATATCATATGTTAGGGGTTTATGCTCTGCATAAACATGACATCAATAAGGATGTATTAATTAAAGGAATGATTGTAGGATCATCTTAGAAAAATTTTATCAAGCTAAGTATAATTCCTTAGAATATCCCTATCAAGTTTGCAAGAAAGAAAAATCCAATAAAGTTGTACATCAGCTAGAGATAGATAAATAAGGTTTATAATCCCTATATATATCCGTTGAGGTGGATTATACATATAACATCTAAAGTTACCTCTGAGATAGTTCTCCTTTGATAAGTAGCCTCACCTTATGACAAGAAAATAAACATCTAACTGGATAGTTTGTACACGTCATAAGTAAGTTTAGTGTTGTGTCAGCATATTAGAGTGGCACAACAGAAGTATGATAAGACTTGTAGTCCTAAGTGGGTGATAGAACGTAGCTCTAGTCTTTCCTTAGAGGAGAAATTCTAAGCTATGTGAGGGGTATGATAAACTCCCAAGATCAAGAATCTTATCACATAAAGTTGTAAGTTGAGAAGGTGACAAATCAGTGAGGTTTGACACTCGAGTTATACAAAGTATGTATAGTGCTTCTCTAACTAAGAAAGTGTTACCTGACACAGAATTGACTCTGTAGTCAGTAATGAAAAGGATAATTGAGTATGCGTCTAGTGCGACAGATTCTCTGATGACCTTGAATGGAAGAACTTTGTGTTGGTCAAAGTTCTATGTCATCTCCATGACATCAAGGTGTTATGCAGAGGATTGATGGTGTGATGCATGAGTAACAATTGTCTCCCTTCATCTGGGATTTTAGGGACGAAATCCTTATTAGGGGTTTATAACTTGTAAGGACCCTAATCTGAGTTTAGGGCTAACCCTATTTGTTTTGGATAAATTAAGTTTCTTAGAACTTTGATGTAAGGACCCATTCCTAAATTACTTAAATTCCGAGTTAGATCTTACTAAGTATCAATAGTTATTGATTTAATTTTCTCCTAATCAAGTCAAATATTAATAAAAAACATAAACCTTGTTTGTTAGATTAATGTTCTGAATGATTAGGTTAGTAGGGTTATAAACTTAAACCCTAGTTGCATGAAATCATCAATAGAGAATGTGATGATGAATTTGGTGTTAAGTATAATAGTCTAGTAAAAAAAATTATTATTTTTTGTGTGACTCATATTACTTTGAATTTTGCATATGTATTGTACAACTCAATTATTAATTTTAGTGAAAAATTTCTGAATTTTTAGAGTTTCTTGGACCTGTTGATCGGTCGATTTTTCCCCAAGAAAAACTCAGTCGATCATGATATACAAGCTTAAGTGTAGAAGTGTAGTATTTTTTTTTAATTTATTGCATTATACAATTAAGCTCAAATTTTAAATAAAGGTTTAATAATCAGTTTTAAATAAGTTATTATATTTTAAGAATTTTTGGAAGAAGTTTTGTATCACAACAGAACCTTGATCGGTCGAGTTTTGAGAGAGACAAACTCGACCGACCTGATTTTTCTGGAAAAATAAAAAAGGCTGAAAAATGTCTATAATTAATTATTCCAAGCACCTTAATGAGTATATAGGACTCTGTTACGACCCAAGCACCTCTCATTTCCGTCCCACACTATAGAGCTTCGTAATTCTTGAAAGAGGAGGGGATTTTAGGGTTTGGAGAATCTAAAGTGGAAATTTCAAAATTTTGGGTTTTCTCTTTCCAAGGTTGGTAAATTCTGTATAGATCATTAATATTTACTAGGTTTATTTGCTTCTATTCTATCCTATGTATAGAATTCATCACATCCCTGATTTGGATCAAAAGATTCCAAATTAATCTCTTCTTTCATTCTTTCTTCTTCAATTCTTCTTCTTCTAGGTTCTTGAGTGAAGAGGAGTAGGAAGATTATGTTTTCTTGAAGCAAGGACTTGATTCAAGAATTAGCCATAGTAGTTGGGCTAAGAATTTCAGGTGTTTCACACCTTAGGTGAGTGGTTTAGGTTCATTTGAAAACTATTAGTGAACTATAATCCTAAATCTCCTCATTAAACCACAATTGGGGGAAATTGAGAACTCAAATAATGCATTGGATTGTTTGCTTATTTGACCTTGGATATGATTCTTGTATTTATCCTTGTAAATTAATCAAGTGGATGTTATATTATCTTGATCACGAGTAATGTAAATTTAATTGAATTCAGATTGCATATTCTTATTACATATACATTGCAAATACAACATATTATTCAAATATGGAATGTTGTCTATGATATGTGAATTTTTAAGTTGTGATTGTTTCATGCAAATTTATATGATGGAAAAAGGATATGTAGGGTATGTGTAATCTGATTTGAAACATATATATATATATATATATACATACCTATATACATACATACACATATATATATACATATATATATGAAACCCTAATCCATATATCCTAGGATTAGAATGTGAAATCACATATGTGCCATATAATAAACCCCTATTTTCCTTAAAGTGAGTAAATGCACTTAATATCCATTATAACCTAATCATTTAGACAGGAGCCCTAAACACTATGATTTTCCCCTGAGGTCTGCACTGGGGAAATGAAACGGATTCCTTCTAATACTCCTTGGATTATGAAAAGGAATGTCAGAGTGTGATTCTAGACCTTGAAGGCTAGGTCACTAGAATTTAGGAAACTTATCAAGATGAGATGCTAACCTAAATACTCTGTTGTTGAGTGAATGAAATGCATTGTATTTGAAACAATGTTATAGAAATTGTGATCTTGATGTGAAAGGGATCAGTAGGGATAGCTTTGTTTAGTATCTCATACGTGATGTCCTAGCTTTGACATTTATGTCATTAAACCTATCTCATGTACCTGAGATGAGGTCTGTAAGGTAGAGAGGCTTGATGCTCTTACCTAGCCAGTGTTTGGCAACTCTGAGGTAGAACATATTTTGTTGTTTATCTTATGGTTTTCGGTTAACCCTAAGATATGGATAGTAAGTCGCCGACCCGAGAACCTGGCATGGCACCTTTTACTTGATTAGGTACAGATCAATTAACTTCAGGGCAAACCTAATAATGAATCTTGTTAAGCCGAGAATAAGATTTGATTATCAATATCCAATTACGTGTTCATTTTATTTGTTATTTCATATTCAACTTATGTAGTTTATATCTATCATTATAAGCATGATATTTACAATTGTTTGATTTAATCTAAAATATACTTGTCTCTGATCAATTTAGAAAAAAAGATTAGTTCAATGTTAGTTTTGTCTTGAACCTATTCCACTCACTCAATGTGTTGATAAGTGGTGTTTCAAAATTTTACAGGTACTGATTCAACTTCAATTCATACAAGAGCTTCACATCTGTAGTCATCTTTTCTTCACCATCTGAGGTGGAGAATTGTCTTCTTGTTGTAGGTTATATGTATAGGTTGTCCCTGTACTAGGGATTTTTGGGAGGGTATGCGTGCTTGTAGTGATGTACTTTATCTTGATCTAGGTTGTTTATGTGAATGTAATAGTGTAACTTTCTACTTCATGTTGTATTAGAGTTTTATCTTGAATAATGCTTACATCTCGGATTTGCTTATATATGATTTGTTGAAAATGAATAGTACTTAGTTGCTTGTGCCAGATCTGGAATTAAATGGAAATAGTTATTTGTGTTTTTCATATAATAGAGTTCCTTGATTCCATGTTTTAATTTCTAATTTGAGATTTAGTGTGGTTAGTATGGATAACATTGTGGGGTCTCAGAGGTGGGATCCCACAAAATTGTTGTATCAGAGCCTTGGTTATTGTTAGTGCCTATGTACGGGGACATTAGATGAGTCTATGAGTCTCATTGAATCCTTCAAATTATCTAATGATATATGGCACGCTCTCTTTTCTTTTAGATCATGGCAGGTAGAGGTGAAGAATAGGAGGAGAGTCGCTATGTGGAACCTCCATTAGGTGGTTCTAGGGATGAACCAGGGCAGGAAGATCTTATTGAAGTAATGGATCAACATCATGCAGTGACTACCTTATCTACCACTGATCCTCTCTATGCTATGGCACAAAAACTAGTGTTAGTGATGGCTCATGCAGCAACCGGGGTAGTCCCTCCATCGCCTCGAAGTGTTCCTGATCCATTACGTGATATTAGTAGGTCTTATGAGAGGCTAAGAAAGATGGGTGCCTATGACTTCTATGGCACAATTGATCATGCAGAAGTTGATGCTTGGCTATATGAAACTGAAAAGGTGTTTAAAATAGCTCATGTATCTGATATAGAGAAGGTGAACCATGCTACTTATCTCCTAAAAGGTAGTGCAAGTCACTGGTGGAGCATGGAAGAGACACACTTGGCTGAACAGAGTCTGACATGGGCTGAATTTAGATAGAGGTTTGAGTCCCTCTATTATCCTGCGACATACATACGTGACAAGATTCGTTAGTTTGAGAGTCTGAGGTAGAGACAGATGACAGTGACTGAATATGAATTTCTATTTCATGATTTGCTTAGGTTTTGTCCGCAACTATGTGTCACAGATGAGGATAAGATCAGGCATTTTAAACAAGGTCTAAACTATGATCTGTAGGAGAGGATAGATGTGATAGAATCCAGGACATATTTTCATGCCTTTGTTGATGCAGTCACGTGTGTGGAGCATGTCATTCAACAGAGGTTGGAGTTTGAGACTCGTAAGAGGACATGTGGTGAGTTGAGGAGGCCATGACCTAGTGTACAGTTGAGGATGACTAGGCTGCCTACATATCCTTCTAGGAAGCCAAACATGCTAGCTAGTACACCACCACATATACCATATGGCTAGGGTACTACTACTTTTGTAGCTAGGGGACCAGCACCACAAAGTACATAGAGTACATGAACTGTGACAGGACCTCATAGGCTAAGTTTTCACTCAAAACCACCACAATGTGCATACTTCAATAGGTTTCATAAAGGTCCATGTTGGGGCCCTAATTTCAAGGGTTGTTTTGTATGTGGTCAGGAAGGACATTATGTTAGGGATTGTCCACAAAGAACTCAACAATAGTCAATGACTAGAGTATAGAGACCGGTGTCACCACAAGGCTCAGGCAGAGGGTACACATCACAGGCAGGTTCCAGTACTCAGTGAGCCACAATACATCAGGGTAGAGGACAAGGTCGAGGTAGGCAGCAGGCGACAAACTGTGCTTATGCTTTGACTCAGTAGGAGGGAGTTGTTTCTACACATGTTGTGACAGGTCAGATTTGTTTAGTTGCATCCATTCATATACCTTATACAGTGTTGATTGACCCTGGTACTACGCATTCTTTTGTGACTCGAGATGTCATAACTAGAGGTCAGCTTTCTGTTGAGGATCTATCTTATGATTTCTTGTTGGAGATACCTACTGTACAGTCTACAGTTGTGACAAAGGTTTGTCCAGGATGTGTTCTAAGCTTTAATGGACAATGCATACAAGTGGACTTATTACCACTTGAAGTGCATAGCTTTGATATTATTCTAGGCATGAATTTCTTAGAGAAGTATCGAGTGAAGCTAGATTGCTTTACCAAGGAAGCTATCTTCTCTAATGGGGATATTTCTTGGATCTTTCAAGGCAATAGGAAAGTACTATCTACATGTTTGATATCTTCTATAGCTGCTAAGAAAATGACAAGGAAGGGATGCACATGTTATCTTGCACATGTAATGGATACTAGTGTTGAGAACCCTATCTTATCTGATGTACCCATAGTAAAAGAGTACAATGATGTTTTTCTTGATGAATTGCCTGGATTACCTCCCATTAGAGAGATTTATTTTGAGATCAATCTAACTCCAGGCACTCAACCTATTGCACAAGCACCATATCGCATGGCTCCAGCTGAATTAAGAGAGCTAAAGAAGCAATTGCAAGAATTGCTTGATAAGGGTTTTATTCGACTGCACACATCGCCATGGGGAGAACCAGTGCTTTTTGTAAAGAAAAAGGATGGCACAATGTGTTTGTGTATTGATTATAGGAAAATCAACAAATTCACTATCAAGAATAAATATTCTTTGCCTAGGATTGATGATCAATTAAGAGGGGCAACAATGTTTTCTAAGATTGATTTGCGATCAAGTTATCATCAACTCAGGATCAAGGTTGAAGATGTCCCTAATAGAGCTTTTAGGACTAGATATGGGCACTATGAGTTTATTCTTATGTCATTTCGACTAACCAATGCACCAACATCTTTTATGGATTTGATAAATAGAGTATTTCTTCAGTACCTTGATCAGTTCATTGTTGTTTTTCATTGATGATATATTCTATAAATAGGGAGCAAATGAGGAGCATTTATGGTTGTCTTTGCATATACTAAGACAAAATAAGCGATATGCTAAGTTTAGTAGATGCGATTTTTGGCTATCTGAGGTGGCATTTCTAGGCCATTTGATTTCCTCTAAAGGGATTTGTGTAGATCATAAGAAGGTAGAATCTATAATCCAGTGGGAGCAGCCCAAGACACCCACTGAAGTGTTTCTTGGTTTAGTAGGATATTACAAAAGGTTTATACAGGACTTCAACATTATTTCCATGCCTTTAACTCATTTGATGAGGAAAGAAGTCCTATTCATATGGACAAATCAGTGTGAGCATAGCTTTCAACAATTGAAGAAGCTATTGACATCTGCACCAGTCCTAACTCTTCCTGAGATAGGGAAAGGTTATGTTGTGTATTGTGATGCTTCTAAGAAGGGTTTAGGTTCTGTTCTAATGCAGGATGACAAGGTGGCAACATGTGCTTCTAGACAGTTGAAGAAGCATGAAGAAAACTACCCTACGCATGACCTCAAACTTGCTGCAGTAGTCTAATTAGCATTGAAGACATGATGACATTATCTATATGGAGAGCCTTGCCAAGTATATACTGATCATAAGAGCTTGAAATACATCTTCACACAAAAAGATCTAAATATGAGGCCATGTAGATGGCTTGAATTGATTAAAGACTATGATTGCACCATTGATTACCATCCGGGAAAGGCAAATGTGGTGGCAGACGCATTGAGCAAAAAGTCGACATCTTTTATTCCTTCTATAGAGATGAATTTCGTGGCATGCATTAGAAGGGACATGCTTTTGTCTTTGAGGGAGATGAATGTGCATATGGATATGACATCTTCTGGTGGTCTTCTGGCACAACTCCAGATAAAACTAGTGTTGGGGCAACAGATTAAACAAATGCAAGGCACAAATCCTTATATTCAGACTTTAGTGAAAGAGATGCAAGAAGGGAAAAGAGAAGGCTTCCACTTCATTAATTAGGATCTTTTATGTTTTTAGGGAAGGTTATGTGTCCCAGATCAGCTAGAGAAGAAATATTGTGCTTGAGGTAGAACATTCATCTATGTATGCAATGCATCCAGGTAGTTCCAAAATGTATAAAAATCTCAAAGAATTATATTGGTGGCCTGGAATGAAGAAAGATGTAGCTAATTTTGTTGCAAAATGTGGTAGATGTCAACAAGTAAAGGCAGAACATCAAAGACTTGGTGGATATTTGTAGCCTTTGCCTATACCAGAGTGGAAATGGGATCACGTGACTATGGATTTTGTAGTCGGTTTACCCCGTTCCTCTAAGGGACATAATTCCATATGGGTTGTCATAGATAGATAGATAAAGACAACTCATTTTCTTCCTATCAAGACAACTATTTCTACTGAAAGACTAGCTCAGATATATGTTGATGAGATAATCAGACTACATGGAGTTCCACTTTCGATTGTATCAGATAGAGGTCCACAGTTTACTTCAAGGTTTTGGGATAGACTACATGAAGCAATGGGAACTCAATTGAAGTTCAGTACTGCTTTTCATCCCCAGACTGATGGATAGTCAGAAAGGACAATACAAACCCTAGAAGACAAGCTTAGGGCATGTGTTCTACAGTTCCTTGGAAGTTGGGACTCACATATTAGCCTAATTGAATTTGCATATAATAATGGATACCAATCTAGTCTTGGAATGGAACCTTATGAAGCTCTATATGGTAGGAAGTGTAGATCGCCAATATGTTGGTATGAGATTGGTGAGAGATAGATGTTGGGACCTGAGATGGTACAACAAACCTATGAGAAGATCATTGTGATACGCCAACAATTGAAGGCTGCACAGGATAAAAAGAAGAGCTATGCAGACCGCAGGTGTAGACCTCTTGAATTTCAAGTAGGAGACCTAGTATATCTAAAAGTTCCTCCTTGGAAAGGTGTACTTAGGTTTGGGAAGCGGGGCAAGTTAGCTCCTAGATATATGGGACCATACCCTATTCTGCAACGAGTTGGAAAAGTAGAATACTGACTTGAGTTACCACCTAAGATAGAGAAGCTACATGATGTGTTCCATGTATCTATGGTAAGGAAGTGTCATCCTGATACTGATAAAATCTTCTATCCATCTGATGTACAGTTAGCAGATGATGTGGCATATGAGGAAGACCCAATTCAGATTAGGGATAGGAGGATCAAAATGTTTCGTAGACGTGAGATACATATGGTGAAATTCTAATGGAGACATCATGGAGTTTAAGAAGCAACATGGGAACTTGAAGATGAGATGTAGAGATTCCATCTTGACCTTTTCTAGAGTTCCAGGATGAAACTATAAAAGGAGGGGAGATTGGTAAGGACATGTGCCTAAATTACTGTAATTCCTAGTTAGATCTTACTAAGTATAAATAGTTATTGATTTAATTTTCTCCTAATCAGGTCAAATATTAATCAAAAACATAAAATTTGTTTGTTAGATTAATGTTGTGAATGATTAGGTTAGTAGGGTTATAAATTTAAAACCCTAGTTGCATGAAATCTTCAATAGAGAATGTGATGATAAATTGGGTGTTAAGCATAATAGTGTAGTAAAAAAATTTATTATTTTGTGTGTGACTCATATTACTTTGAATTTTGGATATGTATTGTATAACTCAATTATTCATGTTAGTGAAAAATTTCAGAATTTTTAGAGTTTCCTAGACTTGTTGAACGGTCGAGTTTTCCCCAGGAAAAACTCAGTCGATCATGCTATATAGGCTTAAGTATAATAGCGTAGTATTTTTTTCAAAATTTATTAGATTATCCAATTAAGCTCAAATTTTAACTGAAGTTTTAATACTCAATTTTTGAACAACATATTAAATTTTCATAATTTTTGGAAGAAGTTTTGTATCACAATAGAACCTTGATCGGTCGAGTTCTGAGAGAGACAAACTCGACCGACCAGATTTTTCTGGAAAAATAAAAAAGACCAAAAAATGTTTATAATTAATTATTCCAAGCACCTTAATGAGTATATATGATTCTATTACGACCCAAGCACCTCTCATTTTTGTTCCACACTTCAGAGCTTCGTAATTCTGGATAGAGGAGGGGATTTTACGGTTTGGAGAATCTAAAGTGGAAATTTCAGATTTCTAGGTTTTCTCTTTCCAAGGTTGGTAAATTCTGTATAGATCATTAATCTTTACTAGGTTTATTTGCTTCTATTCTCTCCTATGTATAGAACTCGTCACTTCCCTGATTTGGATCAAAAGATTCCAAATTAATCTCTTCTTTCATTCTTTCTTCTTAAATTCTTCTTCTTCTAGGTTCTTGAGTGAAGAGGAGCAGGAAGATTTTGTTTTCTTGAAGCAAGGACTTGATTCAAGAATTAGTAGTAGTAGATGGGCTATGAATTTCAGGTTTTTCACACCTGAGGTGAATGGTGTAGGTTCATTTGAAAACTATCAGTGAACTATAATCCTAAATCTCCTCATTAAACCACAATTGGTGAAAATTGAGAACTCAAATAATGCATAGGATTGTTTGCTTATTTCACCTTGGATATGATTCTTGTATTGATCCTTGTAAATGAATGAAGTGGATGTTATATTATCTTGATCATGAGTAATGTAAATTTAATTGAATTCAGATTGCATATTCTTATTACATATACATTGCAAATACCACATATTGTTTAAATATGGAGTGTTGTCTATGATATGTGAATTTTGGAATTGTGATTGTTTCATGCAAATTTATATGATGGGAAAAGGATATGTAGGGTATATGTAATCTGAATCAAAACATATATATATATATATATATTTATATATCTGAAACCCTAATCCATATATCCTAGGATTAGAATGCAAAATCACATATGTGCCATATAATAAACCCCTATTTTCCTTAAAGTGAGTAAATGCACTTAATATCCATTATAACCTAATCATCTAGATAGGAGTTGTGCACACTGTGATTTTCCCTCGAGGTCTGCACTGGGGAAATGAAACAGATTCCTTCTAATAGTCCTTGGATTATGAAAAGGAATGTCAGAGTGTGATTCTATACCTTGAAGGCTAGGTCACCAGAATTTAGGAAAGATTTCAAGATGAGATGCTAACCTAAATTCTCTGTTGCTAAGTGAATGAAATGCATTGTATTTGAAACACTATTATGGAAATTGTGATCTTGATGTGAAAGGGACCAATAGGGATATCTTTGTTTAGTATCTCATACATGATGCCCTATCTTTGACATTTATGTCATCAAACCTATCTCATGTACCTAAGATGAGATCTGTAAGGTATAGAGGCTTTATGCTCTTATCTAGCCAGTGTTTGGCAACTCTGAGGCAGACTAGAGTTGGTTGTTTATCTTAGGGTTTCTTATTAACCCTAAGATATGGACAGTGAGTCGTTGACATGAGAACCTGGCGTGGCGACTTTTACTTGATTAGGTACAAATCAAGTAACTTTAGGGCAAACCTAATAACGAATCTTGATAAACCGAGAACAAGATTTGATTATCAATATCCGATTACATTTTAGTTCTATTTGTTATTTCATATTCATCTTATGTAGATTATATCTTTCATTATCTGCATGATATTTAGAATTGTTTGATTTTATCTGAAATATACTTGTCTCTGATCAGTTTAAAAAAACAAAGATTAATTCAATGCTAGTTTTGTCTTGAACCTATTCCACTCACTCGGTGTGCTGATAAGTGGTGGTTCAAATTTTTACAAGTACTGATTCGACTTCAATTCAACCAGGAGCTTCTCATCCGTAGTCATCTTTTCTTCACCATTTGAGGTGGAGAATTGTCTTCTTGTTGTAGGTTATATGTATAGGTTGTCCCTGTACTAGGGAGTTTTGGGAGGGTATGTGTGCTTGTAGTGATGTACTTTATCTTGATTTAGGTTGTTTATGTGAATGTAATAATGTAACTTTCTACTTCATGTTGTATTAGATTTTTATCTTGAATAATGCTTACATGTCGGGATTTATTATATATGATCTGTTGAAAATGAATAGAACTTAGTTGCTTGTGCCAGATCTAGAATTAAATGGTAAAAATTATTTGTGTTTTTTATATAATAGAATTCCTTGATTCCATGTTTTAGTTGCTAATTCGAGATTTAGTGTGGTTAGTATGGATAACATTGTTCGTTCTCATAGGTGGGGTCCCTCATTTAATATAATCTTCTAAGGTGTTTTGTTATCACGTGACACACATATGTTTCAAGTTTGGTCCTATTTGGAGACTATTCGAGCAATGTTCCCTTGTTTTGGACCAAAGTGTAATTTACCCAAGATGAGGGGTTATATTGCAATATGTCACATGTTCAACGTGCCTTCATTTGTGCTGGTTGTACATGATCTACATGAAAATCATATGAAATTGGTGAATAAGCTTGATAATCTAATAAATTGAATAATATTGCAACTTGTAAGATTTAAGAGATGAAATCGATTATATTGAGTCGAATTGGGCCCAAGATGGTGAAAACCATGATGAATATGCATTCATCAATCCTCCCAAAAGAATTTTTAGCAACTTGTTGTGAGAGAAAAATGTCATGATTAAGACCTTGTGTCCTTTCAAATGTGTTTTCAGGGATTTGACGTGAGAGTACATATACATGATATGAGACATTCATCTTCCAAGGTGCATTTTTGTGGATTTTCTGTGATAGGAGATTATCATGGTATGCGCCCTAGTTAGCATCATAAGAGAGAGAATGATGCTAAGTGGTGGCTTGTGGAAAGCCTAAGTTCCAAGTTTAAGCTTAATTGAATAATGTGTGTGCCTTGTGTACCAGCTTTGGTGCAATTTACCCAAAATATAGGGTCAGTGTGCAAATTACCACCTCTAGAGTGTTCCCACTCTCTCTTAGTATCATATAGAGGAGGGATAAAGAAGGAGGCACCATCTTTGAATCATTTTTGAGTGGTAGTATTTTTGGTGATAAAAAGACCAAGAACTGTTGTGTAGTTGAAACCCTAGAATGGGTTGAAACACGTTCTAGAGCTTATATGGGAGTGCCTATCGGATAAGAAGCCATAGTGGAGGTCCCACATCATTTTTTTAAATTCTTGGAAGTATTCATATCAGATTAGCACCTCAAGAAGGTGATCCATGACGAGTTACATGTTCCTTGGAAAAGTTGTATCAGTTTGTGAATAAAGTGATATTGGGTTGTGATATCTTGTTCAACAAGGAACCCAATGGCCGATATCTACTCTTGAATTATCTGACAAAGAGTTTTGCATGTTGAGATAATTATGGGTGCATGCATGGAAATGTGTCAACCCATGCATGAACATGTGTCACCTAGTAGTATAAGGTGATGACACCTCTTATACACTCTCTCTCATTAGCCTCATCTATATATACCTCTTCTTTCACCTACTAGTGAAAATGTTCAAATCCTACAAATCTCATTCTCTTGGATATCTCCCATTGAAGTTGAGGAGCAAGGAGGATCTCGAGCTCATGCTTAAGGTGAAGCCATGGTCATCTTCAACCTTGGTTGAAGCATGATTTCTCGAGTTATAGTTATTCCTTTCTTTTCTTCTTCACCAAGTTCTTAACTATGGTAACTCTTTGCATATGGAGTAGTTGTTAATGAGTCTTGGACTCTTGATAAGTCATCTTCAACCTTGGTAACATGAAGCTTTAGAGCTTGGAGCTTTGAAGTTGTTCTTGAGGTGGGTTATATAAATTGAACCCAATTATGTTATTATTCACCTTCAATCTTGCTATACTTGTTGATCAACTTTCAATTTCAATTTTCCTTGAATGAATGATGGATCTATAAGTTCTAATAGTTGCATAGGACTATTGTCCATGAACTAGAAGAGTAAGGGATGAAAGTCTAGAGCTTGATGATGATGACATCATCATGGCACAAATCGATATTGGGTTGAAACACCTCTTGCCCGATATAGTGTAAGCATACACCTCTTGCGCGATATGGTGGAAGCACTCACCTCTTACCCGACATGGTGTAAGCACACACCTATTGCCTGATATGGTGGAAGAACACACCTCTTGCCCAATATGGTGGAAGCACACACCTCTTTCCCTATATGGTGGAAGCACACACCTCTTGCCCGATATGGTGGAAGCACACACCTCTTACCCGATATGGTGGAAGCACACAACTCTTGCCCGATATGGTTCAAGCACACACTTCTTACCCGATATGGTAAGCGCACCCCTCTTGAACGATATGGAGGTAAGAACACACCTCTAGAATGATATGGCGATTGTAACATCGATATTGGGTTGATACCCTATAACATGTGATGGTCAATACACTAAAGTATGGTGTGGCCAATATCCTAAAGTGAGGTAAGGATGATACATCCAAGTGAGGTGAAGTTGTTACATGCAAGTATGGTGAAGGTGATACCCCATAAGATAGGTAAGGATGATACCTTGATGGGTGAGTGTATGAGTGATATGATGATGCCGAGCCTGATATACCCCTAACCCAATACATGTGTTCAACTTGACATACATGACTCAACCTGATACACCTTGTAAAGGTGAGGGCGACACACTCTTAGAAGTGATGTCTAAAACACCAAGTAATGGTGTGGCTAATACTTTGATAGGTGAAACACCTAAAGTGATTGATGATGGTCAACTATATATCAATAATTTCCTATCCAATATGAGTCCATATCACTTGGTGATAGTTGGGAAACTCAAGAATTGATGCTAGGATGATACACTACAAGACTAGTGTGGTGACCTATGGCTGATACACTACAACACAAGTGTGGTGACTTATGACCGATACACTACTAGACACATGTGGTGATTTATGGCCAATACACTATAGGAAAAATGTGGTGAGTTAGTACACAAAGTATTAGGATGGATGATACCCTAATACAAGATAAGTTTATAAACTCAAGTAAGCTGTAAATGATAAGGGAAGTGCTACACCAAGGAATAATGCTTGGCCAATATCACATCTAGCACTTCAAGGCCGATACACCTTGATGCACCTCAAATCTGATACAATTGGATGAGTAACACATGAAGTGTGTTATGGCAATTGACACAATAAGAAGTAATGAGCTTAATACACTTTGACAAGTGTAGGCTAATGTACCTTGAGAAAGGGTTAAGCCAATTTAATATAGTATGATGTAGTCAACATCCTAGTAAGGATGAGAGAGAAACTCATACTTTGTGTTAATAATCATTTAATGATAAACAATGAGAATAATACTTATGATATCAATGTATGCTCCTGGATGTGTGGACAATGAATTAGGGTGTGGATTCATAATATGAACTTAAAACCCTAATCGTCTATAAAGGGAAACCCTAACCCTAATAATGGGAAGGTTTTATTTATCTTGTATTGCATGGTGATGATATGTACTTGTTATTATTTTTATCATGAAGTGCTAACCATGCAGGAATTAGGAGATGATGAGCATAGCCAGGTATGAACTATGAAGTTTCACATGATACAGATTTAAATGGGCCTTGTGAGCCATGTGAAATACTTGTGAAACAAGTATAATGAATACTTGGGTCAGAGGACCTAGAGGTAATGGTTACCAGATAAGATGTAATAGTGTTCAGTGATGAACTAAGGGTTTGAATACCCAGATAATGTAATCGTGATGATGATCATGATTAAGGGATGAGAATTCCCAGTGATATGATGAAGGTATTGAGATCCCGAGTTGTATACATTCAAATTATGTTCCAAAGATTATAAAAGAATAAAATAAATGTATTACACTTTTCTTTGTAGCATCTCTTATAATTCATGCTTGTAACTTGGTTGATACTAAAAGATACTATAATGCACCTAATTAATCAAGTGGAACCTTATCATGTAGTTACCCTAGCCATAGATCCAATCAGTGTCAGAATTTGTTGAATTGGTGAAACGAGTTTAACTTGGCGTGCATATTTTTGAATATGTGGGGGTGATGAGAAAACATATCCTTATGCCCAAATAGGGAATGCGGCGTGTGTTTTCCCTATTAAGAGTATGGCTATATTCCATGACTCAATACCAGGGAATGTTGTGGCGGTGTACTCCCTGAAGAAAATATACTAGGGATGTTGTGTGGTCTCTCTGAAGAGAGTGCATGTTGTGGTTGTAACTCTATAGAGATGAGGCCACTATATCCTAGCAAGCTAATTGTAGTTTGACACATGATGTCACTGCCAGTGGTCTTGTGATGACCGAGATAGGTGAGGTCATGGAAGTCGGCTCTTCCTTTGACCTTATATGGGACCGATTTTGACTAAGCGGTGGTCAGTTGGAGCATGAGAGATATACCTCATCTCCTCAGGGCATAAGTGTGATTGTAAATATGTAATCAGCCGTGTAGCGTATTTGTTTAAGGATTGAATACAAAACATTTGTTGATGTTACACTACTTTTATACATCTTAAATGGATAGATATTATATGTGTTCTTCGTATTCCTTATTATGTGAATAGATGATTTATTACTCTATCTTAGATAGTTGTAATGCTCTAAAAGATAATATTGCTTTGTCCTTCTTATAAACAATGATTAATCTTACTTATTGTTATAATAGATCCTCTTCTCAGTTTTATATAGTTTATCTGTGATAATAATATTGTTGGCAGAGTGTTATATCTCTCACTGGGACTTGTGTCTCACCCCATTTGCCCCAAAATTTTTAGGTGGACACGGACGAGGAGGTAGAGACCGTACTGTAAAGGGAGGACATCAGCAATCAGGACAATAATGATAGATCAGGTTGAGTATGTTGTCTGTCGTGTCTTGTAGATAGAAGTCTTATGTGTCGTCTTTGTACTCTTAGGTCCTTGGGAGTTAGTGCGTAATGGTTTTATAAACGATCTAAAATTTTGGCTTGTATGCCTCGAGGTTTTATGTTGCTTTAGTATGTGTTTTGCCAAAGCAATTGGTATATGATATCCTCGAGATGAGATGGTACAATGTATGTACAATGTGAACCATGACGCATATATTACTTTGGTTCTTTCTATAAATAGTTTCCTATTTAGATATAATTATTCTAACTATATATAATTTATAGGAAAAAAATATGATTTAGCTACAATTATTCTAACTATATATAATTTATATATAGCTAAAACCTCTTCCAGCTATAGAATAAAATAATGTAAACAAATATATGTAGTTAATTCAACTAGTTGTGCGTTACTACACTTATCTCTCTTTGTATGCCAAGTGTAGCAAGCAAAATGTAGTTGACTATCAGTATTTTTGCATCACTATATCTTATCTAAACAAATTTACAAGAATTTATCTTGCATGCATTCTCCTCCTGACGCAACATAATCAAATCCTTCATGTTCTCCCTTCATGTCCCGATCTCTCCATCTACCCCAAACAACCATGCAGTTACAACTTCCTCCTCTCACCCTCTTTCGTTCGGGAAAAGCTCATATTTGCCGCACACACAGTTTTCCCCTCTCCATAGGCTGTGATCTTCTTCCACTCCTCCTATCAACTATCGTTGAACCCCCTCCAGGCCACCTTCGAAACCCCTTCTTGCCATCATCGGACCCCCTTCAGGCTTCCTCCAAACCTTATCCAGGCCACGTCGCCACTTGAACGCCCTAGGCCCACCTCTCCCCCTCCAGCAAGCCGCCCCTGCTGATCAACCTTCAAGCCCCCTCTGTCGTTTCTCCACCAGGATGTTGTGGTATTTACCCATCATCCTTTGGGCTTTTTACCGAGCAAGTAACCTGCTTATATTTCTTAATAGATAGTTGTGTTTCTTTAAGGCTCTCCATATACCTCTCTTTTGCGATCCCTTGCTTTTAATGTACATTTTTTTTTCATTTGTTCTATCTGATCTCTCAATTGTCAGAATCTAGCACATCTTTACACATGTGACACCATCAATGCCCCCGCCTACTTCTTTGAAGGCACCATCCTCACCTTCATGTTCCCCTTCTTCTTTTGTTTCTCCACTACCCTTCTCGTTGGAATGTGAATCCAGCTAGTTGTTGTTGGTCTCAATACACCAGATGTCATCCTTCTTCCCCTTTAATTTGCTTTCGTGCCTCCCTCCTATCTTGGTCTATTAAAAAAAATAAGCTTTCAAAGTTGTAGTCCTCCACTCATTCATTCTCCACTCACGACTTCCTTACGTTTTCAAAGTGAAGCTTTTAACCATATTTCCCCTTGCGGTCCTCTCCCTCATTGGTATTGCAGAAACTATAATCGTGTTATAATGTCAGGTCCTTCCACAAAGACGTTTACATTGAGGCCACTGATATGTTGAGTAAGCCCACTCATACCTGAATCCCTGGTTCCTCCACACAGAATGATGCCTCTGTTTCATAGCATTATATTGCATCTAGATGGGAGATATCATACTAGTCAAACATAGATGAAACCTTGAACTAAAATAAGTTTTTGAAAAAAGAATATACATTTCAGGGATGCTAGGAGCATAGACAGTTTATGTATATTGCATACGAAGTTCAATAGACAAGCACACTAGTGTTTCTACTAAGAATCATGATATGCATTTGAATTTTTATTTTAAGAATCATTTTTCTGTTGCTAGATTAGTTAATTCATTCTAGCCCTATGTATAGTTTCAAAGGTGCATGTATATTGTTAATCTTATACCATTATGCTCGAACTTGGATGTTGTTGAGGTATACTCATCTGTTGTTGTTTGTATTACTCTATTTTTCTAGTCAGACACAGTTTTGGATTTTACAAACCCAATTATCTTTAGTACATATGATTTCTCTATTAATGTAACAATGTTATTTACTTTTTTAGGTGAATTGCTCTCCCATCATATTTTCCATTCCCCTATTAATGAGAACAATGCTATTTACTTTCAGTACATATGATTTCTATACTAATGCAAACATTGATATTTACTTTGCTAGGTGAAAGTACTCTCACATCGTAAGTACTTTGCTAGGAAAATCTACTTCTGTCATCATACAAATTGTAATGGATACTTCTAAATGCAAGGCCAATTTGATACTTTCAACTTCTTGAAAGGCCAATTTAATACTTTCAACTCCTCTTAGTAAGTGACAACATTAAGCTTGTTGTGATTTTGTGTCTAGTAAGTAGTACTTAGATGTTAAACCTAAAAATTTATATAACAGTCTTGTGTGTATTTGGTGTTCAAGAGAGTATAACTCCTCTAGATGAAAGATGTGCATGACAAATACCTACTTTATCTTGTTTATTTATTTTGGAAAAATACCTTTTTCACATATTAGAGAACGAGATTCTGATAATTTATCTACATCTAATCTCACTTTATCATATACATCTAATCTCACTTTGTCAGATGGATTCTTGCCTTGTGTGTCGGGCTTGATTTGGTTGGTGCCACTGAATCTCAATTTTGTTGTAACATAAGGTGGGTGAAAAGGTTGAGACTCTGGACTTATGGTGCATCTAGCATCTCATTCCTACCTTGAGGATTTCATCCTTATTTGGAGGCCATTTCCCGCAATTATTCTATTTCATCCTTTTAGTTCTTCATGGAACATTAATTATGTAGGAAATGGCATTCATATCTTCAAGTTTGATAGCTACAATAACAAGAAACTATATGAATGGTAGAGATTTGCAATATATGTAGCTTCTAACTTGTGGTAGTTTGTTGACTCTTGTCATCCTAATGACTAGAAATAGTAAAAACTATTATTTTAAAACACTGGTAGCACCAAACATCAGATCCAACTTTCCAAATCATGTTTCATAGAAATATTCAAGTGAGCATTCTAGGACTTATTTTCGGTATTCTAGTTAACTTTATTTTTTGTGTATGTATCATGATCATCATGATGCAACCTGATTTGTTATCTATCTCATCTTACATTAGCTGATTAGAAACAGAGTTCAGTCGTCATTTTGCTAGAAATGTTTTGTATAATGATCTCCATGTCACAATTATGCTTTTAAAATCATAAGCTTGAGAAATTCTAGCACTTACATCATAACCTCGACATGCATGGCCTAATTCCTTGTCCTTGGAAAAAGAGCATGTACTAAGAAAACGATTCTTGTCTGACAAGATGGGCATGTGTGACATAATCTTCTGCTTGACAAAATGTAGAGACTTTATTAGTCTCTTACATACTTTTATCTTGTATTTCTTTTCCCATGACATTTCTTTGAATTAGTTTTGATACAATCCCCTATAGCATGTAAATAACATATAACATCTTGTATTTGAATCAAATAGTTCATGTACACCTTTGCAAATATTCATGGACATACTTTTCTTAGTTTATTTATACTTGCTTATTACGTTTCACACTTTACTGCTTAACCTTGAAGAATATTTTACTACTTGTAGTAAATAAATTTCTTGAAAACATATTGGGTGCCTCATGTAAGTGATTGGGAAGACAATGTCGAGATCCAGAGATAAATATCCCTATTATCTGAATTGTGGGTTCTATGAGTGTGATATGGTATCTTCTGTATTCGGTTCAAGTGATTGGTTTATCAGATAAGATGTATTTATTTCAATTAATAAAGTTGATTACTCATATGATCATTTTGGAATGTATAGTCCCAACTTGAGAATGTCTTTTTCCCCCATCGATCATTTATTAATGAAAACCACCCAAATTTTGAACCTTCAGTGTGAATTAAAAATCAATGTGAAGTTGTTGTACGTTTCAACCTTTTATAATGTCAAACGCCCTTCAACATGTTCACACATGTGCCACCTCATTTATCATATCATGTGCCCTACACATCTCACACTTCCTCTATTTCTTACACTCTTCATGCTTGACTCATACCCGTTGTAACTACTATTTGTTGGGATGGCTTGGATCATAAATTATATGTTTTTTCTTATACTCTTCATGCTTCACTCATACCAATGTAACTGTTATATGAAAATATGTTTATCAGGGGAGCATCTTAATCTAGTATGATCATTCTGGTATAGTGTATGAAGGAGTTCAAGAACAGTGGTCGTTCTGGTATATTAATCTATATGAAATAATTACAGTTACTGTCTGGTCACCCTGTTACAGCTTTGGTTGATTCATTATTATGTTGTATTATGCATCATGGGCTTGTATGAGCAGCTGGTTATAGCCAATTAGTCATATGATCCATTCAGGTCATGCACTTTGCCATCTACCTATCTAGTAGTATGATCTATTTTTTAGTTCAATCCATATTAGTCATTTGAGAAGCAAACATTTGCAGAGTTTCCAACATGTTTCTCTATTTAGAATATTTTATCCTATGGAATGGAGCACCGTCACTGTCACACCCCGATCTCACACTAACCACTAATCACGAGATTAGGGCACGACGGAGGGATTATCACATAAACAAATCACTCAGAACTTTTTCATTTTAAAACCTCGTAATGATATCCAGATTATTGCTGTAAACTAAAACATAATAAACTATTGCGGAAGCATTTCAATTAAACTGGCTAGAGAACATAAACAGAGTTTACAACATGTAACATTATTTAACAGAAAGTAAACATAACAGTTAATTTACATCTTTTACACATTCTCCATACATACTCTCTCTCACCCACACCATGTCCCAAGGACCGAGGGGAAAGGATTAAGAGACCACTATCTAACTAACTACATATACCTTCTACTGACTAGGGTGGTAAGATCCTTCAGATTCCTGGAACTGTCACTGACCTGAAAATGTTTGAGTAGAGGAGTGAGCCTACTCACTCAGTGAATAGTTTTTCATTTAACTATCACTAAACAACTCGTTAATTTTATTATTCAGATTAATATACAAGAAATACTACACTGAGCAGTTCTAAAACAATATAATTGAAATAACAAAGAATGTAAATATTGCATCCAAAGAATAACTACTAGAAGACTATGCTCTAGTCTTCCTTAACTCTTTCATTTATAAGGAACTCTGTGAACCTATATGATTATATTTTAGCTTATGCCCTGATCTATGCAGTGTACTCTGCATAGAGACTCGTAGTGCACTACGGCCACACCGTACAAGACTTAGTGACACACCGGGAAATGCTAAGTCTGACTTCTCGTCCTGGTCTGCACAGGACTCTCAGGCGCTCAAGGGCCTCACTGCACTCTCAAAAGGGTGTACTCTAGACTCCTCCTCTAACCTGAGTACACAAGCGCAGGGAATCAACACTAGGTTACCACCAGAATTACTCAACCGGTTGGTGTTGGATAACCCTTCTGTCCTCGTGCCACCAGAATTACTCAACCGGTTGATGTTAGACACGAGTTTCACCCCTAAGGTGCAGACCTCTCAAAGGGGTTCTACGGTGTTCAGGGCACCTAAGTTTAACATTAACATTATGGGTACATTCTAGACAGAAATCATAACTCATTTAACATTTCTTACAAGGCTCACACGGCCTACCATATCATATCATATAAAACATCATAGCTCATGTATTCAAACATATATCATGTCTGCCCAACAAGTATTCTCATTCTAACATTTCATACATATATGCATGATCTCAGTAACATCCCTTTCTAGGGCATGTCATATCTCATCACCTGCAATTCACGAGATATGTATTATGAAAATAAGAAACCCTGTAGTATGTATATACCAACTCAAAGAGAATAAGCATGTAAAGTTAAATGCACAAGAAACATACAATTCAACAGTTAAGCATCACCACATCTCATACTGAGAATTTTGATATCAAAATACTCGATTCATTGTACACCCTATCCTTAGGGTTTCAGTTACCTCATTCACTTATCACATGGCAACACCCTATCCTTATATCATGCATGCAGGCAGATTTAAAATTCATAAATATCCCAAACTCAAGTCAATTTGGCACATGCATATTGAATTCATTCAATTGTACATCTTAGTGCACTGCTAAGAGTAATTTACTTCACATATGAGAATTCATACGTAACATTTGTCAATTCTCTGAAATTTCTCGAAAAACGTGCACATTAACCCTAATCCTGGTTTGTGCGTCACATAACTCAATTAAGGGTTACTTACGTATCTTAACATGAATTTATAACAATATTTGAAAATTCTAATAACATTTCAGAGAAATGTGCCAATTCATGTAAATATTAATTCACACACATTAACATAACAGGAAGCATGCAACTAGGGTTTATTTGCATATTTTTATTTTATCATACTTTCTTTGAAATCATGCATCTGCTAATTTACTAAAATATGTACTGCCTGACTTTATACCCAACCCGTACCATTTTCAGGCGTGTATTTCTAATTTCAACGTTCACACTGAACAATATAGGTTCCGATGAACCATATAAATTCACTGATTCAATTCACACTGGTCAAATGCTAAATTTAATCATATAACAGCGTCTAGAAGCAGTTTATGAAATAAAAAGTCGGGCGACGCCAAACGCTGCCCTACGCCTGATAACGCCTGTTATCAGCTTAATTCACGCACAAAACAGAAATTATTCAAACGCCTGAGTTTATTAATGATAAATGAATGAAAATCTACTCATAGAGATTCGGGATGTCCGGATTCGACTGGAATTGCGTCCAGGGGGTCGTCTTCAACCTCCGAATAGCCCAAATTTGAACCTACAGTAATCCAACAGTACCATGCTCACACGTACAGGTTGGAATCAAGCACCTTGGGTTGCTGATTGGGGATAGGAAACAGCGGAATCCGGTTTGGATCTCAAGGACGAACTCAAAGCGGTTGATTTGATGTTGTTCTTTGCTCAGAATGGTCCTGGTTTGGACCTTCTGCTGCAAGCAGCCATTCCTCTCACATACAGGTTGAAGGAGGAGCTCGGATGGGTTGCTGGTCATGGCTAGGGCTACGGATTTGTGACCTAAACTCCAAGGCCAACTCCAATTAGCTCCTCCTCACACAACTGGGCGCACCCCATGGCCTCCCTGGTCGTACACAGCAGTAGCTGCTGCTGCTACTTGCCGCTGTCAAGGTGGCTAGGCGGCTGGCTTAGCTGGGAAGAGAGAAGTAGTGAAGGAAGTAGAAAGGAGAGGTGGAAGAAAGGACGAAAAGGGAGAAGCAAGAACGGCTACTGGAAATCGCCGCTAGGATCGCCCTGCGATCCCTTTCTGCTCGCGGAAGTCGGCTGTGCGCCGCAAGCGACTGTTGCCCAAAGAACGGATAAGCAATAGAGGAATAAAAGTAAAGCTTATAAAGCAAAAACTTTGGGAAAAATTGCAAGTTTGACCCTGGAAACGGAAAAGGCCACAACTATTGACTCGGAGGTCCAAATAGCATGATTTCTTTTGCATCTTTTCAAGTGTGAGATCCTCTAAAATCCCAAGGCATGAAAGCATGCTAATTAGACTGTTTCACTGGTTCAAAGCTCTAATTGCATCAGTGATCACTTAACTTAACTTAATCATCTTAATTATGCCTTAATTGTATCTTATATACATAATTCAACTTTATCAACTTGATGATGCACTAACCACCATATGAGCACTTAAGTCAGCTCAATTAACTTAATTATACACTAATAATGATACTTACAGATTAACTCTTAAACGGGTCATAACAGTCACATTACAGTAATACTGTCAATACACATGCTATCTACATCTAGATAACTATGAATATGAGGTAGTGTGAAATTTCTTTGGCCAGAGTAAACCTTTTACCTGTGATATTCTTTCCCTCCCAATTTGCAGCTTCACTCACAATCATTGATTTCCACTCTACAGTCATCCACCCACATGTCTTTCTTGGCTTGAATATTCCTATGATATTACTTTTCGAAAGCTAACATTAGATGCTTGTTTGATTTATCGTAATACAAATTGTTAATCTAGAGAAACAAACTAATTTCCCATAGAGGAAGCACTAACCTTAAATACAGGCCACTAGTGTACTAAAATAACAAACTCTAACCTCTAGTTCTTTTATTGGTTCATTGTTCTTTTGTTCAAGCCAATAAAATATACATGCATATGTCCTGCAAGAACACGAACGGCTAAATGTAATCTTCTGTTCCTCTCGGATTACAAGCAAATGGAAAGTGTTTGATTTAGATAGAATTTCCATTCATCTATAATCATCAAATGAGAACCTGCTAATATCTCGAATGGGTCTAGATTTGAAATAGAGCACTTCTCTAAGACATGTTGATTATTGCTTTGCTCTATAGGGCTCAACTCCCCATTCCAGGAAAACTCCTTTTGTTTATACAATGAAAGAATGCAACTTTTTACTTTCTGTAGTTGAACATTTTTCCTTAACCTCCTGATTCCAATAAATTGTGTACTTATAGACTTTGAAGTAAGTTTTGTTAAATAGTATTTTGCTCTTAGTCTGCAAAAGACTATGGATGTGGGGTTCTAGGGGGAATGATGTGGGGTTGGTGGGTGGGGGTTCTAGGAGGAAAGATGTGGACATGAGGTAAATGAGAACATAGAAGATGATGAGAAAGACTTATATTGTGCTCATTGTTCTAACATTTTCATTGGCTTGTTCATGCCTATGTTTTACCCTCCGCTAGCTGCATTAATCTGTGCCTACCATTTTTCTTGTGAAGTAGAAGATTCATGTAGTCTTATTGTTGATGACCTGCTGACTACATATGTAACATCCCTGACCTGGGTTATGAACTAACCCTAGGTGTTTTGCCTAAATATGTAATTAAATACTTGTGATTAACTTTGGGCATGTAATTAAGTTCCTCAGAAACATAGATTTCAATTTTGCTCCTTTATATATATAGTTGTAGCATTGTTTTGTAATACATGGATCTATGTGCAAATTACCTAGTTAAGGGATTAACTTGCAAATTGCACATGTTGAGATGTTCCTCTGATGTTGATACATCATGAGGATGTTTATGATGAAGTTTGAGGGATTTCCCAAGCTTGAGCACCAAGGTGTAGCTGTGGAAGCAACCCTTGTACTTGAAAACCCTAAATTGGTGTAAAGTGCAATTTACCCAATTTGAGGGGTGCAACTTTTAAAATACATCATCTAAAATATCTTTTATGACTCTTGGCATCATTTAGAAAAGAAATGATGAAAAGGTCACTTCATTTGAATAATCATATAATAAAGAACACTTTTGTGATTGAATAATCAAGGTGTATGTATAATAGCCCTTTTATGTGTATGCTTAAGTGATGGGTTGATCCTCTTTTCCTTCAATTCTTGACCTTAGAAGGAGTTGTCCTTAGAAATAAGATGTGGGGACGTGCAAAGAAGAAAGGAAGGATTTAGATGAGAAATGGGATAAAGTAGAAGCTTTATGGAGAAATTTCACCCAAAATATATATACCACTTCCTTTGCAAGCAAAGGAACGTGTCTTTCATTCCCTCACTTATCCCCCTTGCTCAAACTGACTAAGGCAGAGCTCTGGAGCATAGGAGAACGACCAGGGAGTTCAAGGTAAGTTTGGATCATCCCTTTTTCTTGAATTCATGGAGGAAACTCGATTTCAAGGTTGAATTCGTGGCTAGCTCACCTAGCTTTATCTTTCTAGCCATTCCTTTTCAACTTTCCTTGGAGAATACACCTTGGCCAAACTGTGGAGCTCAAAGATGCCATTAAAGGCCTGAAGCTTGGAAGCTTGGAGCTCAAGGAACAACCTTTAGGCGGGTTTTATAACTCTAAACCTTATGCTTTGATTATACATCTTTTTCTATGCATATAGTTGCTAGTTCTTCTTCTTCCCTATCTTCCCTTGCATCCTTGCAAGCAAAATTGTAAAGAACTGCTACTGTTCTTGAGGTAGAAGATAAGGGCGTTAATTCATATGCTTATCCACGGATTTCCACTTTACCAAACGACCTCCACCAATTTCCCATACGGTTTACACAACCGTTTGGTGGGCAAATGGTTTCAGGGTCGTATGAAGGCAAACGGTATTCAAGACCATTTGGTCGCATTGACAAAGCAACGACAGTATGGGAATCTTATTTATAATTATGTAGGTTAATCACCCACAAAATTTGAGGGGTTAACTTCAAAGGAATCGTGAGATATAAGCAAATCAATTAGAAAATCCAATTGAATTAAGTTCTGATTTTCAATCTGTTTAATTTGCCCTTTTTGGGCAAACGGTCTCAAGACCGTTTAAGATGGTTGACCAAACATTGACCGTTTGGTATTACTGTTCATAATGATGTTGATTAATGACTCACCAAATTTGATGGATTAATTCCAAACGAGTTATGAGTTGAAGGTTGATTAATAGGGCAAATCCTAATTGCAATCAGTGCTGAAATTCCAATGAGTTATTTAGTGATTTTGGGTTGATTAGCCCAAACGGTCTCAAGACCGTTTGGGGAATCATCCAAACGGTCTCAAGACCGTTTGGGGATCACCCAACACCGTTTAGAGGTCTGGGGTCAAGTATAGTTGACCAATTGAAGATCCAAAGGTACCAAATCATATTGCAATTAGGTATTGATGTGATGATCAACTCAATAGATCAAACCTTGATGAGTTTTCACTAGAGTCCAAAGGATGGATGGGAAAACGGTCTCAAGACCGTTTGGAACTCATCCAAACATTTGGAGGTCTAGGGTTAAGGTAATTTGATCAATTGAGGGCCCAATTACAGTGGGTTATTGAAATAATCAAATTGCTGATTTGTGACTTAATTAAGGTTCAACCCCTATCAAATCAACTTAGATTTTGATGAATTCTTGGGCAAACGGTCTCAAGACCGTTTGGAGGTCATCCAAACGATCTCAAGACCGTTTGGGCCAAGTTTGGGCCCAATTGGAGGTCAATTGATAGGTTCAACCTTGAATTGATTCACATTGTTGAATATTGATGACCATCCGATTTGAAACTCTAATTGAGATAAACTTTACCCTAATTGGCTTTCAATTGAGGGTTAATTTGGTGTCTAATTGATTAAGTATCATCCTAATTGACTCAATTTATAAGTGGTTAACATGGCGTTGGCCAATTGAGGGATTCAACGTACTTAATCATAAACATTTGTAACTTTGGAACCATGTTGGAGGCCCAAACGGTCTCAAGACCGTTTGAGGCCAAACGTTCTCAAGACCATTTGAGATCAAACGATCTCAAGGTCGTTTGGACCAATCGATCTCAAGACAAGTTGATCAAACGGTTTCAAACCGCATATGCTCAAACGGTTTGGAAAGTCAACCTTTCCAAACGGTCAACGCACCCAAACGGTTTGGGCAAACGACCTTGAGGTCATGCGGTCTTGGAGTCAAACCTAGCAAACGGTCAATGCACCCAAACGGTTTCAAACCGTTTGGTGGTTGAAGGTTGAAACCGTTTGGAGGTTTTCAAGGTTATTTATACTTAATCACTTGAAGTTGTAATTGGTTCAATGGTGATCTAATCTAAACCATAATGGTAACTTAGAACATTAAGGGACTAAGTGATTAATGAATTGACCCATGATGGTGATCATGAGGTAAATTACTAAAATACCCTTGAGGGGTTTAATTGAGTAATACCTTTTTCTAATAAAACCCTAATCACATGTTAATGATGTTTTGGCTTATGCTAGTCAATGAGGACTTAACCCAACCTGATCTAGAGTGGTGTTATCACCATCTACTAGTAAGAGGAGAGACAAAGTATCATAAGAGAGAGAAAGTACCCTTTTATAGTGGAAACTTAAGTAAAGTACCTTCAATACACATGAATGTGCATGATTAGGTATGATCCACCTATGTGAGATCATGGAAACCCTAATTATGATGTTTAGTGAATCTTAATCTTATCTAGGAGCTTTAATGATGATGTTTCTCATACATGATGATGTTATGAGTTCAATTCGCCATGAGGTGAATAGTAAACCCTAATTCTAGGGGGAGGACATGTATTGTGAATAGTAAACCCTGATTGATGAATATTGGGGAACTTGACTCTTCTAAGAGTTTCAAAGTGTAACTTCTAGAATGAATTGTTTACTGTTATCAGTTGAATTAACCATGCAGGTTGTCATGAGATGATGATCAAATCCATGTATGGATTATGAAACTATATTCATTGAAAGCATGCTTTAGCTTTATGAATAGTAATATATCCTGATGCATTGTCAATGGCAACCTATGGATTAAAATGGGCTGTGAGAGCCATAAATACCATCAAGGTCATGCTTTAGAGATGACTTGTGATGAATGTATTGAGAAATGATGATTGATGAGAGTTAGGCTTGTTACATTTAGTATTCTCATTTCATAGCTGTTATGCTAATGTTATTGTTTGAAGAACAATGTATGATGTTAAAAGAATACTGAATGTACCTAACTAATCAAGTGTAATGTAGAGCCCTGATCATAGATCCATCATTATCAGAGATCAAATGATGGTGAAACAGGTTTTCCTAAGGGAACTCCTGGATCACATACTTTTGAGTATGTGGGGTATATGGATGTGTAGAACCTTACATCCTAGTGTAGGTGTTTGATGTAGATGTGTAATCCGTCAATCCTTCACTACAATCCTATACCGTATCAGTGGATGGTAAACATGAAACCTCCTGATGATGAAGAAAGCACAGATATCCATATCAGTGAAAGATAAACATGAAATCTCCTGATGACGAAGAGAGTACAGACGCCACTGTAACTCTAAAATAGTGAAGGACCAGATTACCCTGGTAAGCTATTATAGTAGAGGCACGAGATGTCCTACAAGTAATCCTCTTACTGACTGAGGAAGGTGAAGGTCATGAGAATCCGGCTCTTTCGATGACCTAGTATGATACCGAGGCACTTAGCAGTGATTGGTTGGAGTATGAGTGGTAAACCTCATCTCCACAGGGCATAAAAGTAATGTTTGAAAAACATAATCCAGAGTATAGCATACCTGTTAGAGATAACTACAAGTTGATTGATTGATGTTACACTGTATAGTGCAAATGTCTTCATGTTTCATAACTGTTGAACTCATGCTTACAATTATATCTGATGTTGAATACTTTGAAGCTTTTACTGCTTAAGTTATTCTTTGAGGTGTTATAATAAAGCTTCTGGCGGAGAGTTATAACTCTCGCTGGGACAATATATAAAATTGTCTCACCCAGTAGACTTCAACTTTTTAGGTGGACGTCGAGGACGGAGGAACAGGTCTACAGGTGACCAGTCCCAGCAGCAGCAGCACCAGGGGCAGTAGTAAAATCTTAGGTGGAGATTTAGCCTGCCATGTGGTGTAGTTAGAGTCAGTCCTATGTGTCCTCTGTACTCTCAGGTCTTGGAGTCTTTTGGTCTGAGATTTTGGTTATGAGTTCTTGAGATTTTGTATCATGATTGTATATAATTACTCAAGAAGTAATTATCTGAGATGTAAACAATTTATCTCCTTTTATGAAGGAAGTTTTATGTATTGAAGCTCTTATATCGAAAAGTTTTAATTTCTGCTGATTTTTGGTATTCCGCTGCTAATCGAATCGCTTCTGCCAAGTTTAAATCATGTTTATATTGTGGTTTGGAGATCAGAGCCCACAACATATAGTTGATTTTTTCTGGCTTTTTAGTATGGATGTACATAGTTGAGGTGGAATTCAGTCGGGTACATGCACTTGTATGAAACCACAAGCCAACTGACTCTATCTATTAATAGCCCTGAGAAGGCCACATTTTACAGTTCTAGGTTTGTGTTGATTCATGTTTGAAAATGTCATCGTCATCTCCTATCATGGGGTCATACAAAGATGCTTTAAGATGTAGGGGATATCCATCTTTGTACATGTTCTTCATTCACATTATCCTTACATGCACATACACATGTACGTGTAGAGGATATCAAATGTTTAAATTTTGTGTTCATGTATTCATATTGTTTTTCTTTGCATGTGAATGACTTGTAATACCATGAGATGAATAACCAAAGTCGTATCAATTATATTTAGTTAATTTACAATCTGATCTACCATGACATTGTTTCCATGATATAACCTCTAGGAATGAACTATATTTATTGGTATAGCAGGTTTGGCTGGCTCAAGCTCCACATATTGTTGTTGTTATTGATGTATCATATAGGGGATATGATAGATGCATCATTTCAATTGTTGAACTTTGGGTCTCTTAATTTGAGTTGATAATGATCATTGGTTTTCTGTAATTCTGAAGATTGTGCCCTTTGTTGTGGTGGGAGTCAGTTCTATAGCTCTTTCATGACCATGGAGGGTCAATGTTATTATATGAAGCTCCTTCAATATGATATTCTCTTTGATGAAGGATTTTCTAACTTTGTCCTGGAATATCTTCTGATTTTTTGATCTTTTACTCAGATGGCCAAGTGTTGAGCTCTTTTTTGGCGATTTTCTCTCTTATTGTCTTTTGTTTGTCTCCTATTCAAATCTATTCTCAATCATTGCTCCAGCTGAAGTTATGGCTATGCTCGTTTCCATCTAAGTGTTCTGAACAATTGAAATCTTCATGTTGGTTTCAGAGTTTGGCCTACCTCTATGATTATGTGAAGAATGGAAATGTTGGCCTTAAGAATCAGAAGAATAAGTGAATGTGAAGCAAGGTAAAGGTTCTTATTTACATTTCATAAATGAGGCATCTTTTTTAAATTATAATATGAATCTCAACATCAATAAGTCCTTGTCACAGGCCATTTTCAGGGAGACGGAGATGCTCAGTGGGTAAAATCTTCAACAGTATATGTAGAGACAGACTAATTACCTCTTCTGTCAATATCCACACTAAAATTGAGGGGAAATCCAGGACTAGGAATGACCCCCATCAAGTTAATACTGGCACTACCTGAGAACGTAGGATTAAAGTTGCAAGATCAATTGGTCTTCCTCCTAAATAAATCTTAGGTTTTATCTTCTCTAATGATCCTATCCCATCTTTATTTTCTTCTTGAATCTATGGATATGTTAATAATTCCATTAGGATGAAGTACATGTGAGAATCTACTTCACTAGCAATCCAAGCTATGAGTAATTGAGACGATTTCATATTGTTCAACATCTACATATGTAACATTCATGTGTAATCATATCATATGAAGCTTTGAGATTGCTTGTGCTTAATAATATCTCTTTTTACATGTAATCCCCATACTACTGCTCATTTAACCCAACCTCCACTATCTCTAAAACTCCACCGTAAAATAGCAAACAATTCTAAAGTGTGTGGATATGAAAAAATCATAATAAGACCATGAGAACATACAGTCTGCAGAAAGTAACTCAAACAAGGAGTGAGCTGAACAATTTTTGGCACAAGCTCAAGGCTCTGAGGCCTCTACTAAAGCAACCACATTAATACACTAGTGCCATTCAGAATGATGTAAATACTGCATGGAATGAGTAAACAATTGATAGACCTAGGATTATGACCAAAAAAATGATGCAATTACAGTTTTTTAACACTGCATTCATACCATTTTGAAAGCATATGATGGATAATAAGGTAGTCTCATTACTTCTACATTTTATATTAGATAGATAATTAGCTAGTCTATAAACCCGCAGTATGCCAAAGTTTTGAAGTAGTGATAATTAATACGCCCTATAATTTTTTGTTTGTAGGATTTTTAAAATTTAGAATGGTTTTTAATCAAACATATGAGAATCCCATACTAGTTATGTAAGGTGCAATGCATGTATCAAGATCTTCCATGTCCATGCATCCCCATTATAATGTTATAATGTCCCATCCAAAAATTCTACAACCCATTGAACATCTATTTAGATTGTTTTTGAAAATGCATTTTGATAATTGTTGCAGTTCAGTAAGCTGGACGTGTTACCTACCCAACAAAATACTTTTGAATTTTTCATCAGAATTCATTTTGTTCCTATTGATTTATGCTCAGTGTCAACATGGCATGTCAAGCTTATAATTGAGTCCCTAAAGATATCTGCACCTTCATTAGAGGGAACCATATCAATATGATATATAGTTAGTGTAACATCCCTGACCTTGGTTATACTCTAAACCTAGGTGTTTTGATTAATAAAGATGATTATATGCTTAATAATATCTTGTGAAAAGTAATTAGGGCTCATGAGGAGCTTATGTTTCAATTTTGGTCATGTTTGGATAATGTTGAAGCAATGTTTGGTTATTTTGGACTAATGTGCAAATTACCCAAGTTGAGGGGTTTAAGTGCAAATTGTGCATGATAATATGTTCCTCATGTTTTGAATCATCATGAGAGTGAAAATTATGCTGAGGTATGGCTTATGGAAGCCTGAATACCAAGAAAGAGTTGATAAAGCAATATACGTGCATGAAAACCTAGTTTTGGTGTAATATGCAATTTACCCAAAACCTAGGGTGTAATATGTAATTTATCACTTCAATAAGGTCCCTAATGTTTCTTGGAATCATGTAGAGCAAAGAAAATGAGAGAGGTACCTCTTTTGGATTAAGTTGGAGGAGAGAGAATCTTGATATTAAAATAATCTAGATTTAATCCTAATTGAAACCCTAATTCAATTTAGGGAAAAAATGAATATATTAATTAAAGGGCCTTCAACTAAAATGTTATTGGTTGAGTTTGAATAAGGATAGACGTCCTTTTGCATAGATAAGGCACGAAAATATCTAAAGGAGGTGAAACTCCACTCACCTTATTATAAAGGAAAGTAATATCCACTCACATTATGGATATTACTATTATATGATTAAGGTGCTTAATTTGCTTTTCTTTTAATTTGAGGATAATGAAGGAGAATTAAAGGAAAAGGAAGGTGCCTTCGTACACAAGGGAGTGAGGGGGTTTATGTGGCACCAATTTGAGAGTGGAGGGAAATTAAAAATGCTTTCTCTCTCCTCAATTTCCTTTATAAGAACTTCATTTCCAAATCAATTGAAAGGATTTTTCGGCCCTCTCTTCTTCCCTTGCTTTGGATGAGCTCAAGGGGACTTAGGAGCAACAGGAGGACGAGCCCCAACCTGTTGGTAAGCTTATTAACCCTCATTCATCTTGATTCCGTGGTGGAAATAGAAAATAAATTATGGATTCCTTCTTATTTCGATCTCCTCTTCAACCCTAGCCAACTTTTTCATCCAAAAGCTTGAGGACGAGCCTAGGGGGAGTTGCAAGAGCTTCATCCACCATTTTTGCCATGGTATTGGAGCTTTGGAGCTCAATTGGAGGCGGTTTTATAACTTAAACCCATAATCATTGCTATTGCATCAATTCTCTATGCTTTGTTGATTGTTTTCTTCAATTTGATACACTTTTGTTTCTTTGCTGCAATTTCCATAAAGAACGGTTGCTGTTCTTGGTTGTTCGAAGGAAGGTGATGATGAAATCATCCTAGATGCTTATCCAAAGAAAATTACCAAGCCAAAAGGTTTTGATAGCTACTCCAAATCATTTTAATTTGATTGGCTATGCGGTTTCAGCAAACCGTTTAAGGGCAAACGGTTTGAAACCGTTTGGGAGCAAACAGTTTCAAAACCGTTTGATATGGTTGACCAAGCGTTGACCGTTTGGGAATCTTGTTCCTAATTATGTAGGATGATGACCCTCCATATTTGAGGGGTTAACTCCAAAGGAATCGTGAGTTGAAGGCCAATCAATTAGGCAAATCGAATTGAATTAAATGTTGATTTTCAACCTGATCAACTTGACCTGCTTGGGAAAACAGTTTCAAAACCGTTTGAGATGGTTGACCAAGCGTTGACTGTTTGGTATTCATGTTCATAATGATGTTGGGTAATGACCCTAGAAATTTGATGGATTAACTCCAAGGGAATCATGAGTTGAAGGCTAATCAATTAGAGAAACCCAATTGGATTACGTGCTGATTTTCAATGTGATTTAATTGACCTTTATGGGAAAACAGTTTCAAAACCGTTTGAGTGCGTTGACCAAGCGTTTACCGTTTGGGATTACTGATTATAATTATGTTGTATAATAACTCACCAAATTTTAGGGGTTAATTCCCAAGGAATTGTGAGTTGAAGGCTAATCAATTAGGCAAACCCTAATTGGAATTAGTGCTGAAATTCCAATGAGTTAATTAGAGATTTTGGGTTGATTAGCCCAAACGGTTTCAAGACCGTTTGGGGATCACCCAAACGGTCTCAAGACCGTTTGGGGGTCACCCCAAGACCGTTTGGAGGTCTGGGGTCAAGTATAGTTGACCAATTAAAGGTCCAAAGGTACTAATCATATTGCAATGAAGTGTTGATTTGTTGATCAACTCGATAGACCAATCCTTGATGATGTTTCACTAGAATCCAAAGGATGGATGGGCCAAACGGTCTCAAGACCGTTTGGAGATCATCCAAACGGTCTCAAGACCGTTTGGTGGTCACCCAAGACCGTTTGGAGGTCTAGGGTTGAGTATGGTTAGGTGTTTGAAGGCCTAAAGGTACCAAGTTGATCTACAATAAATTGTTGAATTGGTGAGCACTTCAATGATCCAAACCCTACTTGGATGGCTTGGTTTTGAGTGATTTGATGGGCAAACGGTCTCAAGACCGTTTGGAGGTCATCCAAACGACCTCAAGACCGTTTGGGGTCAGGTCATACCCAATTTGGATGATGGTTCAATGGTTTCAAAGTAACTAGTCTTACATTGATTAGTGTTGTTGAATCATCGATTCTAAACCCTAATTCAATTGAATCAAACCCTAATTGATGACCAATTGAGGGTCAATTGAGGGTCAAATAATTTGAAGGTTGACCTATTAAACTCAATTGAAGTATGAGGATAGTTCCAATTGATGATTGATTCCATGAATTCAATGATTGAAGGAATCAACATTGGAAACCCTAATTCAATTGGATACTTATGTAATGGAGGTCCAATGTGATTGAATCTCTTAAGAATCAAGATGGTGAATGATCCATTGATCCAATGCTGATTAGTAATGATAGTCAATGAAGATACAAAGGTTGAAACCCTATTAGTACCTAAGTGGTTAGTGCCAATTAAGGGATGAACCCTAATTGCTTATAGGATCAATGACTTGATATACTATGTTAATCATAGTTGTATGAACTCGATTGAAGGGTTGATATGACCTAATCAAGTTGAGATGATGATAGCATCAATTCCTATAAGAATATGATTCATGTGGTGTTTAAGGGTATGATCCTTAAGTAGAGATATCATGAAACCCTAATCATGAACATAAACCCTAATTATGGGCAATGTGATATGAAACCCTAATGAAGGGTGATGCTATATGCAATCCCTATTCTAAAGAAGGGAGATGGTATGTGAAACCCTAATCCCTAATGAGATAATAGAATTCATACTTGAATAAGATTCATGAGGTGAACTCCCTTTGCACTACCATGCAAGGTAGCACGGCCGTGGTAGCTTCCCTTAGCACGGCCGTTCTTGGTTGCACGGCTGTGGTGCTCTATGCTTGATTTAGAGGTGATTTGAAAATGACCTCATATGATCGTGTACCTTGATATGATTATAAGTCCAATATAATTGGATGAAGGATACATAAGATATGTGATGAGAAACCCTAGTTGAGGGTGTATCATTGTGATTGTTTATAAGCAACTATATAATAAAGTCATGCCTTAAACTAAGATAAGTCCATATCATGTGAGATAGTTGTACAATTCTAATGTGTGGCCTTTGCATTATATGCTAAATGTAAGAGATTAGTGATGGAATGTATTAAGAGGGAAATACCTTAATACAAGATAAGATGGATAACTCAACATAGTTTGAAATGATGAAAAGTGATACATCAAGATATGATAGTTATCACATTCGGCATTTCAGGGTTTATATGCCTTGATGTACTTCAAATACAATATAATTGGGTAAGAAACATATGATGTGTGTTATGCAACTATTACAATGAAATGTAATGAGTTGTTACACCTTGATGAGTGTTAATTAATGTACCTTGAGAATGGGGTTAAGCCCAAATGATGTGTATGATATAATCATACCATGATAAGGATGAGAAATGAACTCATACCTTGAATTGATGATCATTAATGCTATATGATGAAAGTAATGTTCTAGAATAATCAAATATGATATCCTTGAATGCCCTAGAGGTATGGAATAATGTATTAAGGGTTGGACAGATAATGAGATCATGAACTCTTTATTAATGAGAAATGGGGAACCCTAACCCTAATTTGGGTAAAGGGAATGAAAATCCCTATTTGATAGTAAACCCTAATTCCTGGTAGAGGAATAATGGTGTGACTATCACATCACATAATGTGATGAATATCTTATATGACTGTTATCATGCCTAATAACAATACAAATATTATGAGATGATGTATATAGCTAGTGTGAGCTGTGACATTTATATAATAAATGTTGATTGGCATTATGTGCCTTAATGTTGTTGTTGCTTAGTAAAAGAAGCAATATGCATGGACTTTTATGAGTCACATGAGTAAGTTGTTACCTAGTGAGAGATGACAAGATATTTCATGGCCTTGTGAGCTAGGTGTGATGCTTGTGTAACAAGTATCATGAATGCCTTGGTCAGATGACCTGAAGGTGATAGTTACCTGAAAAAGGTATAATAATGCTCAATGATGAGTTAAGGGTTTGAATACGTAGAACCATATGATTATGGTGATGAGAAAGTGAAGGGATGATAATTCCCAGTATTGAAATGAGGGATTGAGTTCCCAGGGTCTTTGAAAGACTGATGAATATCTGATAAAAGTAGTACATGTCTCTTTATAGCATTGTTGTAATAAGTTATGTTTGAGAACTTAGTTGATTCTAAAAGAATATGAGAATGTACTTAATAAATCAAGTGAAATCTATTCACGTAGCGCTCTGAACATAGATCCATCATCGTCAAGAATAGGTGATGGTGAAACGGGTGCCCGCGGCAAAACCCGGAGCACATATTTTGAATATGTGGGGGTAAATGGGCGAAAATATCCTTACGTCCTCTTGAAGAGATTGTTGGAAGGTAAACAAGAAACCTCTCAATCCTTCATGAATATGTCGGGATGGATGTATCATGAATCTCCCAATGATACTTAATGTCGGATCGAGGAGATAAATAAGAAATCTCTCGATTGGCGATGAGAGTGCAGTTGACGATGTAACTCTATAGCGAAGGTGCCAGAATACCCTGGCTAGCTAGTTAGCAGAGACACGAGATGTCCTGCATGTGGTCTCGTACTGACCGAGACAGATGAGGTCATAAGAATCCGGATCTTTTGATGACCTATGTATGGTACCGAGGCGATTTCGTAATGGTCGGTTGGAGTATGAGCGGTATATCTCATCTCCTCAGAGCATAAGTGTGATTGTAAAATGTAATCAGCCATATAGCATGTTTGCTTAAGGATTGAATACGAAGATTCATTGGCTGATGTTGCATTTCTTTGTGCATTCCTTAGTAGATAAATGTTAATTATGTTTCTTTATATTCTCTGCAAAGTAGACAGATGAATTACTTATCTACCATGGGTAGATGCAATGACCTCCTTGAGAATAGAGATTATCTTATTATGTTCTATGATGAATAATTCTACCTGATAATCTAAAAGTAACCCCTACTCAGTTTTAATTTGATAAACTGTAATAACAATGTTTTTGGCGGAGAGTTATATCTCTCGCTGGGGCAATTTTCAATTGTCTCACCCCCGTGGGAAACATTTTTAGGTATGCATGGAAGGCAGAGCAGAAACCCTAGAACAGGGAAAGAGCAGCAGCAATAGCAGTGACAGCAATAAAATCTCAGGTGGAATTATTGTCTGTCTAGTCATATAGATAGTAGTCTTATGTGTCGTCTCTGTACTCTCAGGTCCTCGGAGTTTTAAATGTATCAATCTGAGTTTTGGCTTGGTGCCTCGAAGTTTTTATACTGCCTGTGTATATTTGTTAACAGGGCAGTCAATGTTGTAATCCTTGAAAAGGAATGGTATAGGTTGTGTACTTGTGAACCATGATGAATTTGGAATACTTTGGTTCATGGTTAAAGAGTTTTCCTGTGAATGGATCTCTTTGCAAAAAGTTTTAAATTTTCAGTGATTTTCAGTAATCCGCTGCAAATAATTCACTTCCGCATTAGTTAATCCTATTTTCGCGAGACGGTCGTTTCAATTAGTGGTATCAGAGCTCTAGGTTCACTGAGTCTACAGAGACATAGGACTAAGGTATCGAGTTTGTGATAGTGTCCTCCGGTATACCCTATAATGATTTCTTCTTGTGTAGAGAAAGGGTAAAAGTTAAAATGATTGGAGAACACAAGGAACACATTGCTGGGAGCAATGTTGTTGCACCAAGAAGAGGTGCAAGGGATCATGCAAGAATAGAATGAGTGCCAATCCCCATTAAGACCTGATCAGGATAGAGAATACTATGATCATGCTCTTGTTGGGCAGATTGGGGCAACAGTAATGCATATAAGTGGACTGGATACTAGCCTTACAATCTAGGTTATCAGTACTTAATACACAAAGCTTGACCTTTAAAAGAGTTCCTGAATGACTTAGTCATGTTGGAACAAGGGAAAATATGGAAAAGATTAACTTATGGCAAGGAAGTAGACTCTGCCATGAGTTTAGTCAGATAATAAATCTATGATGGCAGTGCTCAAGGAAGGGAAATAAGCTGAGAAGTAGGGAATGGTCTCTATAATTCTAGAGACATTTGCTTAATGGTTTTGAAAAAACAAGTTTTTTTTTTTACTAATAGTGCAACAAATGCCTAGTGTACCAGGGCAGTAGCCATTAAGTAAGTGAAAAGGTCTTAACCTTTCACCTGTAAGATCCCATGGCTTAGTTTTTGCATCAGTAATAAGACTAATAAGACCATGATATGAGGAAAAGGTATGCTATTAATGTGTACATGTCGAGTACACTAAACCCTTTTTGTTATAGGAAAAAAAAAGAGGATTGTTGATTTTATTTTCCCTATTGGTTGCTATATAGGGAAGAAATGATGAAAAATAGAATTTGAATTTTGTTAAGTATTCTTTTAAATGCTCTATATTGGTCTTACCTCTATGAAAGAGGAAGAGGTATAGAAGAGATGCCTGGATAAAATCCATGGATGTTAAATGTTATGCTTATAGTAAAAGCAAGTAATATGATATTAGACAAAGTGCATACTACTTGATCACAGTACTTGTAAACCCTGGCCAGGTATACAACTATTGATGATAAAGTGGGTATGGAAACTCTTAGATTGTTGTCTTTTTTATTGCTCTGATCAAGTAGTCATTCTGAGACAATCTAATGAGTATCATGAAATCAGAAATCTGGAATGAATAAATGTGTCACATCTCATGCATAAGAAAGAGAAGCTTGAGATAATCTCAGATGAGCATGTTGTATGAAAAACTAAAAATGTACTCCTCATAATACAAGAATAAGAATGAGGGAGATGGACCTTGTTCAATAATGTTGCCAGCATAATAAATATCTTTTCCATAATGAGGACATGGGAAATGTGATGAGATCATGAGATGATCATAAACATGCTAGATAATAATAAAGAAAGGGATAATGACATGTAATCATCCTTACAAATTCCAATGCTAAAGGCAAGGAACCTAAGATGAGATAAAGAGTAAATGGTTCATGAATAGCTAAAAATACATGAAATAATAAGAGGAATATGAATCCTTGTTTTCTTTCCTTTTCGGGACATGGCAATCAAGTGGGTCTTAGGACACCTGATGTGCATAAGATAAATATGTTCATGTGAGGGATACTTAGAAAAGTATCAGTTATCTTGGACTTTGGCTCCAAGAAAAAGACATATGTAACAAGTAATGCCTCATAATGAAAGGAATATGAGAATGTGATGTGTTCCCAACACATGTGACTGATACCAAGGTAAGAGATTCTGGTATCTGAGAGTTATCAGATGGTTTAGGTTGGCTATCAAGAGTGGTCAACTATGAAATCAGTCTGATTATATAAAATGATATGAACATCATATGTTAGGGGTTTATGCTTTGCATAAACATGATATTAATAAGGAATGTAAGATGTCTCTATGAACAAGAAAAGTGTTATGTGACACAAAGTTGACTCCACAGTCTATGATAAGGGGACAGTGGAGCATGTGTCTTGTGTGTTGATTCTATAAGAATCCTGTAAGGAAACACATTCTGTTGAACAAAGATTTTTGGTGTCTCCATAATAAGGAGATGATATGTGAAGATTAGATAGTATGATTAATGAAATACATCTGTCTTCCTTTATTTGGATTTCGGGGACGAAATCCTTGTTAGGGGTTTATAATTTGTAACATCCCTGACCTGGGTTATACTCTAACCCGAGGTGTTTTGATTAATAAAGATTATTATATGCTTAATAATATCTTGTGAAAAGTAATTAGGGCTCATGAGGAGCTTATGTTTCAATTTTTGTCCTGTTTGGACAATGTTGAAGCAATGTTTGCTTATTTTGGACTAATGTGCAAATTACCCAAGTTGAGGGGTTTAAGTGCAAATTGTCCATGATAATATGTTCCTCATGTTTTGAATCATCATGAGAGTGAAAATTATGTTGAGGTATGGCTTATGGAAGCCTGAATACTAAGAAAGAGCTGATAAAGCAATATACGTGCATGAAAACCTAGTTTTGGTGTAATATGCAATTTACCCAAAACCTAGGGTGCAATATGTAATTTATCACTTCAATAAGGTCCCTAATGTTTCTTGGCATCATGTAGAGCAAATAAAATGATAGGGGCACCTCTTTTGGATTAAGTTGGAGGAAAGAGAATCTTGATATTAAAATAATCAAGATTTAATCCTAATTGAAACCCTAATTCATTTAGGACAAAAATGAATATATTAATTAAAGGGCCTTCAACCAAAATGTTATTGGTTGAGTTTGAATAAGGATAGACGTCCTTTTGCATAGATAAGGCACGAAAATATCTAAAGGAGGTGAAACTCCACTCACCTTATTATAAAGGAAAGTAATATCCACTCACATTATGGATATTACTATTATATGATTAAGGTGCTTAATTTTCTTTTCTTTTAATTTGAGGATAATGAAGGATAATTAAAGGCAAAGGAAGGTTCCTTATTACACAAGGGAGTGAGGGGGTTTACGTGGCACCAATTTGAGAGTGGAGGGAAATTAAAAATGCTTTCTCTCTCCTCAATTTCCTATATAAAAACTTCATTTCCAAATCAATTGAAAGGATTTTTCGGCCCTCTATTCTTCCCTTGCTTTGGATGAGCTCAAGGGGACTTAGGAGCAACAGGAGGACGAGCCCCAACCTGTTGGTAAGCTTATTAACCCTCATTCATCTTGATTCCATGGTGGAAATCGAAAATAAATTATGGATTCCTTCTTATTTCGATCTCATCTTCAACCCTAGCCAACTTTTTCATCCAAAAGCTTGAGGACGAGCATAGGGGGAGTTGCAAGAGCTTCATCCACCATTTTTGCTGTGGTCTTGGAGCTTTGGAGCTCAATTGGAGGCGGGTTTTATAACTTAAACCCATAATCATTGCTATTGCATCAATTCTCTATGCTTTGTTGATTGTTTTCTTCAATTTGATACACTTTTGTTTCTTTGCTGCAATTTCCATCAAGAACGGTTTCTGTTCTTGGTTGTTTGAAGGAATGTGATGATGACATCATCCTATATGCTTATCCAAAGAAAATTACCAAGCGAAACAGTTTTGATAGCTACTCCAAATCGTTTTAATTTGATTGGCTATGCGGTTTCAGCAAACCGTTTAAGGGCAAACGGTTTGAAACCGTTTGGGAGCAAACGGTTTCAAAACCATTTGAGATGGTTGACCAAGCGTTGACCGTTTGGGAATCGTGTTCCTAATTATGTAGGATGATGACCCTCCAAATTTTAGGGGTTAACTCCAAAGGAATCGTGAGTTGACGGCCAATCAATTAGGCAAATTGAATTGAATTAAATGTTGATTTTCAACCTGATCAACTTGACCTGCTTGGGAAAACGGTTTCAAAACCATTTGAGATGGTTGACCAAGCGTTGACCGTTTGGGATTACTGTTCAAAATGATGTTGGGTAATGACCCTCGAAATTTGATGGATTAACTCCAAGGAATCATGAGTTGAAGGCTAATCAATTAGGGAAACCCAATTGGATTAAGTGATGATTTTCAATCTGATTTAATTGACCTTTTTGGGCAAACGGTTTCAAAACCGTTTGAGTGCGTTGACCAAGCGTTGACCGTTTGGGATTACTGATTCTAATTATGTTGTCTAATAACTCACCAAATTTGAGGGGTTAATTCCCAAGGAATCGTGAGTTGAAGGCTAATCAATTAGGAAAACCCTAATTGGAATTAGTGCTGAAATTCCAATGAGATAATTAGAGATTTTTGGTTGATTAGCCCAAACGGTTTCAAGACCGTTTGGGGATCACCCAAACGGTCTCAAGACCGTTTGGGGGTCACCCCCAAGACCGTTTGGAAGTCTGGGGTCAATTATAGTTGACCAATTAAAGGTCCAAAGGTACTAATCATATTGCAATGAAGTGCTGATTTGTTGATCAACTCGATAGACCAATCCTTGATGATTTTTCACTAGAATCCAAAGGATGGATGGGCCAAACGGTCTCAAGACCGTTTGGAGCTTATCCAAACTGTCTCAAGACCGTTTGGTGGTCACCCAAGACCGTTTGGAGGTCTAGGTTTGAGTATGGTTAGGTGTTTGAAGGCCTAAAGGTACCAAGTTGATCTGCAATAAATTGTTGAATTGGTGAGCACTTCAATGATCCAAACCCTACTTGGATGGCTTGGTTTTGAGTGATTTGATGGGCAAACGGTCTCAAGACCGTTTGGAGGTCATCCAAACGACCTCAAGACCGTTTGGGGTCAGGTCATACCCAATTTGGATTATGGTTCAATGGTTTCAAAGTAACTAGTCTTACATTGATTAGTGTTGTTGAATCATCGATTCTAAACCCTAATTCAATTGAATAAAACCCTAATTGACGACCAATTGAGGGTCAATTGAGGTTCAAATCATTTGAAGGTTGACCTATTAAACTCAATTGAAGTATGAGGATAGGTTCAATTGATGATTGATTCCATAAATTCAATGATTGAAGGAATCAACATTGGAAACCCTAATTCAATTGGATACTTATGTAATGGAGGTCCAATGTGATTTAATCTCTTGAGAATCAAGATGGTGAATGATCCATTGATCCAATGCTGATTAGTAATGATAGTCAATGAAGGTACAAAGGTTGAAATTCTATTATTACCTAAGTGGTTAGTGCCAATTAAGGGATGAACCCTAATTGCTTATAGGTTCAATGACTTGATATACTATGTTAATCATAGTTGTATGAACTTGATTGAAGGGTTTATATGACATAATCAAGTTGAGATGATAATATCATGAATTCCTATAAGAATATGATTCATGTGGTGTTTAAGGGTATGATCCTTAAGTAGAGAGATCATGAAACCCTAATCATGAACATAAACCCTAATTATGGGCAATGTGATATGAAACCCTAATGAAAGGTGATGCTATATGCAATCCCTATTCTAAAGAAGGGAGATGGTATGTGAAACCCTAATCCCTAATGAGAGAATAGAATTCATACTTGAATATGATTCATGAGGTGAACTCCCTTTACACGACCATGCAAGGTAGCACGGCCGTGGTAGCTTCCCCTCACACGGCCGTGGTGCTCTATGCTTGATTTAGAGGTGATTTGAAAGTGACATCATATGATCGTATACCTTGATATGATTATAATTCCAATATAATTGGATGAAGGATAAATAATATATGTGATGAGAAACCCTAGTTGAGGGTGTATCATTGTGATTGTTTATAAGCAACTTTATAATAAAGTCATGCCTTAAACTAAGATAAGTCCATATCATGTGAGATAGTTGTACAATTCTAATGTGTGGCCTTTGCATTATATGCTAAAGGTAAGAGATTAGTGATGGAATGTATTAAGAGGGAAATACCTTAATACAAGATAAGATGGATAACTCAACAGAGTTTGAAATGATGAGAAAGTGATACATCAAGATATGATAGTTATCACATTCGGCATTTCAGGGTTTATATGCCTTGATGTACTTCAAATACAATATAATTGGGTAAGAAACATATGAAGTGTGTTATGCAACTATTACAATGAAATGTAATGAGTTGTTACACCTTGATGAGTGTTAATTAATGTACCTTGAGAATGGGGTTAATCCCAAATGATGTGTATGATATAATCATACCATGATAAGGATGAGAAATGAACTCATACCTTGAATTGATGATCATTAATGCTATATGATGAAAGTAATGTTCTAGAATAATCAAATATGATATCCTTGAATGCCCCAGAGGTATGGAATAATGTATTAAGGGTTGGACAGATAATGAGATCATGAACTCTTTATTAATGAGAAATGGGGAACCCTAACCCTAATTTGGGTAAAGGGAATGAAAAGCCCTATTTGATAGTAAACCCTAATTCCTGGTAGAGGAATAATGGTGTTACTATCACATCACATGATGTGATGAATATCTTGTATGACTGTTATCATGCCTAATAACCATACAAATGTTATGAGATGATGTATATAGCTAGTGTGAGCTGTGACATTTATATAATAAATGTTGATTGGCATTATGTGCCTTAATGTTGTTGTTGCTTAGTAAAAGAAGCAATATGCATGGACTTTTATGAGTCACATGAGTAAGTTGTTACCTAGTGAGAGGTGACAAGATATTTCATGGCCTTGTGATCTAGGTGTGATGCTTGTGTAACAAGTATGATGAATGCCTTGGTCAGATGACCTGAAGGTGATAATTACCTAAAAAAGGTATAATAATGCTCAATGATAAGTTAAGGGTTTGAATACCCAGAACCATATGATTATGGTGATGAGAAAGTGAAGGGATGATAATTCCCAGTATTGAAATGAGGGACTGAGTTCCCAGGGTCTTTGAAAGACTGATGAATATCTGATAAAAGTAGTACATGTCTCTTTATAGCATTGTTGTAATAAGTTATGTTTGAGAACTTAGCTGATGCTAAAAGAATATGAGAATGTACTTAATAAATCAAGTGAAATCTATTCATGTAGTGCTTTGACCATAGATCCATCATCGTCAGGAATAGGTGATGGTGAAACGGGTGCCCGCGGCAAAACCCGGAGCACATATTTTGAATATGTGGGGGTAAATGGGCGAAAATATCCTTACGTCCTCTTGAAGAGATTGTTGGAAGGTAAACAAGAAACCTCTCAATCCTTCATGAATATGTCGGGATGGATGTATCATGAATATCCCAATGATACTTAATGTCGGATCGAGGAGATAAACAAGAAATCTCTCGATTGGCGATGAGAGTGCAGTTGACGCTGTAACTCTGTAGCGAAGGTGCCAGAATACCCTGGCTAGTTAGTTAGGAGAGACATGAGATGTCCTGCATGTGGTCTCGTACTGACCGAGATAGATGAGGTCATAAGAATCTGGCTCTTTTGATGACCTATGTATGGTACCGAGGCGATTTTGTAATGGTCGGTTGGAGTATGAGCGGTATATCTCATCTCCTCAGAGCATAAGTGTGATTGTAAAATGTAATCAGCCGTATAGCATGTTTGCTTAAGGATTGAATACGGAGATTCATTGGCTGATGTTGCATTTCTTTGTGCATTCCTTAGTAGATAAATGTTAATTATGTTTCTTTATATTCTCTGCAAAGTAGACAGATGAATTACTTATCTACCATGGGTAGATGCAATGACCTCCTTGAGAATGGAGATTATCTTATTCTGTTCTATGATGAATGATTCTGCCTGATAATGTAAAAGTAACCCCTACTCAGTTTTAATTTGATAAACTGCAATAACAATGTTTTTGGCGGAGAGTTATATCTCTCGCTGGGGCAATTTTCAATTGTCTCACCCCCGTGGGAAACATATTTAGGTATGCATGGAAGGTAGAGCAGAAACCCTAGAATAGGGAAAGAGCAGCAGCAACAGCAGGGACAGCAATAAAATCTCAGGTGGAATTATTGTCTGTCTAGTCATATAGATAGTAGTCTTATGTGTCGTCTCTGTACTCTCAGGTCCTCGGAATTTTAAATGTATCAATCTGAGTTTTGGCTTGGTGCCTCAAAGTTTTTATACTGCCTGTGTATATTTGTTAACAGGGCAGTCAATGTTGTAATCCTTGAAAAGGAATGGTACAGGTTGTGTACTTGTGAACCAGGATGAATTTGGAATACTTTGGTTCATGGTTAAAGAGTTTTCCTGTGAATGGATCTCTTTGCAAAAAGTTTTAAATTTTCAGTGATTTTCAGTAATCCGCTGCAAATAATTCACTTCCGCATTAGTTAATCATGTTTTCGCGAGACGGTTGTTTTAGTTAGAACCATTTTAAGAGAAAAATGATCCAACACCTTAAGAAGCTCCACGGTATAGACACTTTGTTTGTTTCTTTCTAGCTCTATTTCAGTATGTTGTGTAGCATTTGCAGACTATGTAAGAGAACTCAGGAAAATGTAAGAACTCATTCAGGAAAGAGTCTCAATCCCTAGAATGAAGGAAACTTGAGGAGTATGTTAAACTAATTTAAAACAAGATTATATATCATACACTTTGACATATGAATGCCAGTACAATGGAACATGAATACAACCTATAACACAATTACCACATGTAGATACCAACCTCATAGCATAATTTCTTTTGTTCTGGTATCAAATGAAATAGGAGTTTCAAGTATGCAACATCATCAGTGAGAAAAGAGCATGTCACAAATGTGATACAAATAAGACACTCTAATGGTATATACAACATACCACGTACATACCACTATGTACACAAACACGTTAGAGTATATTTATAATTTGACAAGAAAGACAAAATAAGTAAAATGAAGACATGTGCATATCCATTCTATGACAACTACAAACACAATATTCATGTGATTCCTCTTGTAAAGTTGCAAAATAATCAAGATGGAGACACCATACTCTGACATATTTTAAGCTAGCCTCGTTGAGAGTTTTTCCCTCTCGTTCTCCATGGAGACGACTATTATGATGAATTATATTAGAGTCCAGTTCAAATGTGATGGGGTCAATGTGGTATCCAGAGTGGCTGCTGGCTCCATAGGGTGAGGGCATGTGATGTATAAATTCAGATTTTTGTCCTATATGATTATCATAGCTAGGTTTGCATTTATTTAGATTTTAAAATGAAGAGGCTCTGTATAACTTTACAAGACATGGAATTTTGACATGGCTGGTACAAATGAATCAGAAATCTGAATTTTTTTCATGTCTCCTTGAGGACATTTCATAGTTTAAAGATTTTTTGGCATACGTGCCTTATTCAACCATTGGAGTTTCTTTGTAGGTTGATGGTCCAAGTTATGGACTAATCGTTATTAACACCCTGTATACATGTTGATGATGTGAGAATAATGAATAAGAGATCTAGAGAATCAACTATATCAGTTTCCCACACATACTCATAAACTGGCAGGGGGTGGCTTATATTCATCCAACATCTTTTTGTAAGAACAATAGGTTGTATACTGAGGAAAATGTGTAGCTTATCATTCCAGAAGTTATGAAAGTGTGTGTTATTGACCAAAACATATGATAAAAGGGAGGAGGGCTTCTATATCTGATAACATAGCTACACTAAGTTTTACATGCCATTGTCCTACTAAATATTGTCCAAGGTAAACGATGACCATTATAACCCATATATAGCTATGTTTTGTATAAATTCTGGTATGTATAACTTTTAGCAAGGCAACTTGATCATTTGTTGTGACCTATTTTGCAGGTCAAGTTATTCAATGCCAAGAATGATTGTAGAGAAGACCTTCATATCATATCTTCATCCTAGACAAAATGACTCATTGAATAACCTTGGTTGGAGTACCATAAACTGGTGTTCATGTACATGTGGAAGGTAAACTATGCAATAATTTCATTGGTTTGTTCCAGTAAACGTCATTTTCTCATAATTAGTGTCATACTCTCTTACTTTCACCTCCATAACACAAATTATGTTACTTCAGGTCAAGTTATAGCTGGCTACCATATCTCTTATATAGGAACAACTATCACAAGAAAAGGAAGAGAGGACAAAGGAATTATCCAATATATAGTCACAAATTCACAAAATATGTCTTTAGATATATGGAAACCTCAAACTTGGGGATCGGGTGGGATGCCAGTTGTTGATGAGAATGATTTTTCTTTCAAGAATCTCAATGAATATCAATATCAACTATAGGAGCTTCCTACGGCCAATTAGAAGCAGAGCACGAAGAAGTTCTCTATTTTCAATCAAGAAGAGAAATACTTTAGTAGTCTTTCTCTTCTTATGAGTTTATCAATGTTATCATATTTGTTGACGATACAAGTGGTGGAATTAATACAAAAGAAAAATCAAGATAGAAGAAGATGTGCATGATCATGTGGCATATAGAGTCTACAGTGGATAGAGGCAGTCAGAAGAACATATTGTATACATGTATCTTTTTTCCATGCATATTGTAAAATAGGGGTCAGGTTAATGTCCTCCCCATGTGTACTCATTCTTCAAATATAAATAAAAGTATCATTGTTGATATTGGAAGCACAACTCGATCTTGATTAACATACATCTTTTTTCTTTTTGAAAACCCCTCTATATTGGCATGCGACTGACTGGATACATAATGTCTCTTACTACATATGTATGTGTATTACATGGTGTCTTTCACTACACACTAGCTATAATTACATGTGTAGTAAGTGCTAAGTTTTGCTATAAATGAACTACATATACAAATTGTAACCAATGTTATCTCTCCCTACATATCATAGCTACAAATTGAATTGTAGTCATATATTTAGCTACAATGCAATCTACATTTTTATGTGTAAGGACATTTTTACCTACAATTAGGGCTACATATAAATTTGTAGCCAGAGGAATAACTAACTACAACTTTGAAAAATGTAGCCTAAACAATTAGCTACACGGGTATTAGCTTCATATTCTAAATGTAAGGATAAATGTAGCCAAAGATTTTAACTACAAATTTTTGGGCTTTCGCTACAATTTTATTTTTGTAGTTAAATGCCATATTTTCGTAGTATGGATCTCTTTGTAAAATGGTTTTAATTTTTAGTGATTTTCATTAATCCACTACTAATGGTTATGCAGCGTAATTACTGTGTGATTTGGCTGTCGGTTTGATAACAGTCATCACATTATTAATGAGAGTATGACCCTATTTCCATATGTAAGTATATGGTTGTTTGAGGCTTTATTAAAGATATAGGTTTGACTTTGATATATACAAACTTGACCTGAGGTGTGTTGCATTCTTTCATTCATAATTGGGAAATGACATAAAAATCTTTGTATTGAATTATTTGAAACTTGAAACCTAGTCTTCTTCATAAAGCTTATTCTTTATTTTTTTTCTTATTGAAATAACCTTTTTATTACTTGCTTCTCTTTCATCAAGTACTAAAATTATATATTGGATCTCTACTTATGGGTCTTTTCATCACACCAACTATGCCATGGTAGTGTATCATCCTTTTTGGCATGTGGTTATTATTTGGATTGTACTTATAATATTTCATTTTTTATCCTGGATGTGTAATTTTGACTAGTCATATCTAGAAGTAGTTAAATCATATTTTTAAGCATTTCATTTTAGTCCCATTCTAGGAACTACTTTAAATTCCCATACCAAATTTGATATAATTTGGCATTGGATTTTATTCCACTATCAATATTGGAGGCTTTATTCCTCCTATCTTACAGTATGTTTCTATTTCTCCTACAATGTTATATTTTATTTGGACTAAGGTTTTTTTCCTCTTATCTTTGGTATGAAATGTATGGGTTTTCGTTCATCTTTCTAGTGCAAACATGACTTTGTTATAATCAACATGTAGTTCTTTTATTTGTTCATGATTGTGGAATTGTCTAAAAGGAAAGAATATCTTTTATTCATTATATTCTTTATATAAAGTACCTTAAAGTGTCATTATTATTTTAACATCCTCTTGGATGATATCATAGCACTCTTTTAATGGGAAGCTTAATAAATGTAGTGTTGACCTTATGTTGTTATCTTCCAACTCCCTATTATATGCACATACCAACTTTACATATTGATAACACCCAAATTTAGGTTTTTACATTAAGTATAGCATGTATTAGCCTGGATAAGCTCCAAATAACTCTAGATTCTTAGTTTTCATAACTTTATCTCTTTTTGAAGATATAGTAAGTAGCCAATTATGGGACTTGCAGGTGCCAAGCTGAAGAAATCATCAATTTCCTTGGATTTAGCATTTACAAAACCGACTCAGATTCCCTAAAACCAATTCGAGTTTGTCCCATTTTGGAAGAAATACACCTCAATGCTCAATCAAATCTTTTTCTTTAGAATACAACTGAAGGTTTGACTTCTGTTGGTCGTCCCCGAATGACACAACAGAAGGCCAACAAACCATCAGAAGGAGTGCCTCTACGAGAACCTACTTAAGAGAGTGAACTCGAGTCCATTTCATTAAACTCGACCCAATTTCATTTCATCTATCCACCGTCCTTTTTATTCTAAATAAAACTAAAGGTCCATCTTCTAGTGTTGTCTTCCGATGGCACCAACCGAAGGTTGGTTTTGAAGGATGAACCCGATGGCACCTTCTCATTGCCAATTCTTATGGTTTCTCTTATGATGGTGCCTCCCGAAGGTCTCTCTTCCTGTGGTACTTTCCAGTGGCCACCTATGATCCATACACTTATGAAGGAAACCATACCTTACAAACCAACAAAATAAACCTCGGTCGATTGTAGGGAAATTGAGTCGATTCACTCAAACTCGAGTTGAATTCATTAAAATGGAGTCAATTTCTTCCCCACCTACACCTATATCCCTCCTACCCAGGCCAAGGGGTTCTAAATCTTAGTGTTCCACACTCTTTAGATCTATATTTTTAGTTCACAGACCTCTGTCTTAGAGCTACAAGACCCAAGAGGGTTTGAGATCTCATCCAATGTCCTTTTTCTTCGATTTCCTTCCATTTCCCATCGACCTCCACCATATTCCACCACCTTCCACTCACATCCTCCAACCTTATACCTCCATCCATCCATTCAATTACTATTTGGGCATGGAATCAAGTATAAAGGAGGCCAAGGAGTCCATAAGATCAAAGAGGCCAACCCCAAGAATGAGATTCAGCCCATCTGGAGGTCAAGGAGCTAGAAACACCTCTCCTCCATGCACTAATCACTTATTCTTCCTTTTTTTTCTTATAATGTTCTCCTATGTTTCTATGGAAACAATATATTTCCATCTTTGTTCGGTGCCAGTTGTGCTTGTCTATGTCTAGTTTAGTTCATTCTTGTATATGTAGCTCATTTCGGGCATTTTTTTTACTTTATCTCTAAGTGAGTATTTTATTCATATCTGGCATGTTTTTGTTCTATTCTCTCTTCTTAATTGTGATTGTTAGTTTTGTTGATATCTTTCTTTCATGAACCTCCATTTTTACCTACATCAAGAGATTTGTTATACAAACGGGTAAAGGAGGTATTTTGGACTAAAATACAATAGGAGGATGTCTAAGGAAGGATCTGTAGATAACCCAGGGTTAGAGAGATCTGACCTGGCACCATGAACTTGACCCAGATTCCCTAAACTAGAGTCAAGTTCACCTTGCTAAGGTTTTGGGTTGATCCTCTACTAACCCTAACATCACTAAATATTATGGGCCCCAGAGGTAATATAGAATATTGTAGGGCCCTGAATATTCCAAATAGCTCCATGGTCCAAAATATCTAGAGAAATAAAAGTAGTAGAGGATCAAGATGGAATCCTAGCAGTGTGAACTAGACCTGAGTATGGGAAATCGGGGTGGAGTTCATGGTACCAGGTCAGATCTCTCTTACCCTAGGTCTGGCAGATCCTCCAATGGAATTCCTCCTCTCGTATTTTAGTGAAAACTGCATGTTCTACCTATTTTACTACAAATTTCCATTGTAGATAAAAACAAATATTCATGAAAGAAAGAAATCAACCAAACTAAGAATCACAATCAAGAAGGGATGATAGAACAAAAATATGCTAGTTTCGAATATAAATTACTTGCTTAGAGCTAAAGTACATCAACATGCCCAAAATGGGCTACATAGTAAAGAAGGAACTCAACTAGCCATAGACAAGCATAGTTGGCACCAAAAAAAGTTACAAATGCATCATTTGCATAGAAACATAGGAGAACAATAGAATAAAAAAGGAAAAAGAAGATATTTTCCCATGGAGGAGAGATGTCTCTCACTCAGTAGCCTATGGATGAGCTAGACATTGACTTTGGGGTCGTCCTCCTTGATCTCATGGAATCCTTGACCTCCTTTCTCCTTAATTCCATACCCAAATAGTAGTTGAATGGATGGATGGAGGTGGAACAAATGTCGATGTGAGTGGAAGGTGGTAGAAGATGGCGGAAGTCGATGGAAAATGGAAGAAACTCAAAGAAAACAAGTGTCAGGTGAGCTCTCAAACCCTTTGGGGCCTTGGAGCTTGAAGACAACAATCTAGGAGCAAAAAACATGGAACCACAAAGTATGGAACCCAAAGATTCATAACACTTTGGCATGGTGGCCAAGGGCAGTATTTATAGTGTTAGGTGAGATATAGGTGTAAATGGGAATGAAATTGACTTGATTTTAATGAATTTGCACTCAATTTCAAGTGAATTGACTGGAGATCCCTATAACTGATTTAGTTTACTTCCTTGGCTTGTGAGGTATGATTTCTTTAGAAAGTGGATGGTTTGTAGGTGGCCATCGGAAGGTACTGCATGAAGAGAGACCTTTGGGAGGCACCATCGGAAGACAAAAAAAGTGTGGCCACCAGAAGGCGCCATCGAGTTCATCCTTTAGAAACAAGCCTTTGGTTGGCTCCATCAGAAGACACCACTAGAAGATGTAACTTTGGTTGTATTCAGAAGAAAGTGGATGGAGGATAGAGGAAATCGAATTGGGTCTAGTTTGAAGAAATCAACTCGTGCTCACTCCCTTCAGTAGGAGGTCATGGAAATTTTTCTTTGAGTGGTTTCCTGGCCTTTATTTGTGACCTTCAGGTCAGACCATCAGAAGAGGAATATTCAGTTGTCTCTCAAAGAAAAAGAGTCGATGGAGCAGTGAGGTGTAATCATGTAAAAAGGGGACAAACTCGACCCAATTTCAAGAAAAACAAGTCGGTTTTAGTGGGATGAATCCAAGGGAATCAATGATTTTTTTTATCTCAGTCCCTATATGTCTCAAAATTGGCTACTTGAGCTATTACATATTCTAAATGAGAATAATTATGGAGAACTAAGTATCTAGAGTTATTTTGAGAAGATAAAGGCTAATACATGCATGAAACTATAGTTAAATACTTAGTATAAATGTCTATATTTGGGTGTTGTCACCCATTAGGTAAAGAGGACATTGGAAAGATGACTAAGTTGACTAAGACATGTACATCTGTAGTTGATGTTCCTTGGACTATAGAATTCAATTATTTATATCCTATTCATCCGAGATAATAGATATAACATGTACCTCATATGCTCACCTATGCTGGTGTCAAATCCATAACCTAGTTATAAACATTTTCTTCCAATGCTATATTTTGTGTTTCAAAATTGAATTTGTTGGACCATGTTTGATGTGACACGAACATAGAAAATATGGCGTCAAAGCCTACTAAGTAGGGGTTATGACTAACCAATTATTTTAAAACTTATTATAACTATTTTAACTTTTTCTTCTCTTTTATCCAGAAGAAACTTACATAACATTAGAATATGAGAACAAAAACATTAAATATACAAATATAACTTCAAACTATAGTAGAGTTTGACTTTTAGATCAACAAAAGAGTTATGCTTAATATAGATTAGGTATCACATATTACAAATTTATTTGATCTCACTATCTTTTTCCTCAGTATATAAAGGAAGGATAAGAGACCAACTAACTAATTTAACCACTTCTTCATAAGACCTCCTTCTAATCTTGATCAAAGTTGTCTTCTGTCTTTTCTAGAGGAACTAGTCCTTTACATATAAAAGTTTCAGTAGGTTGATTAGCTACTAGATCAGTTTGTAGAACCAATAGGTAACCATGATAAATTAGTTGAGAGACATTTACTGTTTAGGTTTCAAGAAGGATATCTAAGGTAATTGAAAATAATTAAATCATTCATACATAATAAGAGTATTGATAACATATAAACTTAGTAAATCATTAATTATCTATTTTGTTCTCTAGTCCATTTAGTCAATGTATTGGACCCACATGAAGTCTACCACATCATGTGAAGGATAAAAAAGCTACAATCTCACAGTACAAGACATAGAAGAACGCTTGGGATTCTACATTTGAAATCTCTAGATAACCTATTTGCAATGGGATTCACCACTTCTGGCCTCGGTAGCTAATGGGAGCAGTCAGATATCTAGAATCCTACTCTAAACTTGGGTACTTATGTGGAGAGTTAAAGTAGTTTGGTTGTCTCTGCATCATTGGTTCCACCAGGGTTAACCAACTGATCAATATCAATTGAACCATTATCATATCAAGTTATGTTGAGTACCACACTACTATAAGGACCCTTACCTCACTGGCCTAGACCCCTACACCCTTATCTGGTACTATTGTCCTATCTTGATCTGGACCTATCCTCCAATCTAGAAGCATGTTTCCTCCTCACAAAGCGATCATCTTGTGATGGATTCTATAATGTTCAGGGCATCTATAATCTAATGCAACCAATTTTATCTAGACAACATCTTTATCATTTCTAATGTTACCTTATCATTCACAACTGATAGTTTGGCATTAATAACCAAGCTTTTTAGGAAAAAAACAACTACTAGAATTCTCCCTAATCACATTTCTTTACATTTAAAACTAGGGCAAACTGGGGGTTTTTAGTGCCTATAAATCCACCATTCTAGTTACACTATTTCAATGCAACTCACACAACAATTTCATGTATCAACATCATAACACATGATACATTGTATAATATATTTCCTCTACTAAAAACTACTATGCATACACAATAATTTTTTAATAACAATTATTGAGTAAGAATCAACACTAAAAACATCATTATTTCATATTCGTATATTGTAAATCAAGGTTAAAAGATGATTTTATAATAACATGTATGCAATCCTAGCTTAATGACCACATAATTTAAACTCTGACAGTTTGGATTCCACTCCAATTAGCTTGGATTTGAGCTCTAAGGTTCAAGAAATGGCTATGTCAGCATTGTGTTAGTCTAATAGACTTAAACTTAGACTTTTGGAGGTAGGATATGAAGGAAGAAGGTTAAGAAAAACCTTTTTTCAATGAACCAAAGAGCTCCATATAAGGGAACATGAAGAGAAGAAGGAATCCAAAGTTAAAACCTACTTACCAAGATTGATGTACGCTAAAATCTTTGTTTCCTCCAATACTTCATGTGCTTCCCCAAAGATTGCCCTAAAAGCTTTCCCTAATTCATCTTTTCTATGTGCTAGGGCTCGGATGCGTACAATATTGAAAGACAAACTCGGTAAAACAAATTTCATTGGATTATATATATATATATATATATATATATATATATATATTCTCTCTCTCTCTCTCTCTCTATATATATATATATATATATATATATATATATATACCTATTTATATATATATTGTATGTCCATTTTCATGATTGGTTGTGTTGGACGGAGGCTCAACTCAAAACCATTGGTTTGTGAGTTTGCCAAGACTTTGGTTTGTGAGTCTATCAAGATTTCAGTTGTAAAGCCATTAGTCTATTGAGCCTTCAAGTTATTAACCTTTGAGGCTTTGAGCTTTTAGTTTGAGAGTTTGTCAAGTCGTCTGTTGTTGAACCATTGGTCTACCAAGCCTTCACTTTGTGAATTTCTCGATCCTTTGGTTGTTGAACAATTTGTCCACTAAGTGTTTAGTTTGTGAGTCTACCTAGACTTTGATTGTTGAACCATCAGTCTGTCAAACCTTCAGTCTCTGAGTGTGGCATGTCTTTAATTTTTGAACCAAAGGTATACGTGTGAAAACTAAAAGTACCATATCTCTCTCATTATTACTCTGATTTGTTTCTTTATTTTTTCATTGGATTCATAATTGAATTCTCTACTGTTATATAAAAAATTGATAAAATTATTAATTAATAAGTTTATGTTAATTAATTCATAAAGTATTTACAATACCCTTCCACATACTTGCGTGAGATATTACTATATAAACTAGGAATATAACCTTGATGTATTGACAACACATATTTTTATTAAATTTATCAAAGAACGAGATTAAGTTGAATCAAAAATATAAATTAACTAGTTAAAAATTCAAACTTTTGATAAATGTGTACCTAACACCAAAATTAGCTTAAATGCTTAAATGAACAGTAAAGCAAGGTATGGATTGTTACAATGTTCTCATGTGGATAAAAATATGCTAGAGGTGAGCATTGGGGATTGTTACTTTTATGAAATTTAGTAGGATCTAATTCACCTCTTGGGTCTCACTCATTACATTAACTTATCCATTGTACATCTGGTGAAGTTTATGAGATAATTTATCTCATTTATCATGAAATTTAATTTTCTTCCATTATCCTTTTCATTGAGAGGGATTTAGCAAAAGGTTTTAATTTGTAGTGTCAAGCATTAATGTTCATAAAGCTCATAATTAAGGAAAATATAAAAGAGAAGATTAGATGAAATATGTCAATCAACAGTAAGTTGATGATTTAATTCCTAGAGTTGCAATTATTAATGTTATATTGTGTGTCTACATCAACTCTCAATAGTAGTAACCAATAGTTTTAGGAGTTGTTCCTTGAAGTGTTAAATCAACTCTCTTAGAAATCATGGTGGGTTTTTATGTCGTATTAGTTGAGTTAAGTTTTAAATCAGAAATGGGTATTGATAGTTATTTATAAAACATTACATGATGGGACATTAATTCCATGCTCAAGTTGATTAAAGAATAATGGATGAACATTTAAATTTCTCTTCATACTTTTACAAAACCATAAATACAAAATATATCTTCTTGAATAGTGGCATTAAAAATGAAAATAGGTGCATATAATCTATGGATTTCATATTACATAGTAGTTACTAATTCTAAGTAGGTATATTAACTCCATGATATGCATTGCGGAAAAGAATATTCCATCTATGATGCAAGTCAGATGAACTCCAATGTTCCAAGTAAAGGCATGATCACAAGGATATCCATAATATACCAAATTATTATAGGGAAAAGGAACGGGTACTAGTTATTTGAGTTAGTCGATATAACTAGGGAGGAGGTGTGAGAAACATACATTAAATCTATGGTAAATGTTTGAGTCTTTCCAAACCCAAAATTGAATGGGAAACATATCCATACATGTTTTTGTTTTATGTTCTCCCCAAAACAAGTATTGTTGTTCATAGATGAATGTTCCTTAAATACTATGAACAATTGGATTAAACTAGTTCTAGTTGGTATTTTAGATCGTGATAGTTGTAAATTACGAACTTGCCATCAATATTCACTAACCAATGTGGTCAACATAGGAATTAACGACTTCCTAAGAGAGGGGTATAAAGGATATTGATGATCTTTTTTCCAAAAACTAAAGTCATAAGTTTTGTTGAGTACCTCTAATAGTGAGCACCTCAATAAATAAAAAAGTGATATCTTAGAGTCTATTTGATTCGATGATGATTGCATGGTGGGTCCAATGTTTATATATGACATATATAAATTTTGTTATTTTTTAGAATCAATCAAATTTCCCTTTAGTTGGGAATGGACATTGATTTAGGAGGTTGTCAATAGGAATATTTTTCTCATGTTGAAATGGTAGAAACAGGTCCCAAGTAATAGTGATGTTAGAGATGAAAGTGTGAAGGATGGTTGACATCAAGAGTTCTATGTGATGTTCTCAAGAAAATATAAGTGTTATTGATATGCATCTCTTAACACACCAATCACTAAGATTGTTAATCTTAGAGTTTAAACCTTTTAACTTTCCGGTTAAGGCTGGTATAGAAAGGGTCGAATCCAAAAGGACAACTTTTTAAGATTGTTTCTTCTTAACCCAATTGTTTGAAGAACTTATTTATTTGTTTTTGGTATTTTTAGATTTGGAACAAGAATGTAAAATTTGGTTTGGGTGATGATTGATTACACTAAGAAAGAAAATTGTTGAAATTAAATTGCACTTAAACAAAATTTTATTTGCCCTGTAAAAGGTAAACAAGATTGTTGTTAGCACAAGAAAAACTAGAATGAAAAGACTAGAACATAAAAAAGCAACGAGCGGTGATTGAAATCAAAGGGAGAGAATCAAGGTGTTAGGGGATTTCACCACCTTAGCCATGGCAAGAAAATGAGTTAACATTTAATCGACAAATAGTCGATGGCATGTGAATCATAAAAATCCACAAAAGATGAACTCCACATCAGCCCATTGGTCCTGGTGCTCATGTTTCCTAGTTCGTCATCTGAAAAGAGATAAATTCACAGTCACTTCAAAATCTCTATGTGAATTAGTTTAATCGTTCTAAACCCAGATTTCCATGGTCATTTCCATCCAAGTTAACATAAACATCTAAGAGAGTAATTACTTCGCTAGATCATCGACTAAATAAATCAATCGTCATCTAAAGAAGTAGATTAAAGTCGATTCGATCAAACCATGGCTAAGGGGCTATTCCCCTTGCCTCGATATGGAACTACTCGCTCATGGTTGAGGAGAGGGGGGAGACGGAGGAAGAAAGTACCTTGGCCATAGTCTAGGCTTAAATAAGAAATTAATCCTTATGCTAGAGACAATGAAATGACCAGGTTCTTAATTCCTTGCTCCAAAACTAAAGAAAGGGGAAGAAGAGATCTACATCTAATAGAAGAATAAAAAGAAACTTAGGAACAATCTAAAAAATGAACAACGCTTCAAGAAACAAACTACTTTATTATTGAATCAGAAGAATACAAGCTTAAAGTTGTTCCGAGAATTCCAATACAAAAGTGATGATGAAATGAGGAGGAAGTGCCCCTCCTTTTATAGGAGAAGGAGGGGAGGAAGCCCTAAGAGAATACAAAGAGTTTGAGGTTATTGGAAAGACTTAATTAAAAGATTAATGATTGTCAATCTTTGATTGCCCTCTCTAGTATGTTATGTAGATTTCCGTAATTAGACTTTAAAATGTATTTCTCCTTTATAAAATGCTTAGAAGAGGTCTAAAAATATATTTTCCTATAGTACTTACAATTATCTTTCCAAAACAAATTTATATTCCAAATTTAGAATTTATATGTGGAAGTTATGACTATTTTGGTGAGAGGTATATCAGACTATGCGAGAAAATGTGAGGCTACATTCACTTGTTAATTGCACAGTCAATTAAATGTCAAAATCACCGCAAAATATACCTTTTCTATAGCCAATAAAATTCTGTTTTCATTCCATACTTGATCTTAAAATTTTGCCTTTAGACGCAAAAGATATGGCAATTTTGGACGGTATCTCAGGCACTGCGTGAATATTTGAAAAGCCTCATATCTTTATCTTTTATTATCTCGATTTAAATACTTAGATAATTCCTAAAAATTAAGAGAAATCTCATAAGAATTTAGTAAGATCTTATCAAGAAGATGAAAGTGTTATTTATTTCCGAATTAAGCTAAAATTAACAAAAAAGTCCAATTAATTATTTTAAATGAAGCAAAAACAAGAGATGAATATGCATTCATCAGTTATGCCTCAAGGAATTATACTATTAATCTTAATCTTACATGGAATGACATTCCTAGTTTGGATCTTTCCTTGTTTTGAGTCCAATATGTGTTCCAAATTAACTTGTATCCCTACTTAGAGTTGGAGATGACTATCTATGATAAACTCGGGTTCCTACTAGTTTTGGAATCATACTAGTGTTGTATATTCCTACTGCAAGCCTTGTGGCATAGAGCCCATAAATAGGGCCCCTGGGAATTGAGATGTCTCCTACCAATTTTTGCCATATATGTCTTTCTCTTCTTTGGATGTAACCATCTCTAGGTTTTTTCTAAATTATTTCTCTGAGAGGGAAATCTCCTTCATAATATTCTTACAATAGTGTAATTTTTTCATGATATGTAACTCAATTAAAAATTCAAATTACATTGAGATGGAAGGTAGACAGAAAACAAGTTGCACCAATAATCCTTGTAGGATGATATATCCTATCCTCTGAAACACAACATACATTGACATAAGTGTCATAACATTACTATTTATAACATTTTGAACTCTCTTAAGAAGATCCACAACATATGGTGCTAGAAACCCAAAGGTATCAAACCCTAAGGGAATAAATAGATGTTTATTGTTGGTACATGATTTTTCATGCTTGATTACTTTGGTTGAGGTGGCTTTGATTGCATCTTATCCTGCAATAAAGGCTCCATTTCTTGAGCCCTCCAGCGGGGAAACCCCGGCTAGATCCAAAAATGCATGTTTACCTCCAATTCGACCAAAAATCAAGTAATTGGTTGATCTATATGTCGATCTCCCATAGTCTGGATTAGTCAAAATAATTGAGGTGCCTTTTTCTTATCAACAGCTCCTACATGTTTGAATACATCATATAGAATATCTCTAACAACATCATATTTGTACCTGAAATAGGATAGTTCCTTACAAACAATTGCATGCTTCCTAAAAGTGTCCAAGCACGTCTTACAACAAACTAGACAAACCTCATGAACTAGAAATAAAGATATCATAAGGTGGTACTTGAGGATAGATATATACTCCATCGATGACATATGTAGCCCTAGCCCATCAATAGGAATAGTAAGAAGAAAATTATGATCATAATCAGCTTATAGACACCTGAAAACTGCTTTTTGTCCAGCGGTCATTTCAAACTTGACTTCCATGCTCCAATAAATTTAGTAAAAAGGACATTCGCAAAAGCATTTTGGGCTTTAGTGCGGACAGTGTTCTTGTTATCAAAACTACTAAGGTCAAAGGTTGGAACCATGAAATAAAGACAATCAAATGTAATGTTGAAATTAGAGTTTGTATTGCATATTCTACTGTCTCATAAATATGATCCTGAAGCACCAACAATTGGGACCTTGTAACACCCCTCCTTATGATATTCAACATAACTCAAGGGAAGCTTTCATCTTTTAGGGGGATGTCACGTTAATGAAATCATAGCAAATAAATACATAATTCACCATTGAGATTCATACATTGTTCTTTGAATAGGAAACTACAAATGAGTTTTATGATTTATTTAAACATTACTAAGCATGGAAAAACTAAAAGATGTCTACACAATTGGATCGCCTAGTATGGATGCCACCCCACCAGTTGGCTCTTGAAGGCCTTATAATCCTTGGTCTCTCTTCTTGAGTCCTTAGTTGCTCCAATTCCTGGGGGCATCGTGTCCCCAACCATTCAAAGGGGAAAACAACACATCAGTAAATGGTACTAGCACATTATAGCATAACAAAAATAAAGTTTACTTGACATGTAAGAAAAAGTTGACATGAATTGACTATAAGCATTCTTGAATCATTATTAACATGAAGAATTGAATAGTAATTGTATGTATCCCTCTATAACACCCCCTTAGGAGCACACGATTTCTAGGAAAGTCCTTGATGCTAGGAAAGCCCTTGATGACCCCTCGGGGTCCATGATTTGGGAGCATATAATGACTAATTCAATTCCATTTATCTTAACATTAACATTAACATGATCTTTGAATATCTAACATGATGAATTGGAAAATTAGATATATGCCACCTCCCTTAATGCCCCATAGGAGCCCATGATTGCTAGGAAAGCTAATAACGACCCTTTCAGGTCCATAAACGAGGCACAAAAACTTAGCCAATTCCTAAATTTTCATCATTAACTTAGGTCTTAACTTAAACATTAATTTTCCTTATTCTTAATATTAAACATGGTGGGATTGCTCCCCCTTAATGCCATGATGTCTTAACATGATGGGATTTCTCCCTCTTGATCATTAACATGAATTTCATGAGTCATTAATCATAAAACTTAATCATAATGAACATTATAACCATAGAACATATGTAGCAATCATCAGTCAATAATATAGGGTGATCATGATTAATGCGTTAAACTTGCAATAATAATGTCTACTTTGTACATAACATGCAAATAATCATAATTACTTGTGCTCAACAACATGACTCGTTTACCTTAGAGTAAAAGTTGAGTCTACGATGGTCTTTCTTGATCCTTGAGTCAAATCTAGGTCAAACTTCATCTTGTCTCAATAAGGCTCTAAACACCTATTCATAAGCATCATTAATCAATGCCTTGTATTGATCTTAGGTTGATTTACGGTGAATTAGGGTTTGAATGCATTAGGGTGAGGCTCATTGATCAACATCATTAAATTAGTAAAACTAGATTGAATTAGATCACATTAATCATATGTGGTACATTATTAGGGTTTCACAATTCAAATTAAGGTTTATAATAAAACATCACAATGGAAGGACAAATAAGGACCTGAAAACCATAAAGTCGGATTCCTCTCAATAATCTCTTTCCAATTACTATTTATTTACATTTTTCTGAGAACCTTATAATTTAATATATATTTCCAAAAACTGATCAATCAGGGAGTTGGAAATATTATGTGTGAGACTATTAAAATTAGTGATCATTCTGATGTAAATAAAATGTCAAAATACTATAAAACCTTAGGTGTGTGTTACATACGGTTAAAATAGTGAGGGTAAGATGGTCATTCTACATTAAACATATGTCGATGCTAATAAATCAAAGAAGGTGTGCAAATGTACCAAAATGCCCCTTCGATATCGATTAGTCAATTAAAATAGTGTGGGTAACTAGGTCCTTACACAAACATGGTTCTTCCCCCACAGACATGGTGCGAGGCGCTCAGCTGTAGGAACTTCCTCGGATCAGAACACGAATAGGGGAGACTGTCCACATAAGATGAGGTCGCCGACACATTCGATGAACCGATACGAGAGCGGCGAGGTATCAAGGAGGTGAATCAATGCACTAGGGCTCCAGAACCACTCGGCCATAGTTAGAGTAGTGCCAAGAAGGCGAGGATCCATGAAGACCCTGTGAGCAAGGTAAAAGACTCACAAGAATAGGTCTACATCCTCCACGCAAAGGTGAGGGCACCAAAATTTTAGAGAAAACCACCCAGAGAATCATAGGGAATTGTGGGGAGCACTGCGAGAATAGGGGATCGAGGATGCCTATAGGGTAAAACATTAGGGAAGGATTCGAGGCAGTCTGAAGATACTAAAGAGAAGCAAAGAGGTCGAGGATACTTACTATGGTGGCAATTGGTCTGGGATGACTGGAGTTGTGTGCACTAGGCCTCCATCACCGGAGAAGAAGGAGGAGTAGATCCTAAAGCTCAAGGGCACATGAGGAGAAATTCATTGAGGAGGAGTAGAGTCATATGTCTAGAGGTTCTTTAGGGACCCTTAAGCTGGTGTAAGATTCATTGTGAGGGTGGCGGCTATCTCATGGCAGTGTGCTACAGAGAGCCCTAATTGGGCGTTTCTTCATCCCAGTGAGAGAGAGGGCAAGTTAGGGATCGATCAAATCAGGAGAGACATACGAAGTTGATGGTTAAAAAAATTATTAAAATGATGCAATAATGGAGGAGAGTATAGTTGGGGAAGGAATCACTGCGAAACACATTATGTTTTGCATAGAAAATGAGAGGAATGTGATCATGCCTTTGTTGTTGGATCGTGATAAAAAAAACGACGATGCCTATGAACTTTTAGATTGCGTGCATGAAAGGCAAGGAAAGGAATGTAGTGCGTGATAGAGAGAAAAATTCAGACTATAGCTTTAATACTGTCATTAATGAAATTGAATTCAAACCATAGCCAAACTATATTCAAACCTTTCCTAAAATAATTAGAGGGTCAAACATGGGTCAAATAAGTTCAAATTTGAAGCATATACTAAACGTGGGGTCTAGATCGTTCCTATATAATTAGATTTTGTTTTTGTACACACTAGGGTCCATAACTCCTATATTGTCTATTAATCTTAATTAAAAGGCATTAAATGTAAATTATTGTAAAAAGGCTCCTAATATTAAATCCTTAGTCACCATTTTGAGTCTTACTCATTCAATAACCATATGGTCACCTCTTTAACCTCTTCCTATGTTTTATTTCTATCTTGGAGGAGAGGGAAAATAAAAGAGGACTAATATGAGTTAATTGATATACATAATTCATATTTGAAAATGAAATATGACTTTGGGTCTTATCTAAGTTTTCTCACCCTATTTTTGTATAAAGACAACCATTATAGGTATTTTGCATTAAAACCCCTCAACCATTATTATTTAAGAAAAACTTCATTCTAAGTTTTGAATTGACTATGAAAATTGGGATGTGACAGACCTGGAAGCCACAAAAGTATACGAGGAGGCCTCTAATGCTGAGTACAACCATAAGATGCCTAGGTGGATGGGTAAGGAAGCCACATGCCATTGAAGGTCACCAAAGAAGGAACCTCCACAAATAACTATGTCTTTGATGGATCCCCATAATCCTCTATCAAAACATGTTTCTTCCTTCTTCATATGAATAGGTTGGCATGTCCGAAGGCTGAGTAAAAGCTTCACAATTCCCTTACAGGAATAGAGCAGAATGAGTTCACTCTACAGATCATACAACTATGGAAGGAGCTTCATAATTGTAACATACTGAATCTCAGGGTCTTCCATGCAATTTACCCATTCTTGAGCTTTTCTTTGACTTTTAGTCCATTTGGACCTTTTCCATAAATTTCCCATCCTTTATAATGATTTTTGTACACCTTGTGCAATTTGAGCACAATTTGATGTTGAAATCACTATTTACCCTCTTTTATGTAAATTGAGGGGTGTTTGCACAAATAACCCACATTAGGAGATAAGTTAGGGTTAATAATGTAATTTGGTCATTAATGGGATAATATAGTAGATTATATTTATTTGGAGCTTTTTGGATAAATATATTATTAATAATGTGTAATTGAGTTCATATATGTGTATATTAACCTTAATGTTTCTCTCTCCTCAAAATATGATTTTAATTCACATTAATATGTTATTTTGTTAAGTAATGATTATTTGTACCCTAATGTGTTTTATATGTCGAATTTACTCACATGTTTCTCATTAAGTAGCCTTTTCATATAATTCCTTCATTATAATATATTATTATACTCTTTATGAGCTATATATTTATTAATGGTCTTATTATGTATTAAATGTGGATATAATTGCATAGAATTGTGATGTGCATCATTATGAACCCATGGTCCAAATTGGGTGGCTTTTGGAGTTCTTTTGAGCCCTCAAATTGATTTTATAAGCTTTATTATAGTGTAATTATAGTGCATTGAATCGATTTCATCTGTAACGCTAATGTTCGGTTATTTTTCACCCTGTCACGCATCAGCACCCAAGTATGCTCCATCGGACGGCTCGCGTTTGACCGTCGCATCTCTGGCTTGATCTGACGGCCGGGACATTGTCCCCTACCTCCCGCTCAACACGAGATAGGAGCCGTTTCACGGCAGATCATCCCTTGATTCGTTCTCTCTCCCTCCTTCATCAATGCACTTCGTTCTTGGCGCATCAAGTTTGGCTCCTCAAGTCCGTTCCAACGAGCCTAAGCTTTCCCTCTCTCGTTCACCGGAGATGAAATGCCCAACCTAGGCTCTTCCCCTCCTCTCCACCGAGGAGTTGCAGAGGGAGCCGCAACTTCTCTCCCACCTATTTAAGGGGCTCTAGAGCACCCTCAGACGCCGATCCTTCCTTCTCCTTCCCCAATTTCATCGCACCCTGCCCCGAACTCCCTGACCTACTCGAAGTGGACCTCCGGCGACCCCCTCCTCGACGCCGTCACATCTTCGACCTTCAGTTCAATTGGATGTATGGTAAGCATCCTCGATGCTTCCTCCTCCTTTCCGCTTCGTTTCCCAGCCTCGCGATGCCCCCGAACGTCGGGTCCTGTAAGTCGCCGTCGAGCTCCGTCGGCGCCTGTCGTTTTTCGGCTCTGTTGCTCCTCCGACCTCACCACCGCCCCCTCTTAGCTCGCCTTGGTCCCACGAATCTACGCCCGGTCTCGGTTGTCGATTTGGTGGTGTTTTTGTGTGGTTTCACCCCCCGATCGTGTTCCCCTGTTTCCGGCCAAGTTGGGCCTTCCCCTTCTGCTCCTGAGCACGCGAGTGCAAGGGTAGGAGTTCTCTGAGTTCGGGGGAACCTTGGGGACTCATTCCCATTTTTCGTTTTCTGTAACTCGCCCCGATGGCGATTCGAGGCAGGTAGCTTAGCTCCTGCGAGCTTGCTCGCGCCATGGCTGGGCAGGAAGACGCCTGGTCAGTAAATGACCAGGGTACCCCAAGCTCCTGCCATTGGGCTAGTGTTTGCGAGATAGGGCATTTTCATCTTTTTATCCTTTGGGTTGTTCTCGCTGCGAGTAGTCTAAAGATACTGAATGACCTTGCTACCCTCGTCGTTTGATTAAGTCAATTTGGCGATGAAGGGCAAAATGGTAGTTTGGCATTTCCTTAAATCGCCTTTGACCGAAGTCCGGTAGGCACGGACCAGTGACTGGGCCAAACCTGATTGGCCCATGTCAGCGTGGGTCCAGCCACTGTGGCGCCCAAATTTGTTTTTGTTTTGCCGATGTAGCATTTTTGTGAAATCTAATTGGTCAGATTTACTTAATTCATAGTAAATCGATCCTTTATCAGAAAAATATGAATAAATAGTCGATGGAAAGGATTTTTAACGTAGAATCTGATTGTATGATTTTTGAGACCTGATTCTCAAGGTTTTTCCGAAGTTTGCTTTGATTGGCATTTTTAATATGTAAATGTTTTAAAATACATAATTAATTCATTTTAACTCTATTTTCAATAATAAGATATGTTTTCTTAATCAGGAGATTATGAGTAATCGTTTGGACTTGGTTTTGAACTCTAAATCGTAGTTTTGTGAAATTAGGGTTTTTTCTATGTTTATGCCTTTATATATATTAATACATGTGTTATGTTTATAACTAGGATATATGGATGGTTTGCTATCTGTTTGGTGGATATGATGGTAATGTTTATATCTAAGGTATGTGAAACTTATTTAGTATGTGAAAACCTATTTTTGTATGTGAGCCCTATTTTGTATGTGCCCCTATTTGAGTATGTGAAGTCTATTTTATGTATGTGACATCTATGATGAATGTGTGGAATATATAATGTGCAAATCATACCTATCTTTCAGTTGGGCTTTTATCCAACCCCACTCATTATTGTGCTAGCCTTGTTATCCTTCTATTTACATTTATTGGCTCTTTACTTAGCTTATGCCATTGTGGCTTAATCATTGGAATCATGTGAATCATTCTTCTTCATATGTTGCCTCCTTTACTTGGAAATGATTTAATCTGGTTATTGACTCATCTTTTGGAATACTTGGAAATATTATATATATTGGGGTTGTCCTTGTGGCTCATTTGAATGTAACTCCTTAATCTTGTTATTGACTATGTGGCTCATCCTTTTGAGATATTTGGAAATAATGTATAATGTTGGTGCTTGATGACTCTTTTAATTCTTGGAACTCTTGGATATGGTTGTGACCTATGATGGTCTTATTACTTATTTGTTTGGGTTTTATTCCCAATGCTATCTTGTTACTTTTCACTATGCTGCCAAGTGAATGATTATGCATGATATAGTTATTGGCCAATTGACAATGTAGTGTACATGAGTACAAACCACCCACAGGTCACTGAGGTTTTAGTCCTCCTGCCGGGCACTGGGGTTTTAGTCCCCCTGCCATTTTATATATTAGGCACTGGGGTTTTATTCCCCCTGCCACTTTTTAGGCACTGGGGTTTTAGTCCCCCTGTCATTGGTGAGGTCCGGTAGGTGCCTCACCCTACATTGATAGGACGTTGAGTCATAATTTATATTCATGCAAATGTGATAATTGTTGATATTTAAATGTGGCAGTTTCTCTCTCTCATATTCATATATTTGCCTCATTTCTTTTGAAATCTCTTATTGTGGAGAATCTTTTATATTGTAAAGCTTTTTATTATTATGTGTCCTATTCCTTTTTATTAACACATACCTTTTATCTCTCTCTTGCTGGATGACCCCAACCATCCAGGATAGGAATCAGAGTGCGCATGGAAGCTTGGTGAACCCAAGGCTAAGGATAGGATAAGAAGATGAAGAACATATAATATATGATCATAGTTGCTTTTATGTTATATAGTTGTTTTCTTTGGAGACAATGTTGCATTAGTCTAAGTCTTCCTCTACCTAGATCCTTGTAGTTGCTTGTATAAAGTTGTACTCCCATTTGGGAAATTTGTAACGTACTCTTTATACATTTTTGAATAATGTCAAGATTTAATTCTTCCGCTGCCATACTTTTGGTGTTTTTGTTTATCATGTTTTTAGTAGAGACTTTGGGTCTTTACAATAATCTCAATAGCCTTTGTATCCCTTTGCTTACCCAACCCATTAGTAAAACATTTTTCTCTGCTAAGAGGTACTCCAAGAAACTTCATTCCAAGAAAAGGTCTTCTAATGTCTACACAAACGACCCCTAGTGAAGCTTCCAACTATCATATATAGGCCAAAAAAGCTCAATCTTATAGATATTCAGTTCGAGACCCAAACTTGGACCACTCTATGGAATGATGTCAAGTACATTGTCCACCTCCATTGTCTCCCCAATAACTATGACATCATCAAGGTACCATGCATGAAGAAAATTTTTAGCATTGTCTCTGATCTCATTGATAAGATGATGTAGAACAAGGGAAAAAGGAAGCGGCTTCAAGGGGTCACCTTTTTGTACTCGAGTGACTGACCAAATATGCTCGTCTCAGATGTACAACCTAGATTCCTAACTATATAAGAACTCCACAGACAAGGACATAGATGGACACCTCTAGCTCATCTCATAAAGTAGTATCTTCCTATCCACCAGGTTGAAAGTATTAGAGAATTCTATAGTAGCATGGAAAAATATCCATCTTCATGGTGCTTGATCAACACTCTTATAACACTATGCAAGATAGCCTCTACGTTGCCAGATACACCGACTCCAAGTTGAAGATGTAATTTCTTCTCCTACCGTAGAGTAGGTCATATAGATTGAATCATATAAATCTTGAGTTCATTATTTGTGTTGGTTGTTGTTCTTCTTCAAGATTTGTACATGTCTCATTATTCTTTGCAGTGTACTGGCTAAACAAAATGGTATTAAAGTGTCATGATCAATAGCAATGATGACAAATTACAATGCGAAGAAGATTTACTACACAATTAAATTCAGGTTATGGTTGATCAAGATGTGAGGCCTACTAGTAAAATAGGTGTTTATAAAGAGTTGCTAGGGCTCGAGAATATACTTGCTTCCTTGACTACAAAACATAAGCAATTGATTGATGAGAAAACCCTACCTACCATATAGTTGTCACTTTCATGGAAAAATCTTAAAGAAGTTTCTCAAAAGAATATTGATATAGACTTGTAGCAGAAACTTGAATCTCTCTACATGATAAAGACTCTCCAAATAAAATTTGCTTAAGTAATGTCTATATCTTCTGCACATGGATGAAGGTATATTTAGTCATCATCATATTGTTGAGTTCAATTCCATGAATATGGATTCGCAAAACATTTACATCAAAAAGGAAGAAGAATATACTCTTAATTCTTTTATTCTCTCTTCCCCCTTCTTACAAGAAATTACGTGAGACTGTTGTCTATGGCAAGGAGTCCATCAAGATAGAAGAAGTAATGTCTTTTCTCATGTCTAAATATTTGATGGATAAGGAATTAGTTGTTTCTTCTAGTGGCATCCAAGAAAAGGCTCTCATAAGGGATCTACCAGATTAAAAGGGAAGGAAAAAATAATACATCAGATCTAACTCTAGGCTTAAGAACAACAACTTAAGAAAAATCCAAAAAGAAGGGACATATACTTGATTAATGCTAGAATTTATAGAATAAGAAGAAGTGTGAAAAAAGACCTTCATGAACATATTGGTTGTGCTAATGTCGCACATGAAGACATCAATCGTGTTCTCATGGTTGAACTAATGTCACACAAGAATTCATTGATATTTTATAATGGAAACTGATTATACAAGCAGGACTACTAAAATTGGATATTTCCACATCTATATGTTTAATGGTGCTATTAGAACCATCTCTAATGTCAATCATGTCCAAGTTCTTAGTAAGATCTCATATCTCTTAGGAAACTTGAACAAAAATGTTTTCTACATTATGAAAGAGATGGAATCATGTCTGTTTTCAAAGATGAAACTATGGTGATCAAGGGTTAAATACAACTTTTGAAATAGATACTCTTTTATTGGTGAAACTGCCATTGGGACATATGTTGTTTCTTCTTCTTCAATTACTTTTGATTGAGATACCACCAAGTTGTGGCATAGGAAACTTGGACATGCGTGAGAAAGGCCTTGTATCCTAAGCAAGAGAGGACTCTTAAATGGTAGTACTACGAGGAAGTCAATATTTCTATAAACTTTTTGTAATGACAAAATGAAAGAAAGTTAGTGCACAACACATACGGTAATATTGACTACTTTCATTTTGATACTTGTGATCCCTCTTAAGTCTCGTTCAAGGATGGTGCCAGATATATGATCACTTATATTGATAAATTTTTAAGGAAAATTTCAGTCTTCTTCATGAAGAATAAACTTGAAGGTTTTGAGAAAATTAAGAATTGAAGACCTTGATTAAAAACCAAAACCAAAAAGTAAGTCAAGACATTGAGGATTGATATTAGTTTCCAATTATGCTAAACTATGTTCACAATTTTTGTCGATCTAAATTCATCACCAAGCATCTCATTGTTATATATACAACTCAATATAATGGTGTTATATATCATATGAATAGAACAGTATTGGAGCGAATGAGATAGTGATTCATGATGGACTTTGGAGAGATTTTTGGTTGAAGCTATTTCTATAGTTGTATATATAGTTCACTTCTTTCCATCTACTTTGTTTGATTTCAAAACTCTTGAAGAGGTTTGGTTAGGTCATCTTGTGAACTGCTCTAATCTTTATATTTTTGGTTATCCTACTTTTATCTACTCAAAAGATGGGAAGTTTGACCCTAGCGCCAAGGAATGCATTTTTCTAGGTTAAACTAAAGTTTTAAAAGAGTATAGATTCATATGTACTAACCCTAAGTATCCAAAATTCTTGATTGAAAGGAATGTTACCTTTGATGAGTCTTCTATGTTCATGAAGAAAAAGGGTTTTGTTACTATTCCTAATACATGTCCTTCTCCTGGTGTCACCAAACAAGTGGAGGTAGAGATTGATCATGTCTCATCATTACCACATTATAGTGTGATATCTCTATTGCAAATCATCAAGATATCTTAGATAATGTTGAAGATGAGGTATCTAATTCACAACCCTATGTGTTTCTCATGGCAGAGAAACAAAATGGATTAGGCCACCGACAAGTCATTCAAATTTCATTTCTACTTATTCTTTAGCCACTACCAAGGATAATGATGATGCTGGCAAGTCATGTACTTATATTGTAGATGTGGCTTATCCATATTTTTCTATGTGGGTTGCTTCCATGGATTATGAGATGGAATCTCTTCATAGGAATAAGACTTAGGAGTGTGTCAAGCCTTCTGTTGACAAAATGATTGTTGGTTGTAAATGGATCTTCAAATGAAAGGAAGCTAATCATTAAGATAAAAACACAAGATTTAAAGTGTGGGTAGTTGCAAAAAACTATTTTCAAGTGGAAAGTGTAGACTACAATGGTGTGTTTTTCATTTTGTCAAACAGTCTTCCATATGCATTGTTTTGGCATTGGTTTCTATTTATGACTTAGAGCATGAGCAACTAGATGTGAAGACTATTTTTTGGTATGATGTTTTGAAGGATGAAATAACATGTAGTAGCCAGAAGGATTTGTGTCTAAGAAAAATAAGGATCATGTATGTGGTTAGAAGCAATCTCCATGAAAGTTGTATAGGAGATTTGATACATTTATGATCAGACATGGATACTCTAAACTGGACATGATGCTTGTGTCTAACTAAAGGTGCTTCTAGATAATTCTGTTATGCATTTTTTGTTTTATTTTGATGATATTTCAACTAAAGTCAAGTATATTTCTAAAATCCAAAAGCTAAAACTAGTTCTCAATGGTGACAGAAAACTTGGGAGATGCAAAGAAAATTTTAGACAAGGAAATTATCAGACAATGTGAAGTAGGAAAACTATTCCTTAGCCAAGAGAAATACATGAAAATTTTGTACAACTATTCCACTTGTTGATGATTATTTTGGTTCTATTCCACTAAATGATCATTTCAAAAAGCTCTCATCTTCTATGCTACGACAACCATAAGAGGATGAAATTTACATGTTACGAGTTCATTACTCTAGTATTGTTGGTAGCATCATGTACACTATGAGCACTCATCTAGACATTGCACAAGATGTTAACATAGCCAACTAATGCATGCAAGATCCAAAGAAAAAGCATTGTCTTTCATTGATGTTCATTCTTAGGTACACTAGATGTATGTTTATACATGTCTGGAGTTTGGTAGGAAAAAGGAGTTTTGGTTGGATTTATTGATTCAAATTTTACAATTGATCTTAATTAGAGATGATCTCTTACCAACTACTTGTATACAATTATTTGTTATGCTACATTACTACTTATTGTTACATTTTTTACTATGGAAGTTAAAAACATGACATTGGTTGAAGTCATTATAGAGGCTACATGGCTTAGAGGCTTGTGTGTGCATCTCTTCTTACTAAAACAAAAAGTAATAATCTATTGTGACTGTCAAAGTGATATTCACCTTACTAAAGATCAAATATTCCATCAAATAACCAATCACATTGATATCAAATTTTGCTTTATAAGAGAAGTGGTTGCATACGTGAACATTCTTGTGAAAATGATTTTCAACAAAGATAATCATGTTGATATGATTACAAAGCTATTATCAATTTCCAATTTTAGAACCTATTTGGACTTAGTTAGCCTTCACAACTGATAGTGATGCCCTTAGGGGCTTGAGAAGAAGAAGTTTGATATATGTTTCTACAAGATGTTGAATTCAAGTCAAGGTGGAGATTTGTTATGCCACAAAGACTCCTACTTCGTATTATAATCCTACATGACATGGAAGTCCTAGTTTGGTTCTTGCCTTGGATTGTGTTCAACCCAAGTTCCTACTTGGATTTGGATTGGTAACCCTACTTCGAGTTGGAGATGAATTTTTATATGCAACTTTGGTTCCTACTACTTTTGGACTACTATAGGGTTGTGTATTCCTACTGGAAGCCTTATGGCATGAAGTCTATTAATAGAGCCCTTGGACATTGAGTTTTCTCGTACTGAATCTTTGGGTGTAACCTTGTCAAGGTTTTGTGGGGGGTTCTCTCTTTAAAAGAATTTCTCCTTTGTAATCTTCTTAAAATATGGAATTTATTCTCCTCCTGTGGAGTAGGTTACCTAGACCAAACTATATAATTATTATATCATTATTTGTGCAGATTGTTGTTCCTCTTCTAGATGCATAAATTGCTCACTATTTTTTCAGTTGCGCCCACTCAATAAGAAGAAAATATACTTTTCATTATCAAACCTTATGAGGAATTTCAGTTTAAATAGATAATTCCTCAGATCTAGTTCACCCTTTTATAATTTCAAATGTATCTTTAAATTATGTCCTAAACTCTTTTTAGGACAAAGAAGGTCCCATATTTTGTAAGCAATAGGCATTTCTAAGGACTTTTTAGTGATGATACTTGTTCTAAAATGTGAAAGATACTTTGACTCCAAGGCCTAGCATCACTATGTTTTTTAAATATTTTAATCTATTAATTTGCAAGATATCTATCAAGATAATAGGTGCACTCACCTCTTCTATAAGAACTTACATCATTATATTAATTTATTAACCTAAGTGGAGTAATGTAGCATACAGTTTGTAAGAAATATTCAACTGTTCATATTTATACAATGGAATATGTTATATTGGTGCACTAAACATAAGACTCATCAATACTATACTTGTTTTCGTTTTTTTGTTAGCATACCATACAGTTCACAAATGTTAATATGTATTCTAAATAATTTCACTGATTCTTTGTATAGGTGAAAGTAATGTTTGTGAAAAAAAGAGCCTAAGACAACGTATGATTGTTGTTTAACTAGGGCTAACATGGGTGTCCAAGTATATAAGTCAGCCTTAGCTATCTTAACTAAAATAAATCTAATTTGATTTTGATACTTATCCGCTTGTCTTTGTTCAAAGTTTAGACAATATCTAAATTTTGACTAGATTGATTATCTGTTGGTGGATTTGCAAAACTCAAGCCTAAGTCAAAGTCATACAAATATCTTGTGTTTAAGTACTAATTTTTAAAATAATATTTTTTTTTAAAGTTAAACAGACAAATTTCATTATGGAGGAGCCATACGACATCTACATGAGGAGAAAAATAAACTAAAAGACCACACAAAGATCAAGAACAAATACAAACCACCACAAAAACTCATATCGGAATCTGATAAGGACAATGATGTATAGATCCCTCTTCTCCTTCGCTGGCTAAGGAAGCTTTCTATGAGGAATACCTTCAACCTGAGTATGTATATGTGGTAGAGTACCTGCACCAAATCGGTATTCCAAAAAGATATTTTTCCCCCACTTGCTGCCATACAAACTCCACAACAAAATTGACCGAGAAAGAAAAATCTACCACGAGAAGAGAAAGCAGCGTTGATTAACATCGAGATAGACAAAATAAGAGAATAATCTAAACAGAAAGCTAGTAAAAGAGAAAGGGGATAGGAAACTCGTCGCAGTCGGGCTCAACGACAGGGAGGAAGAAGACCGTTGCCTCCAAAGACACCACGCTCGCACACCTCCCGAAGAAGAGACCCTGCCAGGCGAGAAGAGGACGAGGGGGAGCGCGGCGGCCAAACCCCCTCCCCCCAGCCAGCCGCCTATGGAGGAAGAACCCTAACGGCGCTAGGGTGAGAGAGGTGAGAGAGCGGGGTCAATTCTTAAAATAATATTTAATAGTATAGAAAAATCACAAACTTAGAGATATAATCAGAATTACAAATTCCAATTATTATGATACACTCAAATTTATAAATTTCAATTTTTATCTAATTTTCAAAATATGTGACATTAGAAACGGGACTCTATTTTGATATTATACATTACATGTCAAAGTTGATGACTTGCTTCAAAGCCATTGACTGCAACAAAATTAAAATCAAGGTTAATTCGAGTATGGAGAAGCTCGACATTAGACCACGTTTGCTGTACCTAGAACCGGCTTGAAAGTGACACCCTTTAAAAGAATCGGGCTTACTCTTCCTAACCGTACAAGGTGGTCTTCAATCCTTAACATTGTATATATATAAGTGTACATTATATTGGACCCTCCCACGGTACGGGCGGGTAAATGCTCCAGCTTGTTTTTTCTAGTCATCATATCATATTAGGATAAAGGGAAGTATATCACATGTTCGAGTAGCAGATCTAGAAAGTTAAACTAGGGGTGTCACACCAAAGGGTTCAATTAGATAAAACAAATTATCCTTTTTACTAAAAAATCGACCAGACATTTGAACCCGGGCAGCTACCAAAAAGTAAAGAAACAAATATTATCGTGGCCAACACTTTGTTTGTCCTCATTCTGAAATAAGCCTACACGAAATGGGTTTAATTTTGTTATAAACTTAAAAACAAGCATTTATTTGTAGATTTGAGAGGAGTTATTAACGCCCAAGGAGCCGTCTAGGCCTGCCCATACCTGTATGCCTAAGTACACACAAGGATAAATTCCGAGGGGTAAAGTTAGGTTAGATAAAACAGCTTTAAGACCCACACATCTTGCTGGAAGCTAACTCCACGGGTGAAAAATACTGTTTTAAGTTTATAGTATTATGGGCGAGGGAACACCCTTAATCAAGTCTCGTAAAGAGAGTAGAGAATAGTGAAAGGGTACTCCTTAATACAAATCCCATCATCGAATCAAAATATACAATAATGCAGCGGAGAGCAGATGGTAACAGGGTCCTTTCAGGAATCTTGAGCAAAGGCCTTGCGCAGGCTGCGTAGGTACGTCCGACTTGTATTCATAGCGCGGTAATTAATCATATCGGCTGTTTGCAGAAGAGCACAGGCATATATATCTGGAGTCTTGGCGTGGATCAAACACTGTAATGTGGGGACAGACAGGATGCTGCTTTCATAGAAGATGCTCAGTTTTGTATTCCAGTGAAGTCAAGCATGTGGGCATGTCGGATTCTACAGAGCATAGCCTTGGTTCCAACTGTTTAGGGATCACCGACACAAAACGGACTGTGATTGCTGGCTGAAAACTATCGTTCGGGCTTTGTTATCAGATAAAATGATAGTCTACCTTATGATAATAGTTGTTATGAAAGCGTTGTCGTAAAAAATGGCAGGTAGGAGATTCAGCCCCTGGGCCAAACCACAAAATGGCGGACCAGATTTAGCTTTCTGAGCGGAGATTCCGACATTAACAGCATGTTTGGATGGGTGTAGCAGGATGGCAAAGTAGGTATTTCTAATATATCATAACATTAAAAACTCTCAATTGTTAGTCCTATTATACTTAGTTACACACACCCTAGGTTGCCTGCTCAACAAAGATATGGTAATGACACGTTTAGGTAGAGTCGTAGTAATGCAATGTATGTGAAATCACTTACGGAAATTTCAAGTCAAAGAAATTGGTTATACAAAATATAATCCAATAATGTACAAGAAGAAGAATAACAACCCAGTGGATAGGGTCAACAATCAATAAGAAAATATCCAGCCGGAGAATAAATTTGATGAAAACAAATGTAAATTTTATCACCTAACTTCAAAAAGATTACGAGAAATATCTTACAATATACATACATACCTTACAATAGAATTATTAACCTACTTTTATTATCTCTTCTTTGGTTATCTTCTAGACACGTGTTTTGACGTCCAATTTAGTTTGCTATGTTGACGCACAATATCATAGGACAATTAGTCTTATTCATAGAACATTCATAGAACATTCATAGAACATAAGAGTAACCACAATATAATGTCAAACTAAATAATCCACGATGAGAATATACATCTAAACCACAACAAAATATAACGAGAAGATAATCCAAATGAAATAAGGCAATTTCATACGAAATCATATAAATTATCTTCAAGATATGATAAAAGATGTTATCACAATAGCATGGAGGGTTTTTTAACAATTCGTCAGTGCTAAACACGTGCATGACTCTCTCAAATAAGTTCCCAGACCAACTGATGTTTATCATATACAAATTATAGCGAATGAAACTCAAAGATGGATCATTTGAGTTTTACATCGCCAAAAAACCGTGTTGCTCGAGTATAGCTATGGAGCTCAAGCCCCAAGGAGGATTCCGGTAATAATACACAAGAGACGAATTTGTCTAGCATCATTTTGGCCGATTTCCCATATATTTTGGAACCGTTAACTAGTTTGTATGAGCACAGATTGTGAGAAAATGAAAAAAAATGCCTAAAACCAAACCTTGTATGACTAAAATGTCCGATCTGGCCTGGCCTGGAATTTGATCTAGTCAAGTTTGATCCAGAAGCTGTTTGTACAAACTATTGTTGGAAATATTAGCGTTAGTTTTGTTTTATGTAATTACAAGCATGCAATAATTGATATGGTATTCCATGAAAAGTAAGCAACACATTATTATATAGAAAGTTCAGTCTAGGTGAAAGCGCGTCTGAACATTAATGACATGAAGACACTTTCTATTGCTCTTATGCATAACATTTTTGGTGCCTTGCCTTTTAAATTTGATAGATTTCATAACTCAGATATTATTTACAATGCTGGCAAGTACAATTTTTTTAACTGCCCGTTGGTCCATATACGTCATCAGGAAAATATATCTTTTGAAACGAAGAGTCACACAACTCAGTAGTGGGAGATGGAAGAAGAAAAACGCTACTCATGTAGAGCTTGAGTTATTGCACTATAAACTGCAGGGAAGGTCTACGGAGCAGTATGTACACAATGATCAACAATGCTCAGATTCACAACACTGACTTGTAGAATGCAGTGTCTCGCCACTAATATCAATCATCAAATATTCATTTGTTTGATCAAGTGAGTAGAATGTCTCTCCTAATGTAGAAAGGAAAATAAAGAACATAAGCCCACAGTATGAGAAGTTATTCTGTCTTGAAATAGCTCTTCATCAAATAATAAGAATGGACTGATTTGACCAACGAAACCATGGAGTCATGCAGAATGACTATCATAAACGATCACATATGCTGAAATTAGATGGATGTATTTGGTCTAAATATAGGTTGGATACATAATTCATATGGTCAGATAGAAGTCAGATACATTTCAAATAGATAGACAATGGACAAGATATGTTAGTACATCTGAGTATCTTACATATCGTGCCAGTTTTCAGTCAGATACGTTTTTTGCGGCGCAAGTTAATAAACGACATTCAAATATGATTAACATGACCATAAAAATGGGAAATGAATTATTGTAATTAAACTAAGCAAATGTTGTGTGACGTTGGCGTTAAAGATGGCAAATATTGAAACACTTTGAATAAGAAATAAAATACTTTTTTTAAACAATTGTAATGCACATATAGCGAAGCAACAAACAGAACCAGTCCGGGTCTAGTGAGTGAGACATGGCAGGTGCGGAAAACACGCTAGTGTGTGTTTATTTTGATAAATCACATTAATCCAAACATCCAGTCAGCCTTAGAGTGAACATAAAGAAAACAAGTCACGTGCCTTGAAAATAAACCTGTGGGCTTATTTTCTTTATTTTCACTAGTTCACTCAAAAATATTCTATAAAAGTCTCACAGCCTTTTCTCTTCACTAACACTTTAGTGGACGGCACATGCTTTAGGAGGTAGCAGTATGGGACAAAAGTTGCTGAAATATAGTTTGCAATACCTTAAATTAAAGACATAAATCATGTATTCGCTCACTTATTTCTTAAATATCAAAATTTTAACGCATGTAACTTGTGGATTTGAACCTTGATTAGCAATAATTCATTTATAATTAGAGAGACCGATAAAGTACGTCTACATCCAGACTCATTGATTTAAATTTCAATACCTCAAGCAAACATAGAAACGACATAAGGACAACTTCGTATAAGGTTTGTGCATCATGATCTTCACAAGAATATTTTTCTGAGTGAACTTGTGAAAATAACAAACTCACATAAACGCTGAACTTGGGTTACACAAAAAAGGAATCTCCAAGGCTGTATTATCTTGTACATTATATACATCACATATGACTCGAGTCCATTCAGAACAAAGTTCTTACTCAACTAAGACATCACCAAAGAACAAGCATCACATGGAATGGTCCAAAGTAATAACTCCTAGATGTTCTTATATACAAATATAAACACAACTTAATTCCTCATTTGAATCAATCCTCACGGAATCTTCAAATTGAAAATGATAGGGTTACCTCATGGAATTCAACTCATGGGTAGAAGATCCATTTCCCTTGAAACGTTGAGAAGTTGTTTTTGAACTAGACCTTTTTGAGGTGATCAACAATATTCTATACATACACCGGTATATTTTTTACCACTGGCATCACTTTTCTTAAAGTCAATTTTTAAGGGAAAACAACACTACAGAATTACAACGTTGGTTAACAAAGCATGAACGTTGCAATTGGTCAAATCTTGCAATTTAGGAAAAAGTAGGAGTACCACCATTATTTTGACGTAAGTTTCTTGAGGAAGAATGGACACCAAAAACAACTTGTGAAATTCAATTTCCTAGGAAAAAAATTGGTAAAAGTATATTTTGATGCGGTTCACAAGGAACTGACGACGTAATTTCCTTTCTATAAAATAAAGTTTACCTCCAAAAAGTATATTACATTGGTTATTGTCTAAACAAACTAATTTCATAGATCATGTGCCTCTTTCAAATCTTTTACCTCTAAAAAGGTTTTGGTGTCATTCCTCCTGTTGGAATCATTGATATTGGATTCTCATCATGTGCCCCACGAAAAAAATTGTTACCCAAAATCAACTTGTGTTGTCGATTTGTATCTTGAAACCAACACTACAGATCTTAGTGACTTTGGCATTTATTTAATAGGTTAAGGACATATGTTGTCATTTTCTTAATGTCAAATTGACGACGTATTCATCGATTTTGTTGATCAATTGATGACTAAGTGTTCCTTAATAGCACATGCAAAACTTTCCTTCCCTCTTTCTCTATTTCATTTCCATGTCTAAAACCTATGATCATTGTCGTCATTGTCACATGTCATTATTTTTTCCAAATGATACTCTGATCTCCTCTCTCCATCGTTGTTGTCGTTTGTCTTTGAGAATGTTATTGTTGTTGTTTCTATGCACGTCATTACCACCACTCCTCTACTTCTATCTTCTCTACTCTTCCACCGCATCTGAGGTCATTTCCCCACTACCTCCAATTACCCATGTTGCTTCTACCGTCGGTGCTACTAGTGTTGCTGCTTCTTGTACTTGCAGTTTCTATCACTTTTTTTTTATTTTCTCCACTATCTCGAGTTCATTTATACACATTTTCTTTTTCTTATCTTCTTATGTTCTTCTCATTATTTTTACTATCATATTTTATTGACATTCCTAGCTAGTAACTTCTATGCTTTTGATTTAGACATCATGATTGTATTAGTTGTTATTGGTGGTATGTATGCCCATAGATGAAAAACACTAGAGGGGGGGTGAATAGAGTTTTTAAGACAATTTTAACAATTATTTAACTCAAACAACCACAATTGAGATTAGAAGAACGAGACAGGTGTTTAGAGTGGTTCCAACTTTAGGAAATACTAAAGTTGTCAGTCCACTACCCGGTTGCTTACCCAACCGGGATTTTGAAAGTATTTATTTTATTACCTTCTCAAGGATTTATACAAAATACAATACTTTCCTTTACACCCCTTGAACAACCTTCACTTGAAGTAGGTGCACCAACGTGAGGTAGCCTTCTTGAAGTAACTCCAAGCTCCCCCTTGAAGTAGCCTTCCTCTCTAGAAGTAACCTCCTGTTGCACCAGCCTTCTGAAGTAGCTCAAGGTCGCCTTCTTCACCAAGAAGATCTCGACCCTCTCCAATCCGCAGCCTCCAACGTAGGAGTAGCAAGGAGAGTACAAACAGTAATAGAGAACAAGAAAGGAAAAAGGAAATTACAACTTATCCTTTGTAGCTCAAGGCTTGATTTACCTAGATCAAGCGTATAGATCTCCTAACCAAGTGTATGGACTTGTGATTGCAGTGGGTAGGAGATACTAGCCTATAGGAACCGAATTTTGAGCTAAGGATGAAAGTAGCCAATTGTTACAATGCTCAAATTGCTCACAACAGATTGCAAATGTAATTGCTTGCTCAAAGAGTACTCAAGTGTGTAAAAGGTGTGTTTGAGAGTCCTATGGCTTGTCCTATTTATAGGAATGGCCTATGGATGCTTAAGGACGTTCTAGACAACATCTAGGGGTTTCTAAGTGCTTAACTAGCCGTTAGGTACAAGTTTGTTGCTTTAGCAATGGCTAATTAATTTACTCTGCAGTTGCTGTCAGAGTTCATCTCGGTCGAGGAATGGTCGACTGAGATACCTACTCGGTCAAAGTTTTGTCGACCGACAGGCTCTCTAGATCAAGTGATTTGCAACGTCTATCTCCAACTGCCAACTACCTTGTCAGTTGTGTCTAACGGCTACTTTGGATCTTTCTCGGTCGAGAAGATTGTCGACCGAGAGTGTCTCGGTCGAGGAGTTGGTCGACCGAGATTGATCATGTTTCAATGTTTCAATTTAGGCACTAATTATATGTATGAGTGTGCAGATGTGATCCTATTTGAAGGGGATGACTTATCTAAATGTGGTGTTTAGCTAGGTAGAATCTAACGCTTGATTTACATGAAATCTAAGTACTTGTACATTATATATTTGTACAAGTGTTTACAAGGCGATTACATTTCATGAAAACATAAACATGTAAGCATATGGATTTCCCTAGTTGCTTTGTCATCCACCTTAATCCTGCACACTCAAGTAGCTCGTTAGATCAATAAGAATGAAATGTTTGTCATAATCAAAACAAAGGGATTTATAGATGTCCATTTATCCAACAATCTCCCCCTTTTTGAAGATGACAAACATTTCCAAAATATAAATGAAGGAAATATAAAACATATGAGTTTCATACCTGAAGATTTCCTTTTGTAGCCATTTTTGTTTTTGCAAGTGAGTGCTGGCCAAGATGTTATGAAACTCATTTATATTTTTGATTTTATATTCTTTTCTCCCCCTTTGTCATTTCAAAAAGATATCCAAGTTGAATAATTTATAGTATTTTTCCCCCTTAGATAGATATCCCAAATAGAAGTTTGAATTCTTTGCAATAGCTAGTCAATTTAGTCACAATTTTAAAGATTGCATTCTTTTTTATTTATATTTATTTATTACTCCCCTTATTTTGGATGCTCTACTATGATAGTCTTATAATCCATATTTAGAAGATGTCTTATATGCTTTTTAGAAGAATATCCATTGTAACAAGAGAAGATAACCAATTTCATTAAAAACATGGAATGTATTACAAGCATGGAAAGATAATCAAATCATATAGAGATGACCCAATTATTACAATCATTCAAAGATGTCATTACAACTAATACAACTCCAAAACTCACTGGAAAGACTTAAGAATTACATCAATATCAGGGTCTTTCCCTAGAAACGGCTCAGCTCCATAATATCTAACCAAAGTTTGCCAATCTAGAGCACCTGTCTTGGTTAATGCATACGCTTCCAAGAAGGTAGGAACTCGATCAAATCGGAAGTTAGCAGCAATATCTTGTAGTTGCATGGATGAAAATTGAGTGTGCGTGAGATCCATAGATGGTGGAGGTGGAGGTTGATAATAGTTGTAAGAAGGATTATATGGATTGAGCATGCCAGGATTTAAAGAATACGGATATTCGTCTGGTTGGTTTGGAGACAGGGTTTGCATTCTTTGGTTTAGATAAGTCATGGCATGATGGTTATAATCTAGTTGTTTACTATGATGATATTGTGACCCAGCAACATAGGTTAGGGTGTTTTGGATGGGATCATAGGGTAGGTTGGTAGGAGGAGGTGGTGGTGGTATATTTTGGGTAGATGTCTCTCCTACCGTCCTAGCCCTCTTATGACCGAAATCAATTCCCATTTTTTCTACAGTATTCTTACTTAGTTTTTGTGGTCTACGCTCCCATGTATAACCCATGTCCTCAATTTGTGTCTTAAGAAAATGTTGAGTAATTTGGCATACAAGATCAGCATTTGGAGGATTGCCAGAAAACTCAAGCATGTTTTTAAGAATAATGCGGATGAAATTTGTGGGAATACGTTGGATAATGGCATAGATTAGACACATGCGAAAAATAGGAACTTCAGACTTATTTGCTCTAGGATGTATGTTTGTTGAAACAATAAGGTTTACAATCCTAGCTGCAGGTTTGAGATTGATAGCGTAGTATGTGCCCCTATCTTCGTGACAGGTTGTATTTGATTGAAAAATGGTTCTTTTGATGTCACTAAGACTAACGGTATGGTCATCTTGGGAAAATTGTTTAAGTGGGTTTCTAGTGGTAAGGTCAAGGGTGTCTTGATATTCATCTAGGTCAATATTTAGCATGTCAAGAATATCTTCTTCAGTATATCGAAAGCTATGCCCATTGACCATAGTATAGAAGAAGATGGTTTCATTTTCAGAGTGGGAGATGAGGTTAGCATAGAATTCATTCACTACCTTGGTGGAATAGGAAGGGAAAGAAGGGTTGATGAATTCTTTCAACTTTTGCACCTCAAAAAGGTCCTCCAAGTCGACGATGTTGAGGAAGTCCATAACTTCAACTGGTCGTCGTGGGAGAGGAGCTTTGGAGGAGAGCCGTAGATAGCGATCACCAGCATCTCCGTCGACGAAGGCAATGTCGTTGATGATCGTCAATGGTGGAGTAGCTTCCCTTCCTTTCCTGCCGGCGACCTTCTTCTTCCCACGAGCAGATGATGAGGCCATTGCGTTGCTTGAAGGTGGAGAAGAAGCAAGGAAGTCTTGGGGATGAGGATGCTAAAGATTTGCACAAGAATGCACTAGAGAGAACCTATGGAAGCAAGAATATGAAAGTGTGAAGAAGTGACCCGTTTTTGGTCTCTTTTATAGCAATCCAGTGACCGGGTCGGTCGACAATTTGTCGACCGAGCGTCCGCAACGGTCATATTCCAGACGCACCACTCGGCCGTCCAACGGTCGTCTTGCAACGGTCGGCCGTCAACGGTAACGGTCAGATTGCAACGGTCATATCCCAACAGCTCATTCTCAGTCGAGCAATTGTCGACCGACACTGTCTCGGTCGAACAATTGTCAACCGGAAGTGTGTCCGATGTTAGCTCTGTCTAGATTCTGTCGGTCGAGAGAGATGGGCTGACCGAGAGGTTTTCGGTCGAAGAATTCGTCGACCGACAGACTTACTGGGTATGAATTTTTAAGCTGATTTTTAATGAAAATGATAGACTAAATTTGTAGAGCATATATATTTTCTAAGGGAGTAATATTTTGTTTTATTATTGACAATATTGGGACAATTTTGTGATCATAAATTAATTGTGCTTTTAATCACAATAAAATGATATTCAATTAGTTATTGTGTCAAACTTATTTTAGGTCGAATTTGACTACGACCATAGCGCCCCTTGGTCAAATTTCATTTTAACCAAGAGGCAAATTTGCAGATTTTCAAATTGAATATATCGAGTATAATTTCTGTATAAAATTTGATTAAGTAACAAGTTGAAGCATACTACTTAATATGATTCTTAAATGAAGGCACAATTAATATCTCAAGTCTTAAAAGATACTAATTTAGAGATTTTGTCTTATGTGTTGCAAGCAATAGCATATAACCAATAAATCATTTTGCTTGCCGAATATATCATCACGGATCCATGCATACAATTATCATTATCTATGCGTACCAAATAGTGAAAGCATATCCATGATGTAATGACAACAGCATATAATGATAATTCCATCACATGATTTGTATATGGATAGACCAGAAAATACTTTAGGAAAAATCATGTGAAAATAGAAATTTTCTTTTCATTGAACTAAGCATAATTTCAGTTTAAACTTAAATCATTTAGGAAATAAACTAATATTAATCTCTTTTAAATTTGTAGGGATGATTTCCAAAATATATCCAGTCATCAATCACAAATAGATAGCAATTTCATCAATTTAAAAGAATTCAACAATTTTGTAGCAGACAGGAGATCAGTGACATGCTCGGTCGACAATTTCTCGACCAATGGTCTCTCAGTCGACAGTCTTTCGACCGACAAGATTTCTGGAACTATTAATTTCTTTCAAGTGAAACATAATTATGCAAGTTAAATTTTTAGATACTTAAATTTATTTGTTATCCCATTGTGTTGAGTTGAGATAGACATAGAAATATGCAACTAAGGTCCTTGGTCATATCTCAACTTGATTCTGTTTATTTAGTTTGGAGGTTTTGGAACCCAAACTAACTCGACATCTTTTCTCTTGTAAGGGCATGAAAAAGAATAGTGACCAAGGCGCAAACAATAATGACAACATATCGAGTCAACCTCATATCTTTTTCTATGGTTGTGTTCTGTGTTGTCCTTGGGTGAAGATGTTCCTTTAGGTACATATATAGATTGATGGGTTTGTGACTTTCTCCAACTAGGTTGTTGATAGGATTTCCCTTTAGGCTTGTAACCTAGTCCTCTTCTCCCAGTTTGATGATAGGAATTATCTAAGATTTGATCAAGAATGCCATTATTATTTAAACTACTAATTTTTTGTTGTAACTTGGCAATCTCATCCATTCTCTTCTTGATATCTAGTTTTGCTTGGTCTAGATTAGATGACAATGAGTTTCGTTCTTTGACAATAGTGTCATAATCTATATGGGTGCACAATATGGGTTGTTTTTGAAGATCGTTCACTTGAGTTTGCAAATTGATCTTCTCTAAAGAAAGTAGATTGCAATTTGCCTCTATAGATTTTATCTTACTATCATGATCTTCAATGATCTTTTTAAGATCTTCATTTTCAGAAGTCATAACAAGAAGCTTAGCATGTAATTCATCATTTGCTTTAATAGATTTCTTTAATTTCTTCTTGCACTCAACATATTTAATATGTGTTGCTTTAAGACTTGCAACTAGTTCTTCTTTACATAAATCAAAAAGACTTACCTCTTCTTCTTCTTCACTAGTTGTAGCAATAAGACAATCTTTGTGCTCATCTTCCTTCTTTGATCTCCATGGGCATCTAGTTGTTGTGTGGCTTGTTCCTAAGCACCAATTGCAACATGTTGTAGTTTTGTCCAAGCAGCACTTTTTGTTGTGATTGTAATCACCATTACCCTCATTCTTCAAGACCTGGTTAGGGTTCCTTGAAGCCTGCTCTGATACCAACTGAAAAACACTAGAGGGGGGGTGAATAGAGTTTTTAAGACAATTTTAACAATTATTTAACTCAAACAACCACAATTGAGATTAGAAGAAGGAGAAAGGTGTTTAGAGTGGTTCCAACTTTAGCAAATACTAAAGTTGTCAGTCCACTACCCGGTTGCTTACCCAACCGGGATTTTGAAAGTATTTATTTTATTACCTTCTCAAGGATTTATACAAAATACAATACTTTCCTTTACACCCCTTGAACAACCTTCACTTGAAGTAGGTGCACCAACTTGAGGTAGCCTTCTTGAAGTAATTCCAAGCTCCCCCTTGAAGTAGCCTTCCTCTCTAGAAGTAACCTCTCGTTGCACCAGCCTTCTGAAGTAGCTCAAGGTCGCCTTCTTCACCAAGAAGATCTCCACCCTCTCCAATCCGCAGCCTCCAACGTAGGAGTAGCAAGGAGAGTACAAACAGTAATAGAGAACAAGAAAGGAAAAAGGAAATTACAACTTATCCTTTGTAGCTCAAGGCTTGATTTGCCTAGATCAAGCGTATAGATCTCCTAACCAAGTGTATGGACTTGTGATTGCAGTGGGTAGGAGATACTAGCCTATAGGAACCGAATTTTGAGCTAAGGATGAAAGTAGCCAATTGTTACAATGCTCAAATTGATCACAACAGATTGCAAATGTAATTTCTTGCTCAAAGAGTACTCAAGTGTGTAAAAGGTGTGTTTGAGAGTCCTATGGCTTGTCCTATTTATAGGAATGGCCTATGGATGCTTAAGGACGTTTTAGACAAATTCTAGGGGTTTCTAAGTGCTTAACTAGCCGTTAGGTACAAGTTTGTTGCTTTAGCAATGGCTAATTAATTTACTCTGTAGTTGCTGTCAGAGTTCATCTCGGTCGAGGAATGGTCGACTAAGATATCTACTCGGTCGAAGTTTTGTCGACCGACAGGCTCTCTGGATCAAGTGATTTGCAACGTCTATCTCCAACTACCAACTACCTTGTCAGTTGTGTCTAACAGCTACTTTGGATCTTTCTCGGTCGAGAAGATTGTCGACCGAGAGTGTCTCGGTCGAGGAGTTGGTCGACCGAGATTGATCCTGTTTCAATGTTTCAATTTAGGCACTAATTATATGTATGAGTGTGCAGATGTGATCCTATTTGAAGGGGATGACTTATCTAAATGTGGTGTTTAGCTAGGGAGAATCTAACGCTTGATTTACATGAAATCTAAGTACTTGTACATTATATATTTGTACAAGTTTTTAGAAGGCGATTACATTTCATGAAAACATAAACATGTAAGCATATGGATTTCCCTAGTTGCTTTGTCATCCACCTTAATCCTGCACACTTAAGTAGCTCGTTAGATCAATAAGAATGAAATGTTTGTCATAATCAAAACAAAGGGATTTATAGATGTCCATTTAGCCAACAATAGAGACAATCATGTAATGATTGTAATGACATTATATGTAAATTATTTGATTAATAAATATAAGCAAGCTTCCAATTTATTATGTTAAATTTAGTTATGAGTTAATGATGTCACATTATAAATGTCTAGAGAATAATGTTTACTCAATAACATATGTTTTCAAGTACTAGGCTTGAACAATGAGATCTTACGAATGTTAAGAGTATACATATACATTCTCATTATGTCCCTGATCGGTTGTTATTGTGGAAGGTTGATAGAAAACAATGACACATAAGATCAGAGTGTGACTTGGTTGATGAATAAAATCTCATTTGTCATGATATGACAATATCAAACCAATCACACAGATACATGTTAGAGAAGAGTGTATTGGATATACCCACCATGAGACTAACACATGGAAGCCAATATCATGGTAGTCATAGTCAACTCTCATAGTGACAGTGATGGTTGTGGTTCTTAGACCTGAAGCACTAAACTCATCACATGTCATTCGGTATGCTTTGACATCATAAAACACAATCCTGAATTATGAGTTGTTATAAAGGTGATGATTGGGTGACTATGAAACATGGGGATTGATTGTGAGTGATGTAGATGGGATTTGTCCCTCCTATAGGAGTATGATATCCTAGGCCTCTTGATCAGCGATACTATGAATTGCATGGCCATGCACATGTGAGTCAATATTTGATATTGAGCTTACATATATCTCAGACAATCTGCTCTGGTTCAAGGAACACGATTGAACATTGATGAGCATGACTATTCCATGCCTCAAGATCAATCTGGATATTGTTGACAAATGAACTATACAAGCATTGTAACATCATACATATATCGTAAATTGAAGTTGTTCTTCAATATTTTATTTACTTGGGTAGCATTGATGTGTGACTAGACACCGCTCATTGCTTGTGATATCATAAGTTGTTCTGGACATTCACTGCCAACGTAATATGGGACCTATAGGGTCACCCACATAGGTTTTGGCCTAAAAGAGGAGTTTAGTCTTCAATGATATTTGAATTGAAACTAAAGTGTTTAGGTATTCAATTCACACAACAAATCAGCTGACTGCACAACTAAACAATTGACTCACCTAGTGAAATGGCCGTCTGGAGTGCCAAATAGGAATCTCAAGTACTGGACGGGCATTTGAAGTATCAGGCTGATTGGAAAAAATTGGCTAATGTTCTGCACAAAACAGGCGCCAACTATCGACTCACTGGGTGAACTGATCGACTCGGGTAGAGTGAGACGACTGGTTCACTAGGTGAACTGATCGGATTGGTTGGGCCGAGGAAGGTTCTAGTAACTTTCTAAAATTTGTGAGAAAGTTCGATCATTTAGATTGCTCAATTCTATTGATGTAAGGAATTAATGTTCTTATTAATTGGAAACAATTTTGATAAATTCATGTGTGATAAGAAAACTATAAAATGACCTTATTGTAGTGTGAGACGATCGTCTCACATTCCAGACGACATGATCGGTTTCCATTTGACCAGTTGGTCACTCGCAGGTTGTGAAAATTCAAGATCTTATGGTCCCTTCCATGCCCACACAGATTGGGAACCCAGACCCTAACCCCTCCTATAAAAAGAGGGAAACTGGGGGTTTCCCATAACACAACTCAATTCCTTCTAACAATTGTTGTCCTCTCTAGTTGTGGTAACCAATAGAGAGCTCGATCAAGTCTTTCCCACTAAAGGGTGGGATAGCAAAGCAGAAATAATTGTGGGAGAGAAAGTTGGTGACTAGTACACCAACTGGTAGGACAACTCCTTCATGTCGATTTTGATAGGATGACAGCAGTTCTAGGTGGTCCGTGTGGGCTTCCATAGAAGCATGGAAGTTGTTTCCTGCCACTAGGAGGACAACTTCAACATGCAGTCTATGGTGCAGAGCAGGAGGCATAGCAGTCAGACGAGTCCCAATGCATTTAGAAGATAGTTGTGCATCTACAATGATGAGGAGGTGTTGTAAGACTTTCTCCAGGACTAGGTATATCCTCAAAACCATCCTTCTCATCTTATAGGTATTGACGTGATCCATTGGTATGTGGGGAATATGGTCGTTAAAATTTTTATTTTTGCTGCATATTATATAGCCATATTTCCATATAGTGGTATCACAGCCACGTCAATCTATTATATTTTCGAATGATTGATATGATCAGATTTTGGTTTTACCGTTTAATTATTCAATACTATCTGAATAATTCTATCCAATCGAATACCACACATGATCCCAAACTATATATATATATATATATATATATATATAGGGCCCATCTTTATTGCCCGCGCGAGTAGCTACCCGCCCACCCTTCAGACCACTTTTTTCAAAAAAAAAATCTCAATTGTAGAGGACTATTTTGTCTAGCTCTCCAAAAAAATTTAGCCAAAAATAATATCATTTGCCCCTCCAAAATAAAAAAAACCATCCTTATATATATCTATTGTATATTTTGTACAGAGTTACTCTTTTATTCGTGTAGTTACTTTCTATTCACCATAGTTACTTTTTTGACAGTAGAGTTACTTTTTTATCCAGGAGAGTTACTTTTTTGGCTGCCGGGTAGAGAAAATCTAGGCTACCCGCGCGGGCAACAAATGAACGCCCATATATATATATATATATATATATATATATATATATATATATATATATATATAGACCATATTTATTGCCCGCGCGGGTAGCTACCCACCCACCCTTCTGACCACTTTTTTTCAAAAAAAAAAATTCATAATTGCAGAGGACCATTTTTTCTAGCTCCCCAAAAAATTTGTTCCAAAAATAATATCATTTGTCCCACCAAAATAAAAAAAACCCGTCCTTATATATATCTGATGTATATTTTGTACAAAGTTACTCTTTTAGTCGTATAGTTGCTTTCTTATCATGATAGTTACTTTTTTTATAGCAGAGTTACTTTTTTAGCTGTCGGGTAGCGAAACTCCAGGCTACCTGCGCGGGAAATGAATAAATGGCCATATATATATATATATATATATATATATATCTGTGTGTGTGTGTGTGCGTGTGTGTGTATATATATATCTATGTATATATATATATATATATATATATATATATATATATATATAGAGAGAGAGAGAGAGAGAGTCAGGCTAGAATACACTCTAGTGTACAGATTACGCATTACACCCCAATGGTGTTTGACTATCTAGACCATGTTTTCCTAAAATCTAATCCATTGATCTTAATGGTTACAATAATAATAGGCCACATGCAAAATTTGAGCTTATTTGGAAGAGTGTAAGTCACTCATCCAAGGGCAACAAAATTGACGCACAAAACTATTTTGAAATTCCTGATTTTTGCATCCTTTAGATGCATGACTATAAGTGTCCAAATGAGATAAAATGTGTTATATAGTATATTATTAAGATATTTAAGAAGATCAACAGTTCATATTTTTCAAAATGTTATTGCATCTTTAAAAATGACTGAGGTGTAAGGTGCCTTCGGTACACTCGAGTGTACACTAGCCTGACTCTCTCTCTCTCTCTATCTCTCTCTCTCTGTATATATATATATATATATATATATATATATATATATATATATATATATATATATATATATATATATATATATATATATATATATATATATATATATATATATATATGCAATTTACACGTGTCACCCTAAAAGCAAGTTTTGATGGTGGATGTGTAGCATGGTTATGTCCAATAACCCGTATTATCTACGCATAGTTGTGTGGTTGGTTAATCCCTTTTTATCTCGGTTTGCATACCGAGATTCTATCTTATCTTCCCAATGTAAAGTTAATATTTCCCTATCTTTAATCCCCTTGAATGTAACTCGAGGTGCCTCTATAATATGTAACAATAGGATAGTTTACTTTCCTATTATGATAAAAAAGAAAGATGTTCTGATGACGCTAGATGACCCTCCCCTAGATGAGTTGACCAGCTGGAAGACCAAGGAGGACCAGGTAAATGAGCCAAATCAATTGGTTGGTGGAGCCAACCGATCAGCTAGATGATCTAGTAGATGGTGGATAACAGGACTAAACAATTGATGAGATGATCAAACGATCTGTTAGGAGGCGAGTCGATCGGTTCAAGGGTTGAGCTGATCAGTTCAAGGGTTGAGACGATCAACCCAGATTGACAAGCACATAATTTCATTAACAACAGGTTTCTACATGTGATGTGGACCCTAGGTTGTGGTAATTCCTTATGGCTCCAAGGAATTACATTAGGTTGGCCATAATCATTACTTTTTTGTTTATTGCATGTTTTCATTGTGGGATATAGAATGTATATGATGCATACTATATATGTGGTGATTGGATAACGTATATGAATTTATTAATGGAAACTCTCTCAAATATAAAGTATTAAGCCTTAGATGCTTTCCAAAAGTGGAACACATGAAAAGCCTGATCGCCAAGTGTAGGTTATGCTCAAGCATGGTGCATCGTCTATATCGTGGAAGTGTGATAGTAGTTATGTAGGTTCCGCCCAAGTGGGGTGCATTATTATCATGTAAGTTTTTGGTCAGTCTTAACTAGTGATTCTTAGAGCATCTAGCCTAGAGGCATGTAGTCGATTATGGAAAAGAGTTGTGCATGTCATCTATCCAGAATTGCATATGATGTAATTGGCAAAAGCTACCTACCTTGATAATTGACTGTGTTTTATGGTGTTGGTCGAGCAATAATCGAATGGTCTTGGATTTTGCGCACTAGAATATTGTACGTTGTAATATCCCGAATTGATATGTGAGGGCTATCAATTTGAATAAAATAGTGGGAAATGTAATTAATTAAAGACCTAATTGATATCATCAAAGTTTTCAAATCAAATCAAAAGTTTTTGACAAATGTAAATTTTCTCTTGTAGAATCAATTAGCAAAAAATGTGTATTGTGATCGGTTCTTCAGAAGGACAAGCTTGATGGGACAGATTTTCACAAATGGTTTTGGACTTTGAGAAGGGTTCTCGATGAAGAGTGCAAGTTCTACGTCCTTGAAAAACCATTCCCAAAAATACCTACTCTTGATGTGCTTAGGGCACAAGTGGATGCTTACTGGAAGCATGTCAATGATGCCTTCGAGATAAAATAGCTTATGCTTAGCTGCATCAACATTGGGTTGCATGAGCAATGCGATGACATGGGGATTCTTGAGATGCTAACACATCTTAAGAAAGTGACCCTTGGCATTACAAAGAAAGAAAGGAATGGTATCATGAAGGCACTTTTTGAGTCTAAGCTAGCAGAGGGAGCCTCACTAGAAGAACATGTGATCAATATGATTGGACATGTGTATCATCTTGAAGAATTAGGATTCACATTGAGCCTAGAGTTGGCCACAAATACAATTTTAAAGACATTTCCAGAATCATATAGCCACTTTATTGCATGTTATCATGTAAGTAAAATGGCCAGCCTGATGTTAGACTTACTTGCCATGTTGATTCATGTTTAAGCAAAATTGAAGAAGGATAAGCTCGTAATGGTGATTAGCGGAGCTAAGTCCAAGGATCAAAGCAAGGCTGAGAAGAGTTCTCAGGTCAAGCTCAAATCCAAATCTTCAATACGGAAAATAAGGAGCAAGAAAAGTATTAGAGGATCTCATCCTTTGTACTTGAATGCATTCTGAAATATGAAGATGGGAATACAAATGTCTACCTTAGGAATATATATTATTGAGATAAACGTATCTACTTCTTCGTCATGGGTACTAGATAGCAGATGTGGATCTCACATATGCTTCAATATGTAATATTTGAAAAGAAGTAGGCCTTTGGGAAGAGGTGAGGTATAACTACGAGTTGCTAATGGCACAATAGTTGTGGCCAACACAGTTGGAACCTATAGTTTATCTCTACCCATAGGGTTTGTAATATAGATAAAGAACTGCTATTATGTACCTACTGTAAATAGAAACATCATTTATGTATCTTGTATGGACAAGGATGCATTTGAATTTCATATTAAAAATGGTTGATGTTCTATTTTCAAAGATGAGAACTTTTATGAAAGTGCCATAATGTCTTATGGTCTTTACTTGTTAGAACTAAAGATAGATGTTTATAATGTTAATACCAAAAGACTAAATCTCAATAATTCAAACAAAATATATCTTTTGCATTGTCGTCTAGGGCACATAAATGAGAATTGCATATCTAGAATCCACAAAGACGGTTATCTAGAATCTTTTAAACAAGAATCAATACAGACATGTGAATCTTGTTTGGTGGGAAAAATGGCTAAGACCCCTTTTTCTAGTAACAATGAGAGGGCCAGTGATCTATTAGGACTCATACATAATGATGTATGCAAACCTTTTAGAACAAATGCTATAGGTGGGTATCCATACTTCATTACCTCCACTGATGACTTCAGTAGGTATGACTATGTTTATTTAATCAAACATAAGTCAGAAACACTTGACAAGTTCAAGGAGTTTATGAATGAAGTATAGAACCAACTTGGGAAAAGTATGAAGGCACTTCATTCTGGTCGAGGTGGACAATACTTGAACCAAGAGTTTGAGGACCTTCTTAGAGCCCATGGGATTATTTCCCAGCGGACTCTACATGAAACACCTCAGCATAATGGTGTATCAGAAAGAAGGAATCACACATTGCTAGATATGGTGCGATCAATGATGAGTTCAGTTGAGCTTCTGACTACCTTCTGAGGTATTCTCTAAAAACCTTTGCATTTACACTAAATCGAGTACCATCTAAATTGGTTCAAAAGACACCATATGAGATATGGACTGGGAAGCCTCCGAATTTGTCTTATATGACGGGTTGGGGATGCAAAGGTTATGTTAAGAAAATGTAATCTGAAAAGCTTGGCCCTAAATTTGGTAAATGTTATTTTGTTGGATATCCTAAAGAGACTAGAGGATATTACTTTTATTCCCTATCTGACAAAAAAGTGTTTATTTCTAGGGATGTTGTTACAACCCCAAATTTTGGGTTCCTTTGGTGAGAAATGTAATTTCTCATATTAAAGATATTTGGACAAATAATGCTATAATTTGTTGTGAATAAATGGATTTCGTTTAAAATAGCCTTGTTGTTTGATATGTGGGCTTTATTGGCTATTGGGCCCAATAACAAGGAAATTCAATTAATTAATGAATATTTGAGTTGTTGAGAAAAGAGAGATGAGGTAGAAACCTCTAGAAGGCAAAATAATGTAATCCAATGATGGATTTCGTGCCTCTTAGGTTCCTTGGGTGCCAAGGAGTCCAAGATTGTGAAGAAAAGGCAATAAGAAATGAAAAGATCAAATAAGTATTTCTTTGTTAAGAAAGAAATTAGAAAACAATGTTAAAATATGGGAAACAAGTGAAAATACGTATTTGAGTAATCCTTGGTGTAATTTCGTATTCCAAGGATTCCTAATGATAAAAGGAGTGCCAATGAGGAAAATAAAAGAGAAATAAATAGAAATCCTCAAAAAGGGATATTTTAATAAGAAATCAACATAATAATGAGAAATAATGCATTTAGATGCATCTAGAAGGATAATAAGTATCCTTATGAAGGAATTTCGAAATCATAAAGTTTCTTGGGATCCAAGGAATCCCAATGAAGAAAGGGGAAAGAGAAAATATCAATGAAGCAAAATAAGAGAATAATGTAATACATTATGAATGAATTAAAACGGTATGGTTAAAAAGAAAGTAGTGTATACTAAAGGGGAATAGGAATCCGTGTCAATGGATTAAAAAGCAAGGAAAGAGAGAATAAGTAAGAGGAATTTCGAATTCCTGAATATCCATGCAATAAGGAATATCAAGGAAATAGGAGATGACGAAGAGAGAGAGAGATGGTTGCTTCATAACCAAGGAAAGCGTGTTTCCTTTCGAGTTTGGGACTTGAGTCCTCATGAGGCACGCCTTAGGGCTTCATACTCCACCCTATATAAAGGGGGTAAAGCCCTAGTTCAAGTCTGAGGGAGAGAGAGAGATCTCACATGTTGTCTTCTCCTTATTCAACCTTACATCCGTGATAACCCTAATCGGTAGAGGATGGTGCGATCCCAGGAGCTGTGATGGTAGTTGACGGAGGTTGTGACGCCCTTACGACGTCAAAAAAGACTTGGTGACCTTTTCCTTAGCTCTTCGTACCTACACAATGCCTGCGGATTGCTGCATGTTGGCCACAACCGCAGTCCAGCTGGGTTGTTTATGGCCGTCTTGGCCGCGTATCGGGGATGCCCTCACCTGTGCGGGGCCCGGTGGAGGAAGGGAGGGACACCTTGGTAGCCGTCGAGGGCTGATAGGGCAGCGGCAGAGCCCCATCGCGACCTTGCTGCAGCGGCGGCTAGGTCACAGGAGAAGGAAAACAACCAAAGGCAGGGTTGTTGGAAATACCCCTCCGGGCACTGCATGTCCAGTAAACTTGAGCAAGGGTATAACAGACAATCTGTTATATTTGCAAACCCAGCGAGATACGTCACATGGCGAGGCCTACGTGGCAGCCTCCGATTGGCCCGAAGTAGGTATTTTTTCTAAATTCATAACTAATGATTCGTAACTCGGATTAGCACGCATAAAATATGAAAATTGATCATAAAAATGAGGGGAATCCATTAAAAATATAATTGAGGCCTGATTCCTCTTGCAATTCGAAAAATAGTGTAATTTATCAACTTTAATGTATTAATGCTTAAAGAACCCTATTTTGAGTTGATTAATTTATTTAATAGGGTTTAATGAATGATTAAAGTTGATATTAGTCTGTTAATGATAAAAAGGAACATTAGGAACAAAAAGGATGAACTCTACACATAATTAGTTAATTTAGAGTTTCTTGTGCATAAATATGTTTTAATGGGCCTTGAAACCCTAATGTTGGTTAATTCGACTCTTAATGGCTTTAAGTGACTAATTTCATGATTAAAGTTGGAATATGTTGAATCTAAGTTATTTTAAGCATTAAAGTCCCTAATTTTTGGATAATTAACCTTAATATAGAAATTTGGGTTTCCGATTGAATCAAGGTAGAATTAATAATAAATAGAGTTCATATGGGAATTAGACCATAATGAATTATGGGTTGTTAATCCGAAAGAAATTAAAGGTGATAATTGAGTCTAATGACCTTGAAATAACTTAAAAGGATAAAGAAGGTAGTTTTGGTATAAAAGAGAACTAATCGACTTTAATTGGGCTTATGATGTTGAAATTAGGGTTTATGAACTAAGAGAGCATTTAATATGACAAAAGCGTTATGGAGACAAAAACCCTAATAAAACCCTAATGTGATCTAGAAAGTCTAAGGTGGAATCCAAGTCTAGATTTAGAATGTTTTGGACAAACTATAACACTTGGATCGCATGCATTAATTTCAGGATATTGTTGATTGCTTGTTGATTGATTCTTTATTCTTATTGCTTGGACAATCAAGTTGCTCTGGATCAGGTATGTGGTTAATTATGAATAATCACCTTAGCTTCCCGAGGATTTTCCGGATGATTAATTGCATTGAATGCAAAATATCTATTTGGATGTTCATACTTGCAAATCATAAAGTCGCTATGATTATCACATTAAAAATAGAAGTATGAATCCTCGCACCTACATGCCACCCTGATGGATGATGCCAAAGGTCAGGCCCATATGGGTAGACCAATGGACACCTTGTGTGGTGACCCCAGGCACCAAGCTCGGGAATGAGAAGGTGGCCTATGATATTGCATGATTAGTGGGCACCATGAGTGGTGACCCCCAGGCACCAAGCTCGGGATTGAGAAGGTGGCCTTAAGTCATTGGAAAAGGGCACCCTAAGGTGGGTATGCCAGGGTTAGGGCAAAAGCGGTGGAGAATGTCATACTAAAAAGTGTAAATTGTCTTGTTAATTAATTATTGTGAATATTAAATTGTTAGCCATATTTGCAAGATTTTGGTTGTTCCCACATACCAGTATATTTCGATATACTGACCGACATTTTGTTTGTTGGCGTTTTAGGAACAATAATTGAAAGAACAAATAGTAAAGTGACACATTGTGAAAGTAAAACATAAAGTGCAAGGAGGATTAGTTAGAGTGGATTCAAGCTTGGATAGATAGATTCCCAAAGTTTTCAAAGGTAAGTAAAGTTCTAATTTTATACCAAATTCCAGTTAGTTAGTAGAATTTCATAATTGTTATTGATTATTTGTCGAACCTTTGATCCTGTTAATTGAATAACGGCTCTGACCTTCGGGTCTCCCTTAATTGGGGGTTACCGGAAGGTGGGGTCATTACAGATGTTGTATTCCTTGAGATGGATATCATTTCCAAATGAACCAGTGGGAGGAAAGTGGAACTCGAAGAGGTTCGATACCAATAAGAGAATATTGAACCAATAGATGAATAAGAGGAACTAAGAGAATCACAAAGTGTTATGGAATCTCAAATTCCTCAAATGACACAAGAACCTCATAAATTTAATAGCAAATACCTAGAGAGAGAGAGTGATATCGATATCTTGTGGCTCAGGAAGGTGATGAATTGGTCATATATGATGAGCCAACAACCTATGTAGAAGCTATTGAGGGACCAAAATCTAAGAAATGGCTGGAAGCCATGAGATCTGAGATGGAATCCATGTATACCAACAAAGTATTGACTTTGGTGGATCCACCTGAAGGGGAAAAACCCATAGGTTGCAAGTGGGTCTTCAAGAAGAAAGTTGACATGTATCGTAAAGTAAAAATATACAATGGAATATTGGTTGCAAAGGATTTCAGACAAGCTCAAGGTGTTTACTATGATGAAACTTTTTCTCTAGTGGCCATGGTTATATCCATTAGGATCCTGATTGCTATTACAACTTATCAAGACTATGAGATTTGGCAGATGGATGTTAAAACTGCATTCTTAACGAGAATCTTCTCGAGGATGTGTATATGACACGATATGAGGGTTTTATAAATCCAAAGGATGCAAATAAAGTATGTAAGATACAAAGGTCAATCTATGGATTGAAGCAAGCATTTTAGAGATGGAATCTTCATTTTAATGAGACAGTCAAAGAGGTTGGCTTCATTCAAAATAAAGATGAACCTTGTGTGTACAAAAAGGTTAGTGGGAGCATAGTGACATTCCTCATATTATATGTGGATGACATACTATTGATGGGGAATGGCATCCCTACTTTACAAAAGGTAAAGGCATGGTTGGGAAATATGTATTCTATGAAAGGCTTGGGAGAAGCATCCTACATCTTGGGGATAATGATCTATAGAGATAGATCCTAAAGGCTTCTTGGACTCACTCAAAGCACATACATTGACAAAGTGTTGAAGCGGTTCAACATGGAGAACTCAAAGAGAGGAAACCTTCCCATGCTACATGGATTTTCCATCTCTAAAGTTAAAATTCCCAATTCTTGTGAAGAAAGGGAACACATGAGTTTTATTCCATATGCCTCAGCAATTGGATCAATCATGTATGTAATGTTGTGTACCCAACCAGATGTTTCATATGCCCTGAGCATGATGAGTTGATATCAGTCAGATCTAGGTGATTCTCGTTGGACAGCCATGAAGAATATCCTCAAGTACTTGAGAAGGTCTAGGAGGAGAGGAAGAGTTGGTGGAAGAGGTTACAACTATGCAAGCTTCTAGACTGACAAAGATGATTATAAATCATAATCTAGATTCATGTTTTTCCTAAACAACAGAGCTGTAAGCTAGAAGAGTTCCAACCTAGAGACAGTTGTTGATTCTACAACAGAGGATGAGAATATTGTTGCATCGAATGCAACAAAGGAGGTTGTATGGATCAGGAAGTTCATTATAGAACTTGGGGTCGTTCCAAGCATCAATGAAGCAATCAAGCTATATTATGACAACAACAGAGCTATTGTACAAGCTAAGGAGCGCAAATTGCATTAGCACTCAAAGAAAATACAAAGGTGGTTCCATCTCATATGAGAGATCATAAAACGAGGAGATGTAAAGATTTGCAGAATACCAACTAAGAACAATATTGATGATCCCTTGACAAAGGCACTTTCACAGCAGAAGCAGGATGGACATGTTAGGTCACTTGGAATACAATTTGTGGGTGATTGGCTCTAAGTGCAAGTGGGAATCTGTTGGTATGTATGCCCAGAGAGACAATCATGTGATGATTGTATTTGAGTTATATGAAAATGATATAATTAATAAATCAAGGAAAGCTTCCAATTTATTCTTGTTAATTCAGTTATGAGATAATGATGTAACATTACAAATGTCTAGAGAATAATGTTTACTCAATGATGTATTTTTTCAAGTACATGGCTTGAACGATGAGATTATTTTATTTTTAAGAGTATACATATACATTCTTATTATGTCCATAATCGGTTGTTATTGTTAAAGGTCGATAGACAATAATGACACATAAGATCAAAGTGTGAGTTGGTTGATGACATAATCGCATTAGTCATGATATTGCAATATCAAACCAATCACACAGATACATGTTAGAGAATAATGTATCAGACAGACTCACCATGAGTGTAACACATGGAATCCATTACCATGGTAGTCATAGTCAGCTCTCATAGTGATGGTGGTGGTTGTTGTTCTTAGAATTGAAGCCACTATAGTCATCACATGTCGTTCGATATGCTTTGACATCATCAATTACAATATGAAATAAGGGTTGTGATAAAGGTGATGATTGGGTGACTGTGACACATGGGGATCGACTGTGAGTGATGTAGATGAGATTTATCCCTCCTATAGGAGTATGATATCCTAGGCCTCTTGATTATCGAGACTGAGAATTGCATGGCCATGCACATGTTAGTCAATATATGATATTGAGCTTACATATATCTTAGACAGTTTGCTATGTTTCAAGGAACAAGATTGAACATTGATGAGGGTGACTACTCCATGCCTCAAGTTCAATCTATATATCAATGACAAAGGAACTATATAAATACTATAATACCATACGCAGATTGTAGGCTGAAGTTGTTCTTTAACTTTCCATTTACTTGGGTAGCATTGATGTGCGACTAGGAACCACTCATTGTTTGTCATGCCATAAGTTGTTATGGACATTCACCACTAACGTAATATGGTGTCTAAAGGGTCACACACATAGGTCTTGACCCAGAATAGGAGTTCAGTCTTGAATGATATTTGAATTGATATTAAAGTGTTTTGGTATTTAATTCACACAACAAATCAACTGACTGCACTTCCAAACGATCAACTCATCGAGTAAGACAACCGTTCAGAGTGCCAAATGGGCGTCTTAAATGTGAAGATAGCCATTTGAAGTATCAGACTGGTTGGAATGAAGTTGGCTAATGTTCTGCATGAAACAAGTGCCAACCGATCAGCTCACTGCTTGAACTGATCGGCTTGGGTAGAGAGATGACAAGTTTACTAGGTGAGCCAATCAGCTTGGTTGGCTGAAGGAAGGTACTAGTAACTTTCCCAAATTTTTGTGAGAAAGTTTGATCATTTCGATTGCTCAATTCTATTGTTGTAAGGAATTAATGTTCGCATTAATTGGAAACAATTTTTCTAAATTTGAGTGCGGTTGGGAAACTGCAAAATGACCATCTTACAGTGTGATACGACCATCTCTCATGCCAGATGACCGGCTTAATTTCCAACTCACAAATTGGTCAGTCTAAGGTTGTGAAAATTCAAGATATTCTAGTCCCTTCCACTCCCACATTGATTGGGAACCCAGACCCTAACCCCACCTACAAATAGAGGAGTGTTTGGGGTTTCCCAGAACACAACTCAATTGCTTCTGTAATTGTTGTCCTCCCTATTTGTGGTAACCAATAGGGAGCCCAAGCAAGTCATGTTCGCTAAAGGGGTGAATAGTAAGGGAGAAACAATTTTGGTAGAAAAATTTGGTGACTAGTACACCAAAGGGAGGGACAACTCCTTCTGGTCAGTTCTAGTAGGATGATAGGATTTCTAGGCGGTCCGTGTGGACTTCCATAGAATGTGGAGTTTGTTGTCTGCCGCTAGGAGGAAAATGTCAACCAACAGTTTGTGGTGCAGACCAAGAGATACAAAAGTCACATGAGACCCATTGCAACTAGAAGATAGTTGCACATCTACAATGACAAGGAGATGTTGTTGGACTTGCTCCAAGACCAGGTATATCCTTAAAAACATCCTTCTCATCTTATAGTTATTGATGCTATTTGTTGGTATATGGGGAATATGGTAGTTAAATTTTTTGTTTTAACCTAGAAACATAGTTAGGGTTGAATGCCTAGTAATGTTAGTGAACAATATATGGATGGACATATTAACCTAAATTTACGAATCAATTAACCTAAATTGTGCCATATGCATGTTTGTTTTTTAAGTACATGCATGTTTATGAATGAAAGAATTAACCAAATTAACTATATTTAGACTTAAATCATATCCCCTAAACCCTAAACCATAATCTCTAAACCATAAATACTAACCCTTAATATCTAAACACTAATCCTAAATAGTAAATCCTAAGCTCTAAACCCTAGTTTCATTGAAATATATTTTATTTTAAATTTGACATAGTTAACACCTGATTCAATAATCATTTTCCTTGTGATCATAGATTGGATGGACCATTCCAAATCATTGGACTCCGAAGTTTACTACTAGTCTAGACCAATTTATAAGATTTGTGAAGGAACATAGAAAATGACCAGAGATAGGTTCTATTGTCTATGTAGGAGTTCCAGTATCAACTTGAAAGTCTACACTATTGACAAAATCAAAAGTCATGGCATGTGCAATGAGATTGTGCATGGATATACATAATGGTACTAGAATGGAGAGAATCATACTATGAAATCACTAGATGTCAAGAGTAGTACGTGTGTTGAAGAAGAAATTGATGTGAATGAATCGATTCTGATAGACATGGTTGATGTGATTCTAGAAGTTGTTAGGTAAATCTTACTGATCCACTTGCTTTATTTAGAAACAGTGTGCATGATGCTAAGAGTTAGTTATACTTAGGTTGTACTAAGTTTAAGGAGTCGAGAATTGTGTTGAGATTGTATACTATAAAGGCTAACAATAGATGGACCAACAAAAGCTTCATGTCTCTATTGTCTTTCTTGAAGGAAATTCTTCCTGAAGGAAACAAGCTTCCAATCTCAACATACATAACAAAGAATATGTTGTTCCCTATGGTAAAAGAGGCTAAAAAGATACATGCATGCCTAAATTATTGTATGTTATTTCAAAAGGACTATATCAATTTGAAAGATTGTTCAAAATATGGCATGTCAAGGTACAAAATGACAAATTTGGGTAAGGCCAAAATTGGCTCTCCTGCCAAGGTGATGTAGTATCTACCTATGATGCCACAATTTCAATGCTTGTTTAATGATACCATGGATGTAAAAATTTATCTCAACATGTAGAGGTAAAGAAAAACAATGAAAATATCCTATGATATGCGTCTAATTCCCCAAAATGGAAGAAAATTGATTTATTATACCTTGAATTTTGTGAAGAAGTCAGGAATATAAGACTTGGGCTATGTACAAATGGTATGAATCCATATGACACATTAAGAAGACAACATAGCACTTGGCTATTACGATTTTTATATACATACAATCTTCCTTCCTAGTGGTGTATGAAAAATAAGTGTGTCATGTTGTCCTTGTTAATATCGAGTCCTGAAAAACCTAGAAATGATATAGATGTTTTTTCTTAAACCTCTGATTGATGACTTAAAGAAACTCTAGGGAGAAAGTGTAATGACCTATGATGATTTGTGTCGAGAGATAATTTATTTTTACACTATGTTGTTTTGCACTGCAAATGACTTTGCAGCAAATGGAAACTTGTCTGGATAAAACATAAAAGGATCCAATGCATGCCCTATATGTGTGGAGAACACTGATTTGATACGGATAAAACATGGTGACAAGAATGTATATAGTTGTTATCAAGGTTTCTTATAAATTTACATCCTTATAGATGATTACACAAAGCATTCAATGGATCAACTGAGGAATGCAGTGATCCTAAACCTATATCATGGGTGGATGTTTATGTAAGAGTAAAAGACATTGTCAATGTATTTGGTAAGATATTACAATGTACTATTCCCATACATGACAAATATTTATTTAATAAGAGGCCAATATCTTGGGATCTTCCTTATTTGAGTTATTTGACAGTTAGGTAGTGTATTGATGTCATGTTGTTGAGAAAAATTTATGTGATAGCGTCATTGATATTCAGTTAAATTTACCAAGTAAGACTAAAGATGGAACCAAAATAGACCTACATGAAATTGGTATAGAGAAAGAATTAACAATACAAATTAACCCCAGTCTCTGTGTTTATTTGCCTCAAGTTTATTATACATTATTGATACAGGAGAAGAGAACTTATTGCGGGTGCTTACTTAATATTAAGATACCACAAAGATACTCTTCCAATGTCAGTAAATTAGTATCAATGAAGGATTGAAGTTCATAGAGTTGGCTAAATTAGAGATTAACACACCCTTTGTTTTGATGATGACAAACATTTCATACTTGTGGATCTAACTCGCTATTTGAGTATGTTAGGGTTAAAGGAAATTAGGAGATCCTAATAAGTTGAAAGTTGAAGATTAATACAATTTGAAAATAAATGAGTTAAATGTTTATATTTTCATAATTGTACTCAAATGTAAATACTTGTATAAAGATATAATGTACAAGTACTTAGATATCATGTAAATCAAGCGTTAGATCTCCACATCCACTAAAAACCCTTAGTTAGGATCCCCCTAGAGATAGAGTCACTATCATCCATTAGAACACACATTTAATAGCTGGTTCAAAAGTTTGAAATAAGAATATCCTTGGTCGATAAACTAGTCGACCAAGACACCTCAGTCGAAATCTTTGTTGACTAAGAACCATGTCGGTCAAGCATATTGAGCACTATTCAAAACCATACACATTTTCTCTAAAACATTTTTTGGTCGAAGATATAGTCGACCGACTCAACCTCGGTCCAAAGCTTATGACTGTTAGACCAAGTGATTGGGAGTTCGAAATAGACGTTGGTACACATTTGCCTTAAACCCAGCCTTGGTCGAAGAAAAGTTCGACTGAGATACATTCATTCGACAAACTTGTCGACCGAGCAGGGTTCTGGATAGTTCTTTCAAGCTCAAACAAATTAGCCATTGCTAGCAAACTATTTTCTACCAAACAACTAGTTAAGCACTAAGAGCACTCTAGAGACTCACTAGAACGTCCCTAAACACTTGCAAACCATTCCTACAAATAGGATATTACTTAGGACACTTAATGTACACCAACTGCACATGAGAATCCATTCTAGTGAGCAACACTTGCCATCTTGTTCTTCAAGACCCAAGTTTGTTTCCTATAGCCATAACGTCTTATCCACCATCCGAGAAACGTTCATACTAAGTGGTTTGAGAGGTCTAATTCTTGATATAGGATCAAAGTTCTATACTCTATTGGTGTACTTCCTTTCCTCCAATCCCCATTCACAGGTTAACCTACTTGTGCTCCTTGGCTACTCCAAGTTGTGGAGGATGATTGAGGGAGCTTGATTGGAGCTACTTATTTGTGGAGAAGTATGCTCCAAAGTTTCTTGAGATTACTTCAAGAAGGAGGCTTAAAGGGAGGTTGGATCTACTTCTAGGTGAAGGTTATCTCAAGGTGGTGGAGCTACTTCAAGAAGGAAAAGGATGCTTCAAGGACTTGGAGTTACTTTAAAGAAGGCTTCTTCAAGGAGTTTGTTGCTACTTCTAAGAGAAGGATACTTCAAGGAAGGTGATTGTTTTGTATTGTAACATCCTTGAGAGGTAAATAAAATTAATCACTTTCAAAATCCCAATTGAAGACAATTGGATAGTGAATTGACAACCTTTGATTCAAAGGTTGGAACCACTCTACATTGAAGTGTCTTCCTTGTTTCCTCCTCCTTCTTTGGTTGAGTGTTTAATTATTTTTAAAGTATCAAACGCTCTATTCACCCCCTCTCTAGATCTTGCAATTGGTATCAGATCAGGTCTTCAAGGATTCCTAATAGGTCTTGATGAATGGGGGATAACTTGCTTAGCAACCTCAACCTTGAAGGAACTTATGTGACTCGACCACCACCCTTTGATGGAAGCAATTACACCTATTGGAAAAGAAGAATGTAATTATACTTCCAAGGGATCAACCTAGAGCTTTGGAGGATGGTGTCTTCACCTTATGAACTTCCTACTACTAAATATGCAACATAGAATCCCGATACAATAAATCAAGTTCAATTAAATGCAAAAGCGGTAAGCATATTATATTGTTCCATCTTTGTTAGTGAGTTTAATAGGATATCTTCATGTGAAACAACATATGAAATATGGCATAAAATTTCAATTACACATTAAGGTACCACTCAAGTTAAAAATACTAAAATTCTCATGTTTAAATAAAAGTTTGAACAATTTCATACGCAACCTAATGAATCGATTAATGAAATGTATGCAAGACTTTCTTCTATTGTTAAAAGCTTGACTGCGTTACATAAGTGTATAAGTGAGGAAGACCAGGTGACCAAGATCCTTAGATCCTTTCCTCCAAAATACAAGCCAAAGGTGATGTCCATTGAAGAAGCCAATGACCTTACCACAATGAGGATGGAGCAATTCATTGGCAATCTAGAGACTCATGAAGTCACCCTTGAAGAAGAAGAAAGACTGGAGGCTGAACTTAAAAATAGAAAAAGGAAGTACATTTCTTTAAAAGCTACAACTAAGGCTCAATCAAAAGTCATCACTCAAGAAAGTGATGAAATAAGTGAAGGAGATGATGAAGAAGATGCACTCATTGTAAATGCTAAGAAATATAGAGGTTACAAATCTAATAAAAATTCTAGTGTGTCTTACTCTTCTTCCCTTAGGTGCTTTAAATGTGGCAAGAAAGTACATGTAAAGAATGAATGTCCTAAGACTAAAAAGGGAAGAAATCTTCCTTCAAGAAGAAAGACAAGGGAGATAAAGCTTACAAAGCTGCTTGGGATGAATCAAGCGATGATAGTGGAAGTGGAGAGGAAGAAGTGGAATGTCTCATGGCTAAGGAAGATTAAAATGAAGACTCAAGTGAGGTAAGAATTCTTGAATTATCTAAAGAAGAGTTAGTTATTAGTCTTGAAGAACTACATGATAAATATGTTGATTGTAAGAAGAAATTGAAGAAGCTTACAAAAATAAATGATGATTTGCATGCCAAATTGTAAGTGATTTATTATGAAAATGAACGTCTTATATCTAAAAAAGATACTTTGAAATCATCTATTAATGATCTTAATGTCAAGTTGCTTTCTCTAGAAACAAACTATAATTTTTCTTCTCAAGAAAAGGTTGAATTGGTTGCTAAGATAAATAATCATCAAACTCAACCAATTCTATGTACTCATTTGGATTATGATATTACTGTCAAAGAAACATATATCCTATTATGTAGATTATATCGAGAAAAGTTAGACATTAAAAAGAAAATGGATGAAATTTCTAAGTTGCAAAAAGATATTAATAGCTTGAAAAATAATGATATTCATGATAAAACTCTAGCAAGCTCAGCTGGTCAAATTGGAAGAAGAGGCCTAGGTTATGTATCCAAAGATAAATCCTATCAGAAACATAGAGCTAGAAGGACACAAGTACCTTATACCAAATTCATATATGTATCTAAAAACAATCTAGCTCATGACCACAATGCTAAGAAGAGAAATGAAATTGATTTCATTTGTTGTCAGTATTGCTTACCTCTTGGGCACTATTCATTCTCTTGTCCATACAAGAAAAAGAAAGTTGATGACTTGGTTTGGGTTCCTAAACCAAAACTTAAAATTTTTGGACATATTAGTTGAGATTTGACCTAAACTTAAATTTGAAATCCGCATTGTCTTATCTCAACCGAAATAAGCTTTAATTTGCATATTCTTGTATGATTTGATTGAGAATGATAACACATTTTGCTTGGAAATAGTAAATGTACTGGAAATAGACAGAACTTCATCTCGTTCGACAAAGTTCTTGACTGAGACCTATTTCAGACGAAGATATAATTGCCCAAAGAGAGTTCTATCAAATTTGTATTTTCTAACAAATCGTCCTGGTCGATAAATATTTTGACCGGGTACACTTTCAGTCAAAGAAATGCTCGATCGAGGATAGTTCTATCAAGAACATTTTATTGAAATAATAAATAGGTGTTTACATTCAACTTTGGTGCTTTAAAACTATAAAGAACTCTTCATATTAAGTTTTTCTAAAATATGAAACGTTTTAATTAATGCTCCTAACCAAAAGGACCACCACATAGGTACCAAAATCTACCTATTTTGTAGGATTGAATGGTTGATAATGGTTGTTCCAAACATATGACTGGAAATAAGGAAGATTTCTATACACTTGAAGAAAAGAAGAATGAAACAGTCACTTTTGTATATAACTCCTAAAGTAAAATTATTGGGATAGGTATTATTGGTACAAATGTTCAAATTAAAAATGTGCTACTTGTAGATGGATTGCATCATTATTTGATTAGTTTAGTCAATTATGTGATAGTGGTTATGATGTTCTATTTAACCAATCTTCCTGCAAGTCACTCTTAGGAAATACTACTGGCGTTGTTTATGAAGGAAAAAGAATAGGAAATCTTTATATACTTATACCTAACTCAATGCAAGCCATTATTGGAAAATGTCTTCTTTCAAATGATGAATCTTTACAATTATGGCATAGAAAGCTAGGTCATGCAAGCTCACATGTTATTAAAAAGTTGATTAAGTATGATCTTGTACATGGTTTACCTAAAATGTATTTTGATAAACCAAACAATTATGAACCATGTACTCTAGGGAACAAAAATAAAACTTCTTTAAAATCTAAAGCTTTGCTTAGTACTACTAGGTCATTAGAACTTATTCATATAGATTTTTTTGGCCCCGTGAGGACTCAATCTATTGGTGGTAAACATATTTGTTTGTCATTGTTGATGATTATAGTATCCGTACATGGGTTCATTTTCTCTTGACTAAAGATGACACTATTAGAATATTCATTAAATTTTTCTCTAAGATTGAAAATCAACTACAAAACAAAATTTGCACCATTAGGAGTGATCGTGGTGGGGAATTTGAAAATCACATCTTTGAAGAATTTGTTACATCCCAAGGATATACTCTTAATTTTTTAGCTCCATGCACTCCACAACAAAATGGGATAGTAGAGAGGAAAAATTGGTCCTTATAAGAAATGGCTAGAACAATGTTACTTGAACATAATACACTTAGAACGTTTTGGGATGAAGTAGTAAATACAACATGATATGCATTAAACCATGTGTCGATTCACTCCCATCTTAAGAAAACTCCTTATGAACTCATCTTCAACAAGAAACCTTGAGTTGACTACTTTCATACCTTTGGTACTCCTTGTTACATCTTGAATACAAAGGATAAATGAGACAAATTTGACCCTATATCACATAAAGGATTCTTCTTGGGACATTCAACTTCTATTAAGGTATTTAGAATCTACAATACTATTTCAAGAAAAGTTGAGGAATCAATTCGTATCACATTTCATGAAATCACAACACAAAGTGCTAAAAATGAATTTGAAAATGGAAACTTTATGATATTACACACCAAATTGAGGACCTAACTATATCAACTAAAGATGATCAAAATTCTTAAATTGAACAACATAATAATGAGGCACAACAACGTATTCCTAGAATAATTAAGGACCACCCTCAAGACTTAATCATAGGAAATCCTTTTGATAAAGTAAAAACTCGATCATCATTTAGAGATGTTGCAAACATGGCCTTTGTATCAATTGTTGAACCTGAAAAGATAAATTAATCTCTAAAAGATGAGTATTGGATAATGGATATGCAAGAAGATCTAAATCAATTTACTAAGAACAATGTATGGGACTTGGTTCCTAGAGCTCTAGACAAAACCATCTTTCAAACTAAGTGGTTTTTTTGAAAAAAACTTAATGAAGTCGAGGAAATATTTAGCAACAAAACTCAGTTTCTTGCTCAAGGATATAATCAACAAGAAGGGATAGACTTTGATGAAACCTATGCATTTGTGGCTAGACATGAATCCATAAGAATTTTATTAGCTCTAGTTGCCCATAAAGACATCAAACTATTTCAAATGGATGTAAAAAGTGCCTTCTTAAATGGAATCAAAGAAGAAGAAGTCTATGATTCCCCACCACCTAGTTTTGAAATTCCTAACAAACTTGACCATGTTTTTAAAGTTAAGAAAGCTCTTTATGGTCTATAACAAGCACCACTAAATTGGTATGATAGACTTAAAATTTATCTCTTTGATAATGGTTTCTCTATTGGAAAATCAGATTCCACATTCTTTTTTAAACATATGAATTAGATTTTCTTGTTGTTCAAATATAAGTTGATGACATTATTTTTGGTGCTTCAAATGGTTCCTTATGTAATGAATTCAATGATATCATGCAAAAAGATTTTGAGATGAGACTTATGGGTGAATTAACATTTTTCCTTGGTTTTCAAATAAAACATACACCCGCTGGAATTTTTTCTATGCCAAGAGAAATACACCAATGAACTCTTAAAATGATTTAATATGGAAAATTACAAACATTCTACTATACCTATGGTCAATTTTGCAAAGATTGATCAGGATGAGATGGTGAACCCATTGATGATTCCTTATATAGGGCCATGATTGGTAGCTTGCTATATTTGACTACTTCTAGATAGGATATCATGTTTGCCTTTAGACTTTGTGCTAAATTTCAATCAAAACTAATGCATTCTCATTTTCAAGTCGTCAAAAGAATTTTAAGATATCTCACAGACACAATAAACTATAGATTATGGTATCCTAAAGGTCAATCATTGGATTTGAAAGCTTACACTGATGCTGATTATGCTGATTGCCGTATTGATCAAAAGAGCACAAGTGGTATTGTTTCTTACTAGGAAGAGCCTTAGTATCTTGGTTTAGTAAGAAACAAAATATAGTTGCCCTATCTACCAATGAAGTCGAATGCGTGGCTGCGGGCTCATGATGTGCTGAAGTGCTTTATATGCAACAAGTTTTGAATGATTATGGATTTACATGTACGTCTACGCCAATTTTATACGATAATACTAGAGCTATAAACGTGGCTCATAATCCTACTTTACACAATCGTGCCAAGCACACTGTGATTAGACATCATTTCTTAAGAGATCATGTTTCTAAGAATAATATTTCTCTTCATCATGTTGATATACATGAAAAATTAGCTGATATCTTTACCAAACTGCTTCCTTTGGTTCAATTTCAATAGATTAGAAAGTGGTGACTTACTACTCCTCTAGAAGATGTGTTCTTTGATATATGTGCCCAAAATTCTTGATAATTTTTTTTTGAAATTCATGTGATTTTATTACATAAAATTATAGAACTAAACCTTTATTTTTCCACAATAATTTAATATATGAACAAGCCCTTAAACAAGCTCAATTCAATTATGCAATACTACTCACAATATCATATTCAGTCGAAAAGATATTGGATCGGGAAAGTCCTCGATCGACAAAATTCTCGATTGAGTTTCACTCAGTGGGACCCTAGGCTGATTATGTGAATCTTAGATTAGATTCTTATAGATACCTCGTGGACAAAAATTTTGTACCCATAGGTCCCACGATCAAAAATATTCTCGACCGAATCCTCAACCATTACAACCAAAATTTCAAATTCAAATGTTGACCGACTAGCCGTTAAAAGAGTCATTTGAAGAGAGCCATTGGGGTGTCAATCGATGAGTTTGCTGACCGAGTACGGTTTTATTTTTCTATAAATACACCCCAATCTGTCATTTTCTTCACAACACAAGTGTTGTCTTCTCCATCACCTCTCTAGTGTTTCTAAGAGCTATCCTACAACAACATGCATCCCCAATCATCTCTACCTCTTCTTCCACCGCTCTTTGATCAAGTTGGCTTCCTCTTCAACTCGTGGTTGGAAGAAGAAAGTTTATACAAGGAAGGGACAAACACTTACTCCATCCTTGAGCATCATAGATGACATCCCCTTCAATGACACTACTGCTGGAGAATGCTACTTGAAGCTCACCTCAAAGTCTCCTCTTCCTCGATGGTCAGTGGAACTCAATGACTTCATCACACTTCTTGATCTCTCACAACTTTTTAAGGTGCAAAATCTGAAGGAATTTCTTATCCCCTCCTTTTGTTTCTGGTCCACCCAATCCATAAGTTTATTCTATGCTAGCCTCACTAGAGACTCCAATGACCCATTTTCTTTCACTTCCATGGTTGATGGTTTATCCTTCCTTTTTTTTGAAAATGACATCCTAAAAATGATAGATATAGATGCTAAAGAATATGGAGAATTTCTAGACCTAACCACTTGCAATCCTATCTCAAAAGTTATCCACCAAAGAAAACACCATTATCCTTAGTGATATCAAAAAGGTTATATTTGTTCCCAACACCTCATCACTTGAACATAGGGGAACGTATTATGCTACCTCATTAACCCCTCAAACTAGGATAGTGAATCTAATTATTACCCATAACATTTATCCTAGAGACAATAAAATAGAAATTCAACAATTTAGGATGTGCCGTATCTATGCCATACTTGGAAGTATTCCTATGAACTACATTAGCGTCATCCTATCCAACATGTTTGATTTCTCTAGAAATCCACCTTATTCTGATTTCGTTTTCCAAATAATCCAACATTCTCTTGACAAAAACCTAGAGGACTTAGGATATAAGTGTGATAGACGTCCCCAAAGAATTACCCAAAACACTGTTGAAAAAATGGGAATTGACTTTGGGCACCAAATAGATAGGACTGAAGGGGAGACATCCACCAAAGCCAATCCTCCACCTCTACTTCTCCTACATATTCCATATAAAATATCTCCAATGATGTTTACTATCTCAAAAAGGCCAATTATCAACTTGAAAGACATTTAGACTACAATCATCATGTCATGACCTATCTAAACCAAAGAACGCAAGCCCTATCTCCTAATGTTCCCAACACATACCCTTATGCACTATATCCCGAGAGTGTCTATCCTTTTGTCCCTTACATACAATACACCCAAGTTACACACCACCATCAAATGATCTTTCCCATACACAATACTCACCCATGCAACACCAGCACATAGCTGGTCATTTCAGATTTGATTAGGCACCTACATTTCAGGAAGAATATGTTGTCACAAAGATAGGTTCACTTGACTAGAAGAGACTTGTCAAGTATTACATGTGAGTAGTGAGGCTTGTGTAATCACTTTATTATCAATGAAATTGAGCTTGCTTGTGTTCACTTGTTCATGAAAACAAAATCATTTAAAATCTACATTTGTTTTGAATTATGGCTTTATTGGACATTTACACATCTTTGTTTTTAAATGTGAGTATTCTATTGAGGGGGATTATTCCATTCAGAAGCAGTGAGTTTAAAAAGATTATATAGTTATCTTTTTGAAATGACAAAGGGGGAGAAATAAAATATCTTCATGAGTTTCATGATCACTTGGCTTGACATTAATTGGTGCTACATTCCGTTAAGAGATGGATATAATGTTCTATATCTCTTTAGGAATATGAGTTCACAATTATGAGAACAAAAGAATCTATTCATCTCAGGTATATCACATGTATGAAACTCATCTCATTTAAATTGTTTTGATCATATTGTAAAAATGTTTGCCATCTTCAAAAGGGGGTGATTGTTGACTAAATGGGACATTAACATACCCTTTGTTTTAATGATGGCAAACATTTCATACTTTAAGATATAACATGATACTTGAGTATTTTAGGGTTAAAGGAAATAAGGAGATCCTACTAAGTGGAAAGTTGAAGATCAATAAAAATTGAAGATCAATGAGCTCAAATGTTTATATTTTCATGATTGTACTCACAACTAAATACTTGTACAAATATATAATGTAGAATTACTTAGATATCATGTAAATCAAGTATTAGATCTTCCACATCCACTTACAACCATTAGTTAGTATCCCCCTAGAGTTATTGTCACTATCATCCATTAGGACACACATTTAGTAGGTGGTTCAAAAGTATGAAATATGAATAACCTCAGTTGAGAAACTATTCACTCAAGACACCCTAGGTTGAAATCTTTGTCGATTGAGAACCACCTTCGTTGAACATACTGAGCATTATTCAAAACCTTACACATTTGTCGAAGATATAGTCGGGAAGAAAATTTCGATCGAGATATGTTCGTTCAACAAACTTGTCGACCGAGTAGGGTTCTGGATTATTCTTTCAAGCTCGAACAAATTAGCCATTTCTAGCCAACTATTATCTACCTAACGGCTAGTTAAGCACTAAGAACACTCTAGAGACTCCATAGAATGTTCCTAAACACTTGAAAATCATTCCTATAAATAGGAGAGGCCTTAGGACACCTAAAGTACACAATCTACACTTGAGAATCCTTTCTAGTGAGCAACAAAGCTGAGCAACACTTGCCATCTTGTTCTTCAAACCCCAAGTTCGTGTCCTATATCCATATCCTCTTATCCACCATCCAAGAAATGTTTATCCTAGGTGGTTTGAGAGGTCTAATGCTTGATATAGGATCAAAGCACTATATTGTATTGGTGTACTTCTTTTCTTCCAATCCCCATTCATAGGTCAAGCTACTTGTGCTCCTTGGCTACTCCATGTTGTGGAGGTTGCTTGAGGGAGCTTGATTGGAGCTACTTCTTGGTGGAGAAGGCTACTCCAAAGTTGCTTGATTTCAAGAAGGATACTTCAAGGGAGGTAGGAGCTACTTCTAGGTGAAGACTATCTCAAAGTGGTGGAGCTACTTCAAGAAGGAGAAGGCTACTTCAAGGGCTTGGAGTTACTTCAAAGAAGGTTGCTTAAAGGAGGTTGAGGCTACTTCTAGGAGAAGGATACTTCAAGGATGGTGATTGCATTTTATTTTAACATCCTTGAGAGGTAAATAAAATTAATCACTTTCAAAATCCGAATTGGAGACAATTGGGTAGTGGACTGACAACCTTTGATTCAAAGGTTGGAACCACTCTACATTGAAGTGTCTTCCTTGTTTCCTCCCCCTTCTTTAGGTGAGTGTTTAATTATTTTTAAAGTATCAAAATCTCTATTCACCCCCCTATAGATCTTTAAGATACTTCATAAATCTCATGATTGTCAAACTCTAATGTAACAAATATTGCATGTGAATATTTGATCTATACTTTCAAAACATGTAAGGTTTGTAATCACTACGCATTTTTTATATTCTTTAGCACTTTATTCAACAATGTTGTCGATCCTAATCATATTGATAAATTGCAAAGAGAATTGTTCATAACCCTATGACATATTGAGATGTATTTTCCTCCTTTTTCTCTAAAATAATGGTACATCTTTTTTTCCATTTGACCAGGAAAGTGAAAATATTGGATCTCATTTTTAGGCATTGGTGTATGTTTTTTAATAGTACATGTGTATAATTAAAGGTGTGTTTTAAACTTTTATCAATATGAAGGGGGTATTATTGAGAATTATGTGGCTAAGGTGATTATGGACATTTATAACACATTTTTGAGTCACAATGAAGTTCTTTCCAATGCTAAAAATTGATGCTTATTCCAGAAAAGGGACTTAAGGAGTATGAGGGAAGATAATTAGTTGTGAGTTGTGGCAACAAGCACACTTGCATAGTGTACACATAATAAAAAAAGTGGGTATTTATATCACCAAATACACCAATCTTATCAAGAGAAAATTTCCTCAAGCCATTTCAATGTGGCTTGCTAGAAGCATAATTGGACATCTATTAGGTGGTTTGAAAATAAATTCTTTCATCAACTTTCTCAAACACCAAATAATGTTGCTGAAAATGAATCGCCTTTAAATAAAAAAAAATATATATTTCTAATGGTTTGACATAAATAGATTTTCATACTACACAAAAATGCCAAGGTGACAGCAGTATGGTCCAAAATAGTGGGGTCACCCATCAAGCATTTTCCTTATATTTTTCTAACACAAAGGATATTAGTCCATGTGAAGCTATAATGTGTTATTATAGTATAATTGAAGAAATATGGGAGTTTCGTCACAAAGATTTTGAATTTCCCATATTTAGGTGTAACTGGGTTGATAACAACAAAGGATTTGTAGTTGATGAACTGGTTTCACATTAGTGAAATTTAAAATTATTGGAGAGAAAGATGAACCATTCAGCATGGCATCATGGGTGAAGCAAGAAGTTTCTATTGATGATCCTACAAATGGAAAATGGTTTGTTGTTCTTCATGGGAAAAGACATTTCACTGGATATCATGTAGAAGATGAAGAGTACTATGAAAAGTATGATGACTCTTGACCATTCTTAGTTGTCTTTCCAAGTGTAAATATTGAATCTAACACTAATGAATATATGTGTGGAGATCACACATAAGGAATATTAATTTACCAATGATCCAATCTATACTAGAGCATGCATTTCAAATTATCTATCACAGAGATGTTGCATATGCTAGATGTGCATTTTACATTCTCTATCACAGTTATATATGTATCATGTACAAGTTTGCATTTTAAATTCTGTATCACATATATTTTCTTTGGTGACTATTTTTAATATGAAATTTTTAGATGGAGTCTAACCATGAGGATGAGCAACGTGAGGTTGTACACCGTGAGGATGTGAACTGTGAGGAGGAGTCTGGTGTAAGTTATATTGTTTTATTCCATAGATGTGCGTGTTACATTCTTTATTAGAGTTATATATGTTACATTCTTTATCACGTATATGTGTTCTTGACTATTTTACGATGAGAACCCTGAAGATGTGCAGCTTGAGAGTCTTGTTGAGACTGCTGAGAAGCAAAGTGATTGTGCATGTAAAAGAGGTATCACTTTGATGAACAGATTATTAGTGAAAAGGGGAGTAGTTTCAAAGATGTCCATTCACTTTGATGCAACATGAAATCCTATTAGCAAGAACCACAACTCTTTATAGCAATATTTAGGGGTTGTTGTTTGTAGAAAAGTGTTAGTAATAGTAGAATTCTGGCATAAAGTTGACCATGCCATTAAAGACGTTATTTGGAAGGATGTAGCTGTGAGATATTTTTTTTAAAGATATGCAAATTTTTGTTTGTAAATGCACGCACAATTCTACTTTTAAAGATCATGCCATTAAGTATGTGAACTTTTGCATGGCATCACTGACCTTGATAAAAAGTTGCATCATAAAAATGTATTTCAATGTGGGGGGAGTATATTTAAAAATTTTAGGACAAATCTAACAAGAGATTACATACTGAGTGACAAGAAAAAGAAGTCTATCGTTGGGAAATGGACCTATATTGATAAGAGTATGTGAGAAGCATTTGTTGCTTCAAGGTAAACTGATGAATTCAAGATATTAAGACAATGTTTAAAATGCATTCTTATGATTGATCAAATGAACTCAACATATTACATAATTAAAATATGTATTGGATTAACCAGGACATACACAATGTTTAAAAAGAAAAGGTGAAGAATTTGTATGACCACAGGTTGGGTCCAGTTGGTTATGCCTGACATCACCAATAGTGAGAGTAAGCTTATTCTTCTGAGTAGCCTACTCATGGGTCTATTGAGTCTTTACAACTTCAACACCTCTCTCACTATGAGGAGTGGATAAGTGTGAGAACAAGCCACTCTATAGAAATTTCCAACCCTGAGACTATTGAGGTGGCTACAAAAATGGTAAAATTTAATTCTTAGAGTGCATGTTCACTTTTGACCTTGGTTGTTATGTTTTCCTATCTAATTACCATTGATGATGATTAGGGAAGCTCTATGATAAAAAAAACAAGGCATGTTCATCCCTGAGGGGAAAAGGGATGAATTGAAAGTTGCTCAAGGTACTTCAGAACATCTTGTCTGTGTTAGAGACATTGAGGTTGGTGTTGTGGTGAGATATTTGATTGACACATTAGAGAAAAAGTGCAGATTTGTCAAGAAAGGAAGATTTCCCAAGATGAGGAAGAGGACATGATTATAAAGATAATAGAAGTAGTGATGAGACACTTTCATGCTTCTTAGTCTCAACCTTGTTAGATAGTACCTTAGCTGCAACTCTCTTCTTATGAGGTGGACCCTCCTCAAACAGATGTGGTTGGGGGTAATCCCATAGACCCTCTAGCTGGCATGACCGGTGAAAGTTTTTTTATATAATCATCTTCCAAGTGAACTTATAATGTTTTGTGTTTGGTTATATATAACACTCATAAATAATTATATATGATGAAAAAAATTTCATTCTACATGATTAGAACCTACCTTCTATGTTGTATCATTGGTTAAGTCTTTCCCATGCCTTCAACAGAACAAATTTCATGGAGATCCAATGCCTGAGGATGTGCTTTATGTGAGTATCCGACTTGTCTATCGAGAATGGACAAAACACACCACTGCCACTTGGCCACCCCAAGCACAACATGATAGGAGAAGTATAAGGTTTCATGGTTGGGTGGTTCAAATTTGGAGATCACATTATAATGTATGATAAATTTATATTGCATTTATATTTGTAGTTCTTTTATATTTTTGTATATATTTGGAAACACTCTATAGTTCTTCCTCAAAAGCATCTCATACCTACTTGTATTCCACTGGTCCTATTTGACTCACGAGGTCCTTAGTGTAGGGGGTCGACACTATGGTTAGACAAAGTAGAAAAAGGGTCAACTATGATGGTTCATATCTTGGACCACCTTGTAGGGAAAGATGATGATACCCATTTATTCTTGACAAAATTTGTGTAGTTATTCAGATATGATTGGATGAACACAACCATTATAGATCTTTGGATATGGTGAGATCTTATTGCAAAATACCTAGTTTTGTATATGTTAAAATATAAGTTGAATGATTTTCTAATATATTAATCCATATGTATGTTTTGTAGATACTTATATATGGTGAGTGCAAAGTTCATGTTAACTAATGTGGAATTTCTATTTCCATCATTGAATAGTTATATATTCAAAGACTAATTATTTGTAAGTGATTACTTCTCCACCGCAATCTAATATTTTTCTACAACGAGACATAACATGATTATAGCTCCTTTTAATGTTGGGTAAGTTACGAGCTCTTTTCTTATAGGTTCAACTTCTGAATTAGATTTACTGTGGAATGTGAGTTTTCTTTTAGGAGTTGTTGGTAATTGTCTGATAGAACATGTATATATATTATCTTGATCATTCGGATAGAAAAATAGGGAGTGACAACACAATGCAATTAGCAATTATGCAGTAAGTAAACTTTTATCAATCAAAGTATATTAATGTATGCATCAATATATGACTATTTACTAAAGCATTAATTGTATTACTTAAATTTATAGGGGTATAAAAGCATTCAAACAAGCCAGAGGAGATGTAGATTAAAAAAAACAATAACGTGGTAGAATGTTATGGATGTCTTATAACTTCAATTCATAAATATATAAACTATGCTTATTTTTATTTATTAACATTTCACGTTAAGTCAAAATGTATAGGCTCCTATACAATATAATAATTGGGATATAGATACTATGTGATGCGATATGGACATGATTGTCAAACACATGTCATAAGACATACATTTTATATAAAAGGAAATCTCTTTAGTCTTGAATCATAAGTAAATAGTCTCATTTGATTATATAAAAAAACAAAATCAAAGTCTAAATTTATGTAATTCTTGTTATAGTTGTTTAACATCATAAAGTCTTATAGAAAAGAAAGGCTAGATGAGATACAAGTAGAGTGGAAAGAGTCCTGCATTAAGGAAGTCAACTTTATAACTGATTCTGATAAATTAAAATATTTTTCAAACTTTGATTTCATTACTTCTATATACATATGATGGTAATGACTTTTTTGCAACTTTAGATTTGAAGAAAGTGAATTATTAGTGCATATGTGAATGATGTGTGTATATATGCATATATGGGTGAATGAATGTAAAGATAATTAAATACGATGTGAATTGCATATGTACATGTCGATGAGAATTGAATTGCATGCATGTGAATGAGTTGTGGATGTGCATATGTCTACGAGATTGGAAGGAAGCATGGATGATAATGGAATTTCATGTGAGTGAATGAATTGAGTGAATGAGGACTGTTGTATGTGTTTCTTGTTATAGGTTTTATAGGTACTGTTGGCCTATTGTAAATTTGAACACAGATGGAATATGTTGTTCTGATAAGCTATAGGTTCTGCATCCTACTTAATAGTCCAATAGTAGGTCAACAAACCTACTATAAAAAAAACCAAACTTGCTAAGTTAGTTGCCTTCAAAAGACCAGTGATAGAGATCTAAATCGTTAGTTTTTATAATGCAACCAAAAACACAACTCTCCATATCAATTACATTTTAACTAATAAGAAAGTAAAATGTCAGCTCTTTCAGTAAAAATGACGACACAACCCTTAAGCCAATGTATGTTTCTTCTATCCAACCAACAAAGTAAATCCCAAAACAATCTTATAATCATTGTTAATATTCTCGTCGATTTCTTGATTGTAAGCCAACAAAACACAACCAATGTTATGTTGGCTTCACCTATCATAACAATCGACACTATAACTGAGACGCCACTTGTTTCTTACCCTAGAAATTGACGTTGAAGGTCCTTATTTGTAGTGTCACCCACTTTGGTGTCGGTATATAACCAATAGCATAGGCCTAAAATAATTGACTCTATAGATGCTATCAGTATTAGTGATATCTCACAAGTTTTAGAAACAATACACCTTTGATAATGAATTCTCTCACCCTTTATACATTCACTTCATACATCATTTTCCCATGTTTCCCTTAGATTGTCTAGATTTGTACTTGGCTATTATTGCAATGTACAGAAATTGGAAGGAACAACTTTCATTCTTAACATATCAATCCAATGGTTGTAGAATCAATTTTCATGACAATATGATAAATGTTGATATATAATTGCAACCTCTTTGGTGGATCGATACCACATAGTTTTTTGGAAGGATTTCTAAGAAGCTACAACACCACCAATCTTAAACACAGTAGCACTATTAGACTTTATTTCACTAAAGTTACCAATCCAATTCCCATCTGTATACCTTCTCATTCTATTAAAAAACTTGGGTAATGATGACCATAGAGAATAACCACTTCATGATATTTAAATATTCTAAACATAAATATGAATCATCAATTTTTGGACACAAAGTGTACCTACAATCCTACTAAAAAAAGAGATAGTATTAGGTCAAGCACAATTTCATAGGTTCATGAAGCTTCATATTCTCTAAAATTCTAGTCTAATCCATAACATTCCATTAGTTTGGATTGAAGGGAACAATTAAAGCCTGGATTTTTGTATGAATTTTTACATAAATCTAAATGCAAATAATGAATAGTTGAGGACATATTAGAAAGCTTAGTAATTTATATGTCTTGTTTGAAAGTTTTTGCTTGAGAATGCAATTTCTCCATTAGAAAAGGACTATTGTGTTTTTACTATTTTCATAATACAATGGTAATTATTGGCTTAATATAGGAAATTTCAACAATGAAGGGATTTCTAAAATTAATGGAATGGGTAATGAATTGAGGAATTGGTTAGAAATTTCTATAAAAGATATGTTGAACATAACTGATGGGAAGATCTCAATCCTAACTTGCACCCAAAGAAAATATGAACCAAAATTCAATTGATTGCCAAGGTGGGATGGAAAAAGAGTTATTCTATGCCTTAAATAAGTAAAATAAATCAATTTCTAAAGGGGCAAGAAAAGGATATTTAATTTTTTTATTTTAGCATCAAATCTTGCCCAAATCGATACTTAACTATTAAAAGCCTTCCATAAAAATTTAGGTTTGATTGGATAAAGAAAGAGAGACTTGTACATTTAATTAGATTCCCTAAAATGAAAGGATTGAAATGATTAATATATTACATGTCACGTTTCTTTTTTAATGAGAAATACAAGGCTTGTCTAGGTAATACTTACACGGATTAATATCCATTGGATTGGGAATTTGACAACGCACGGTCATCTTCTACCCCAAAATAAAAAAGCAAAGTCGCTAAATAGTACCCTGATTCATTCCACATCACGCTTTCTCTCCCCTCTCCATCTCTCTCCTCGGTTCATTCTTCATTAGACTCAGGAGAAGAAAATGAATCTGAAGATCCCACACATAATCACTCTCATTCGTTTTTGAGAAAGCACCCAAATCCTAGTTTTTCTACATTGTAGGGCTTTAAGGATTTGTCCTAAAACCACCACCCAATCCTATAAATAGTATACCCTCATCATCCTTGATCCCTTACACAAATCTCCCTCCAATTGCTTGACAACCCTTCCCATAGTCCTCAACCTATTCTAACCCAACTCTGGCACTCCACCCCTATCTCCCTAGAACTCCCAGCCATCCTAGGCTAATTTCCTTGGGCAGAAGCACCACAAGTCCTTCACAAAGGCTCCCCACACCACAATATACGATGAGGGAGGCTAGAGCATCAGATACCTACTCACAGCATATAAAGCTCAGAGAGCTTCACTGAGAAAGTCTTTTAGACCATTGTGGAATGTAGCAAGGATTGGGCAACCATCAGTGGACCATTAGGAGTTTTTCGTGGGCGCAATTTACTATTTTGGTAGGTAATTATCACCTTTCACCTCTTACTCTGTTCATCTATTCTTAACCAAGTTCACCCAATTTTTGACCTTCTCTTCCACCATCCTTGGGCTGGCAAAGATCAATGGGTAATCCACCACAAAATCCATGCCTTCAGAGGCCAAGTCAACCATTGGGTTGACCCCATGGCCGACGGCCTACTGGGCGAGAGCACGGGGGATAGTCCGAGTAGGGATTGAACTGAAGTGTCCCCATCTATGTGACCAAAATGTCATATCGTAAAGGGAATATCAGTCATTTTCTTGGGATTTAAATTGGAATATTTCATGCATCGATGTATATATTTATTCAATTTATGTGGCATTACTCTATTAGCTTGAAAAGATTAAATCTACAAAAAATGTATAAATTAGGGGTAGATATGATAATAGTCAAACTATATATGGAATTAATCAAAAAAATTGTAAATTTCAATACAAATAGGTTACATGACCTAATTCTATCTCAAAGAGCCGAAAGTGTATACATATTCTTACTTTAATGTGATTTCATGCACATGAACCCTAATTTCATGAAATTGATGATCATGACTTTATTAAAATATCTTAATGGTAAAGTCTAGTCAAGTTTGTTAGAAAAGAGCATCTTGAATCTAATCTAAGTTAAAGAGTTCACATACTACAAAATTGAGGATTTCCTAAGATGAAAATCCTTGAATGTTATATTGTTTGGGAAGCCTAACCCTAATGAAACCCTAATTTGTCCTCAAATCCTCACATAGAGCCCAAGTCTGTCTTGATGGAATTTTTTTTAACACAATAGTAATAATTGGGTGTTACAAAATAATTAATGGGTGATTGTTTGATTTGTTGAAACTAATCCTGATTTCTTTGATATTTAGTCATCTCTGAGGAAAGGTATGTGGTTACGCCTATGGATACTCACCTTATTGATTTACATGGTTTTTGAAGGTTTCCCAAATGAATTGAAACTAAATTGTTGGTTGCTTATTTATTTCACTCAATCTATAAGGCCAATATGAGTATCGCTTAGTATTAACATGCCTTTCTCAACCAATTATGTTATCTCTAGTGGGTTGATTGGATATGTGGGATGTAAGGAAGTCATCGTGATGTCAAGCTGTGAAAGGAAGATCACCAATTATAATATCCTCAATTTTGATAAAATTGAACAATATAAATATAAAGCATGATTTGATCAATTATATTCTCCAATGGTATTATTGGTCTAATAATAATATTAATCACCTTTTTGGTATGAGTTCTTGAGGCACAAGTTAAATAAATGAAAGTAATTCATTCAAGGACATATATTAATGGCTTTATGAAATATTTCATAAAGCAAAATTTGGACAATATGTAAGTTTCCAAAAGGAAATAAGACATGGTGTTTAGATAATTAACGTATAATTATCTATCCATTATTGGCAACACAATGTTAATGAACCAAATAACTTTTGTAAACTTAGAAATAATATTGAAAAGAGGAGATAAGGAAAGATCTAGACTCCAAATCATGAAGGGTTTCCAATAATATGATATGTGCTATATGGTAATATGAATTTCCTTAAGTGGTTTTTGGTGTGCCAATCATGTTATATGTGTATTGTTTTAGGAAGGGAATTAATAAAAGATAAAGAGAGAAATGAAGATAAGGATTTTTATTTTTATTTACTTCACATAGGAACCATACTTGGACCCTTTCCTCAAGTAATTACCAATTTAAGTTTTACGTTGTTGTTATGGTAACACATGGAAGAGGAGGATTAGTTAGTCATTACTTTATATAATAGGAAACAAATCAAGATGATAAATAATATTCGTTGGTGCAAGAAGGATACATATGACAGTTCCCACCCTTCTCCATGTAACCTCTACAATGTTTCTGATTGTCCTTTAGGGTCTGCAGATAGACTGGGGCAAGGCTTGATGCCTCCCCTACCCTTCCCTCTTAGCCACAATTGTATTGGCTCTGTGGTGCTCATGCCTAGTTGCTTGAAGACTTAGTTAGGATGAGAAGTTGGAGATGAGGAGGTAGAGAAGGATGCTCCTCAATCATCTTCTTTGATGAGATAGAGACGATACTTCTTGGGCAATGGCCAACAAGATCCAAAATCACTTTTAGAGTGGTCGGCCTGGGTGTGAGAAAGACCTATTAACCGACTCCAGAGCATGGATGAGAAGTAGAAGGCTTTAGGGAGTCTTTCCCTCCACTCCGGATTCAATGCATGAGCATACTTAGATTTGAATGCATGATTTGCTTGCTTGGACAATATGCATGAAGTACAGTTATATGATAATATGTTTGGCTGACCATTAAGGTATGTGGTTACACTTATGGCTAATCTCTATAGTTTCATGGTGATTTCTGAGGTTTTTCAAATTGCTTGAAATTAACTTTTTGGATGAACTTTAATTCTTGCAACTATAAAGTGAATATGGCTATCAATATATATATATATATATGTATATATATATGTATATATATATACACATGTATATATATATGTGTGTGTGTGTTCATGACTAGCTTAGATATAATCCTACTATGTGGCTTTGTGTATATTCAACGAATTGAATACCTAGGCATTAGTCTACCCTTGGGGTATGATCATCAGCTTATCATGATTTGATATTTGGTCTACCTTTGGGTAGGATCATACGACTATACAACTTTATGTCTTGGTCTACCTTTAGGGTAGGATCAAAAGGGGCTATTTGGGATCTTCCATGTGAGAAAGGTAGTGTCCATGTCCACTGCAGGGACAACACAGAGGCTTGGATATGTCAGGATTGAGTAATTATGTTTCAGATGTAAAGTTTGATCTATTAAACAATACTTTTGTTGCAATAGGTTGTTACAAATAGATGCGAACCTTTTGCGTTCCACACATACCAGCTTGTTATACTGACCAATGTTTTGTTTTTAGGCATTTTATGTATATGTTTCACATGATAAAAGACATGACGAATAAGATGAAAGATATCAAAGGTATTAAAGTTATACCAAGGAGGATTAGATAGATGATACATCTTCTCAATAAGTATTAATTCCATGAGGTATATCATTGTAAAACTTGTGAATAGTATTTGAAATTTAATTGAAATTGTTTTCTATTACTTATTATTTCTTAATCTGGATACTTGGGAATATAGGTAATGACTCTCAACTTGAAGGTCTTTCCTTAATTGGGGGATGCAGAAAGTGTGGTCGTTACATAGACCAAGTCAAGAAAGTAAGGTCGTTAGTAGGACAAGTTGGGAAAGGAAGCCCAATGTAAAACGAAGTCTGGGAAGGAAGGTTATGAGAAGTCCATTGTAGGGGGAAAAAACCCTATTGAAAGGGTACCCCACAAAGAGTGCCCTCAGCGAGTAGGCATACCGAAAAGATTGAATGATTAAGGGTTGAGAAGTTATCATAGAAATTTGCAAGTTTGACTATGTAACAATATTTGTTTCTATGGTTGTTTATGTTGTTACACCAAAATGTGAATATTTTGTTTCCCCCATGTACTCAGTATATTTCTATATGTTGACTTGCATTTTTGTTTCACGCATTTTAGGTTAAACTACAATTAATCTAAAGAATTGGAATTCTAAAAAAGATGACACCAAAAGAAAAGATGAACAAAGTCTACTAGAGGATTTATATAGTAAGATTTATTTCATGATACAAACCTTAGTTTTCCTATTCCGTGTAACTTCCTAAAGAGAAATTTTATCTTCATATTGTTATCAAACTCTTTTCCATTCAATGAAATTTATAATTATTATTGGTTAGTTGTTAAACCTTGATCCCAGATATATGATAATGGCCCTTGCCCTTTTAGTGTACCTAAATTGGGGATAACAGGGGGAGAGTCCATTACATTTGGTATTAGAACCTAGGCTTACCATTTAACCTTTAATAATTGGTAAATTTTAAAGAATTTTGTAGAGCCTAAGAGAATTATTAGGGAATTTTCTAAAGACGATGGTATCCTGAACGGACCGCGACACTAGGAGTTGGAAAAACTTACCTCCACAGTGCTAGTCAACTTATGAGGATTCCTAGGCCACCGTTCATCCTGCCTAGACAAAGTCTAAATATTTTCCCAAAGTAAAATACCTCTAGGTTTTCTTATCATCTCATGATTCATCCCTCCTCTACCCCATGCTTCCCTCACAAAACCCTAGTGACCTGATAATTGCATCCTCTACCCTCATGAGAATTAGGGTTAGAGTATTAGGGGTAATGTAACCTGTGATGAATTATAATTAATGCATGTAATCAAAATGTCATAGACCTAATTTTACAATGCTTTAATGCCCTAAAGCTAAAACTTAGATCAATTTATTTATGTGAAATAGTATGGTACACACCAAGACTATTGACATCCTTGATGACATGCCATGAGACCATCCAGACAAGAAGGTCTCATGTGGGAACAAGGTCTCCTCTAAGAAGAGGAGGAGATCAATGGCGGGTGAGTTTTCTAAGAAGCAAAATAGGTCAGACAAGGCCTCCGCCAAGAGAGGTCCCGAGCATGAGGCCATCCCCATTATGAACCCAAACCCAGAAAATGCCCTGACCCTAAAGGTGAACCCATGATGGAAGATGAACCCAAGAATTAAGGTAACCTTGGTGCTACTTTCTAGGGCCCTATTGGGTAGGAGATGATCCTAACCCCTGAGATGCTCTAGATGGAGAAAAGAAGCTCACTGAGGCTATTAGTGCCCTGGCCGTCAAAGACATTTCTACAGACAAGAATGGTGAAACCCTACTTGTCCACCCTCATGTTGGAGCCACCATCCTCGACTTCATCAAGCTAACCATGGTGAAGTTCTTGGGTGAGGACTAGATGGAAGTTGTTGATAAGGAAGATGCATGGATCCTAGCTATGAAGAATGGCTTCTTCATCCTGGATGTACAACCCGACAAGAAGTTCCTCTTCTCCACTCACCTTTTTAATGGAGTATTGAAGCTATGGTGGGAAAACTATATTATCGATAGATATCTAACTGAGGAACTGATGCCCAGGATAGATTTTCGCACCATATTCTCCATGAGGTTTATCCCCAACTCTGCCAAGAAGAAAAAGGAGAAACAGTTCATGCTCCTCTAACTAGGCAACATGTTGGTGGCGGATTATGCTCAGAAATTTTGTCTCCTAAAGCTCTTTGCCTACATCCTAAATGAGGAATGGTCAATGGCAAACTTTGTTGAGAACCTACACCCCCAGCTAATGCCACATGTGATGGCTAGTAAACCCCTAAACTGCACTAAGGCCCTCAACTTCTCCTTTAACGTGGATAGGACCATTATACCAACTCAAAACCTGCCCAAAGGATATCTATGTTTCACTAAAGGTACTTCTACCTTGAGAGATTGTAACATAAGGTCTCAATGTTGTAACAATTGAAAGGGTAGAAATGGAGGAAAGGGAAAGCCCTTTCATGTGAACCACAACCACATTTGTCGCACCTATGGGAAGAAGCACCTTGGTAAATGCCTCTTATATAAGAGGGTGTGTTTTCACTATTAGTAAGAGGGACACTCATAGACAATTGTCCTCTCCCTGACCCTTGAGGTTCAGGCCCAGTGGCATCCCAACCAGTAGTTCTAGCACCATAAGGGTAGCACCCATTTCCAAAGAGCATCGACATGCCTAAGTCGTAGCCATTGATAATGAGGAATCTCATGCCAATGCCAACTGACTCATAGAAGTTAACTATCCCTATAACTCCCTTTTCTATCCTTTACCATGAAATACATAATAGTTTTGAATGTTATAAATAAAATGTAGTCTTCCTGATATTATGGATCATACAATTAAAACTTTATTTGACTCTATTTGTACCAATACTTTGATTTCTTAAAATGTTGCAATTATGCTTTGTTTGGAATTTAAGGACTTAGGATACGTTTTGGAAGTCACAACCCTGAGTGGTCATATCCTATCATCCCTTCTTAAAACACTGATTATTCCTATGAAATATATGAACAATGAACTACCTACCTACTTTATCCTTCTTGATATGAATGATTTTTCTTTCATTATGGGGATGGATTGTGTTTATAATCATAATGCAAAGATTTACTATAGGGAAAAGAAAATAAGGATGGATAATGCAGGTCACCCACCCTTTACTATTAGAGGTACAAAAGATGACACCACCAGCCTATATGTGTCAGTTGTGAAGGTAGTACAGATGGTAGCTAAATGTTGTCTTGCATTCCTAGATATAGTGATCGGCCAGAGTAGAACGTGCAGTCGTTCGAGGAAATATAGTTTTTAGTGACTATGTTAATGTGTTCTCAGATGATATGTCAGGCATACCTTTGGAGAGAGAAGTTGATTTCTCAATAGAGCTAGCTCCTAGGACAAACCAAATTTTCAGGGCACCTTATAGGAGGGCTCCCAACAAGTTGCTTGAGTTAAAGAATCAACTACAGGAACTCGTAGGAAAGGGCTTCATCCAACCCAACACATCCCTGTCGAGAGAATCGGTCTTTTGTGTGAAAAAGAAGGATGGATTGCTCCATTTGTGCATAGACTACATAATGATAAACCAAGCTACCATTAAGAATAAGTATCGCCTATCCTTCATAGAAGACCTATTTGACCAGCACAAAACCACCCGAGTTTTCTCAAAGATTGACCTAAGATCTGAATACCACCAGTTGTCAGTTAAGAATGAGGATATCCCAAAAATCAATTTTCAAACCCGCTATGGATACCACAATTTTTTGGTTATGCCTTTTGGTTTGTCCAACAGTCCAAGTGTATTCATGAAATTCATGAATAGTGCATTTCAGCATTTCCTTGATACCTTTGTCATGGTGTTCGTAGATGACATCCTAGTCTACTCTAATGACCTGGAACAACACCATGACCACTTAAATAAGGTCCTTGATATCTTGAGACAGAAGAAATTCTATGGGAAATTCTCAAAATGTGAGTTTTGGATACACCAAGCTATTTTTTTAGGTACATTATATCTAGAGTAATTATATCAATGGACCCTGCCAAGGTAGTGGCTGTTCAAGAATGGCCACAACTGAAAACCCATTTGAGATTTGCAATTTTTTGGGATTGGCTGGGCATTACTAGCGATTCATCAAGAATTTCTCCAATACTTCTCTGACCCTCACCAAGCTCAACTGGTAGTACGAGAGTTAGTTTGTTCTGACTTATATGAAGCATGATTCCTGTAGTTAAAGGAAAAGCTTACCACAGCTCTCATCTTGACCATACCTTTAGCTTATGATGGGTTCTTCATCTCCGCTGATGCATCAAAGATAGGATTAAGATTCATGTTAGAGAAAAACAAACATGTTGTCACCTTTTCCTACATATATCTCAAGCTGAAAGAGTTGAATTACCCGACCCACAATATGGATCTTGCGACAATTGTTTATACCTTGAAGATTTGGTAAAATTATCTATAAGGAGCGACCTTTGACATCTTCACCGACCATTAAATCTTGAAGTACCTATTGACATGTAAGGATCTGAACTTATGATAATGATGTTGGATGGCATAACTGAAGGATTTCAATGGCACCATAGACTACCATCTTGGTAAGGCCAATGTGGGAGTTGATGCCCTCAGTAAAAAATGCCTCAATTGTGTTGTTGGTTTGGTTAACCACTAGAAGAGACTGTAAAACTTTGCTAGATGGACTCTACAACCTTTGATAGATACGATTTGTCTCGCCAATATCCACATCAAATCAGACCTATTGATCAAGCTTACTGTAGCCCAGTTAGTCAGCCTAGAGCTAGATAAGAAGAAAGGTTTGATGGTAAAGCCTCAAAAACACACCTCAGTCAGTGTGGATGATGGAATCTGATATAAAAATCATATTTAGGTTCCCGATGATTCGCCTTTAAAGGCTTTCATTCTGTAAGAAGCTCATGGATGAAAGTACATTATACACCTTGACACCACTATGATGTTCAAAGACATACATTATTTCTTCTAGTGGCCGGGAATGAAGCGAGACATAGTCTCATATCTAGATAATTGTCTTACATGCTAGATTGTGAAGGTTGAGCATCAGCGGCCCTATGGGTTACTACAATCAATTGAAATTCCTGGGTGGAAAAGGGACCAGATCACCATGGATTTTTTTGAGGGTCTTCCCAAGATAAGAAAAGGTCATTATACTATATTTTTAATGGTGGACTACCTAACTGAGTCAACACACTCCTTTTCCATAAAGATTATTACCAAGGTGTCAGACTTAGTTGAGATTTACATTAGAGAGATAGTATGTTTGCATGATGTTTGGATTTTTCTTATCTCGACCGTGACCCTAAGTTCACCTCCAGGTTGTGGAAACAAGTCTAGGAATAACTTGATACAAGGTTGAATTTTAGTACAACCTATCAACCCCAAATTGATGGTTAATCAAAATGTAGGATACAAACCTTAGAAGATCTATTGATATCATGTGTAATAGATTGGGGTGGATGGTGGGAGCTAAACTTACCCTCACTTGAGTTTGCCTACAATAATAGTTACCAAGCCAGTATATGGATACCTCCATGTGAAGCTCTTTATGGGATGTTGTGTCAATCATTACTTCACTAGGATGATGTCTGAAAGAGAACCTTGCTTAGGTCAGAGGAACTACAGTTATATTCCAATAAACTCACTTTGATCAAGGAGAGACTAAATATATCTCATGATCGACAGAAGTCATATGCTGATGTGAAGTGGACAGATTTATAATTTCTTGTGGAAGATCATGTGTTGTATAAAATACAATCCCTCTGAGCTTTAGCTAAAAATAGATGAAATTTGAGTCCCCAATATGTGGGTCCATTTGAGGTTCTATAACTGATTGGGAAGGCCACTTAGCATCTATCTTTATTGCCAGAACATAACATGATGCATGATGTGTTCCATGCATCCAATCTAAAGTGTTGTGTAAAGGATCGTGCTCATGTGTTAAACATTGAACCTGTAGAGCTGCAAGGAAGGTTGTGATACTCTAAGTCTCCTATGAGGATCTTGGAATCCAAGGTGAAAGATCTCTAAAATAAAAATATTGAGATGGTTAAGGATCTTTGGAAACACCATGGTGAGGATGAAGCCACATGGGAGCTAAAGATGGACATGGAACAGTCTCACCCTCAACTTTTTATATGACTAGGGGAATTTTGGGACAATTTCTGATAAGAGGGAAAGGATTTTATAGCTTGGATGTTTGTATGTATTTATACATATATTTGAATGCAAATAATGAACTCTTGAGGTTATATTAGAAAGCTTGTTATTTTATATGTCTTGTTCAAATTTGTTGCTTGAGAATACAATTTCTCCCTTGGAAAAGGAATTTTGTGTATTTTACTATTTTCAATAATTTAGTGCTAATTATTGGCTTAAGAAAGAATGGGAGTTTTAATAATGAAGGAATTTCTAAAAGTAATTCACAATGGGTAATCAAGTAAGGAATTGATTATAAATTTCTAGAAATGATATGTTGAACATTACTTATGGGCATATTTAGATCCTAACTTGCACCCAAAGAAAATATATACCAAAATATGATTTATTGCCAATTTGTAATGGTAAAAGAGTTATTATATGCCTTAAATAAGTAAAATAAAGAAATCTCTTAAGGGGCAAAAAAATGGAATTTAATTTTGTATTTTAGCACCAAATCTTTCCCAAATTGAGATTTAATATTCAAATCCTTCCTTTAAATTTTGATTTTGATTGGACAAAGGAAGAACTAGTTAAGAATTTAATTAATTTCCTAAATTGGTAGGATTTAAATGATCAATACAATAAATTTAATGTTTATTTTCCAATTAGGAATACAGGGCTTGGCCCTTTAATACTCGTGCACTTAATAGTCATTGGATCAGGAATCTAAGCATGCACGGTCGTCTTCTACCCCATGATAGAAAAGGAAAGTCACTTAATAGTACCCTGATTCCTTCAACACCCCACTCTCTCCCCTCTCTACATCTCTCCTCGGTTCTTTCTCCATTGCACTCAGGAGAAGAAAATAGACCCAAAGATCCCTCACATAACCACTATTGTTCCTTATCGAGTAAATACCCAATCCTAATTTTTTGAGATCTAGGGTTTAGAAGATTCACCCTCCAAACCATCACCACGTCTTATAAATATGATAACCTCATCATCCTTGACCCCTCACACAACCATAGAACCCTCCAATTGCTAGCCAATCCCTCCCATAGTCCCCAACTTATTCTAACATGACTCTAGTACTCTACTGCTATCTCCATGGAACTCTCAACCATCCTAGGTCAATTTCCTCAGGTAAAAGCACAACAAGACCTTCACGACAGTGCCTGACACTATCGAAGGTGATGAGGGAGGCTGGAGCATCGAGTTCCTACTCACAACATCTAAAGATTGGGGAGCTTCATTGAGAAGGTGTTACAGACCATTGTGACATGTGGCAAGGGTTGGGTGACCACTAGTGAACCTTCGGGAGTTTTGTGGTGGGTCAGTTAGTCATTTGCGTAGGTAATTATCACCTTGAACCTCTTCCTTAGTTTATTTGTTCATAAGCCAAGTTCACCCAGTTTATGACCTTCTCTTTCACCATCTTTGGGCAAGTCAGAATCCACAAGGGCTGGTGAAGATCACTAGGTGTTCAACTACGGTAGTCATTCCTTCAGCGGCTAAGTCAACATGGGGATGACCCCATGGGCGACGACATGGTGGGCGTGCACACGAGGGACAATCCCAATAGGGATTGGACCAAAGTGTCCCCAGCCACGTGACATAAGTCTCACATTGTAAATGGCATATCGATCATTTCCCTTTGATATAAATTGGAATATGTCACCCATCAATGTATATTTATTCAACTGTCGCGGCATTACTGTATTGGCTAGAAAATATTAAATCTATACAAATTGTAGAAATTAAGGGGTAAATCTGATTGTAGTCAAACTATATATGGAATCACTCAAAAGAATGCGTAGATTTCAATAAAATACGTCTCATGACCTAATTCTATCTCTAATACCAGAAATGCATAAATATTCTTAATATAATGTGATTTAATGCATATAAACCCTAATTTTATGAAATTGATGATCATGACTTGGTTAACTGATCCTAATGGATAAAGTACAATCAATTTTGTTAAAAATAACATATTGAATATAATCTAAGTAAAAGTGTTCACATACTAAGAAATTTTGAGTTTCCTAAGATGAAAAGCCTTAAATGTGATAAGTAGGGTTTGGGAAGCCTAACCCTAATAAAACCCTAATTGACCCCAAATCCCTAATAAGAACCCAAGTTGATCTTAATGGATATTTATGGAACACAATAGTAATACTTTGGTGTTATACATTAATTACAGGTAGATTACTTGATTCGATTCATCTGCTCTTGATTTCTTGCATATTTAAGTTGTCTCTGATGAATGGCACGTGGTTATGCCTAGGATACCTACCGTATTGATTTATGTAGTTTTTTTAGGTTTCCTAAATGGAATACAACTAAACAGTTGGTTGTTTATTTATTTCCTGTGATCTATAAGGCCAATATGAGTATCAATTATTATGAACATGACTGTCTCAACCAAGGATGTTATCTTAGTGCATTGATTGGATATGTGGGATTTAAGGAAGTCATCATGATGATGGGTGGTCAAGTCGGGAAGTGTTTCTTTTTTACATGAACAAACCTCTAGAAACTTTTATTTGGAATAGGAAATGGAGTGGTTGAATAGTGGTGACTAGATCCATCGATGAAAGTCCTACTCAAGGGCAATGTCATATGTCTTCAGGAGAGATGTTGTGTGATATTTCCACACCAATGGAGCCATGTACCCAATTAGTTAGGTTTTGTGGTTTTATATTTCCAATTGCATTATATGCCTTTTGCTTTACAACTTAATTGGTTTACTTATTCCAATACAAATTAATACGGTGGGGCAGTCCTAGTTGAGAGGGTTTCAATGGAAAATGCATAATGATTCCAAGAGGAAATTGTGATTCTATGTAAATAGTGAGGAAGTTAACGGCACGATGATGGAATGACTCACTTCCCTTGTATCAAATAAATCCAAGTAGAAACCAAAATAATGTGAAGGAAGTGCACAATAATGGTCCATCAATATGAGATTCAAGTATTGGGAAACCCTATATTATCACATGTATGCTTATGATATGAATTAACCATTGATCCTAAGTTCATGGTACAACCTAGGGATACTTTCATAAAACTTGTTATTTAGCCTATTCTTGCTGAAAAATAATAAATAAAATGATTTGTATATTAAAAGTCATGAAGAAATTTTTATAAGTAAAATAACTGTACTAACAAAATGAAAAATCAAAGAATATTTATACATCACAAAATTTAATTCCAAGTGTTGATTAGTTGCCACATTATCATTATAAATCTTTTATAATTGAATTGATAGGTAGAGTAATACATCAAAATCTGATATTATTGCATATATATCTTTAGTTGGTTAGGCAAGTTCATCAAATCATATGTAAAATTAGTAATTTTGGTGTAAAAATAAATTCAATTTTATGTCTTATACATGTTTTCATTTTATAGACATGATATTAATTTATCTAGTAGAAATATCAATCAGGATTAGTTATTGAAAAATGTTGTCTGGCATGGTTAAAATTTACAGATTAACAAACTCATGTAAAATCATTGTAATTTAGTTAATATGAAATATATACCTTAGATAATGGTTAGTTGAAAGTATTTCATTTGAATTCAAATGATACAAGGGATCTCACTTAGTGATCGCCCTCAATTAATTACTTTACAAGATACAACTGACTATGTAAGTGGTAGATAAAGTCATTGATGTAGAAAGTCCCTATTTTTCTTGGAAACTTGTGAATGGTTGGCAAATAAAAAATATAGTAAAGTACAAAAATATAGTTCATTACCACCTCAACGACATTACTTGACGTTGTAATTCATCACATTATTTTTTTCTAGGAAAGAAGAAATGAGAGGATATAGGGTTTTTTGTATGTTATAAACGAAACAATTGTACCATTCTATCTTATTTCCAAAACTCTTTTTTTCTTATCTTCTTCTCTTTCTCTGGTAAGATTTACCCTAGGCTCAATCTATCTCTATTCCACTTCTCTAATTACTATTCCCATCCAGGCACCTAGTGAAGGTGGATGTTGAACTAGGGATAAGTGAAACATTATTGAATATAAATATATAGAGTTGAGTTGTGACCTAACTTGATGGAGTTCAAGCTTTCTATTAATCCAATTAAGAAATGCAAGGGAAAGGGACTACTCTACAATAATAGAAACTAAATTATGTGTAACAGAAATAAATTGATTATGCCATAAAATTAGAGAGCTTCAATACAAGAAAATACATGTTACAAGATTATAAAATTACCATTCGTAAAAAAGTTACATGTTCAAATGAAATTCATAAACAGATCTTCAGCTCACAATATTTTCTTGTCGTAATGGCTTGGATGATTATCTTGATCTGAATAATTAATATTGTATATCTACAAACTAAATAAATTGAAAATTTACTGTATGTAAAATTGCAATTTAAATGGATTTTTTCCTACAAGTGAACATAGATTGGATAAAATATATATTTATATTTATTTAACTTTCATATTGATGGAATACAATTATAATAGCAATCTCTATAATTTTAGTTACTAGATAAACCATTTTGCAGTTTTAAAACTTTTGGGTGGGATGAATCAAATCTAGCTCAACATTGGGACACTAAGAGTATCTTCAGGTGGTAATTTGGTTTTTAACATGGTTTTTAACAAGTCAATTAGCCTCCATGTTTGATTCTTGTTTAAAAAAACTAACTTTACTTCCCAATGCAGATCTGTATTCATACTGTTGTCCAACTCAACTTGAATAGTAATTTGAGACTTTAGAATTATGGGATTTACTTGAAATTTATTTTCATGTATATATTAATTTCATAAGAATGTAGCATAAATTGTGATTATTTCTTGTGAGGTTTTCATTAGGGATTAGAAAATGTAGTACAAAATATATTAAGTAGATGAAATAATATTTTATATGACTCTCAGAATAGTGTAATTGCTTCACTTGAGATTTTCATTAGCAAATATAAGATGGATCCGTGTGACTGACTCTTGTTTCAAGAGTGAGCATATTCATAGAGTACCAAAGTGTCATTATAAAAAAGGTATAGGCGCCTTATAGACTTGAACCTAAGATGGTTTTGTATTAGTTAGTACCCAACCATATTTCTCATAATTGTGGGACTTAAATAGTATCCTACACACCAAGTTCTAATTGTATACTTATAGTTGGAACCTCCATTGCAAGCCTAAGGTATTCACCCTTGTAGAAGACCCTATAAATTGTTTGTAACTTGCATGACAAACTGTGGAACATTAATCATCTGGGTTGTTTAATTATAAATGCACATGTAAGTCAACTTGTACTGTGGTTTCCTAAAGGCATCATGATTTGTACTTATTTTTGGTAGGTAAAACCATTGAAGGCTATAACAAATTATAATAAGTATAGAAGAAAACTTGTGTAAGAAAATATACTCCACATACTTTGGTCAAAATTTATATGATATAGACATTCCATTTTTGTTCCATTGTTACTTTAACCATGTATTAAGGTTAAGCAAACTCATGTGTTGCCATTGTTACAAGTTTTACATGTTTATATGAAGTGTGATCAACTCCATGTGTTGTCAACTCTATTTTAGTTTAGTTCTTCACATGAAGTGCTTTATTATTGTTTGGTAAGTTTCTTTCCACTGTGTATTATAGAACTAGTAGCACAATTACTTACTCAATAAATAGCATACTTGATGTGGCTATTTCATACCATGTAATTCACCAGGGATGAAATCCCTACTTTTTAAGTAAACCAATAAATATGACAATGTCATCCATAGAAGATAGGTTTTATCACAGTATCATTATGATCAAACCCAAAAATTACTTTTTTTAAATGTAGTCTAATCAAAACAATCACACAAGAATTAGTATTTATCAAAAGAGTTTCATGATTTTACTATGTTGAGATTGCAACAATTACAATGTTGGATAAAACAATTAGATTTATAAATGTATGGAAACACTAGGGTGAGTGGTTTTTACCCGCTGCCTCTCTCAACACATCAGAAAGAAACATGAGAATATAAAGGGTTAAAACTAGATGAGTATTACTCAAAGTTTGTTGTTGTGTTATCTACATGTCATTCATCGATATCCTTGAAGAATGGCTATTCTAAATTTTCGTGAAGGGTAAGAATCTAATCAATATACTTGGGATTAGGTTCAAAGGTGTCTACACCCAAACTCCAAAAAACATACACATATGTTGATAAACACATAAGAATGACAATAAATGATAGTTCAAAATATTACAGTGTATACACAAATATGGATACAATAGGAAAGACAAAGGATGGGTAACAAGGCAAGTCCTAGAGCCCAAAAAAGGGAGTAATAGCTCATGAAAATAGTAACAAAATTACATAAAAAGAGCGGAAGAAATCAATATTCATAATATAAGACGTAGGTGCAGGTGTGGTGTCTAGTTTCAAGTCTTCTATCTTGGAGATGAGCACAATCGACAAATTCAAAAGGTACTATAAAGATTATGGCCTAGAAGGGGATCAACTCCTCACCATGCTAGGGAATAAAACCATCCATATTCCAAACACATTATAATATATGAGTGAAAGGGGTTTTTTTATTTTCCAAATGATATGTAACATAGAGAAAAATGATTCAAACCCAGATGAAATTTATTCAATTATCTCATATACAAGTGTTCCTCAACTTAAAGGCAAAACTAAAAAAATATAAGTTTGTATCTAGTTATACATAAGACCAAATGCAGAGGACAACCTGGCCATCCCAAACTACTCACATGTCTGCATCATGCATGTGATTTTCCTAAGTTGTTGTCTTCTAGGCCACCAACACCTAGGCTTCTAGGAAACAACACCCAACAAGAGATAATAAAAGGACATCTATCAAAAAAATTGGTATATTGCATATTAAATATTTGGGCATTATCAAATATTACAAGTATAAAAGTGGGTGCCCCATGTAAGAGGGGATGTAAAATGTAGCTAAGTTAAAGGTAATATATCCAAAGAATGAATAATCAAGAAATAAGAAATAAAAATTAAAGGATTATCAATGTAGAGAAACAACCTCATGAAATAATGAATATCTTACCTTTTAATCACAATTAACAACATGTAAAGAGTGCATCTAGATTAAACAACACTAGAATAATCTAAAGTAAGGTTACAGAACCATAAACCACTAGACATGGTAATAAGAATAAAACCTCAGTGCCTAACATATAAAATATGATAGGCGAAACAAACCTTAATGTCTGATAGGAGGAATAAAACCTCAGTGCCCATAAATGTATCACGTCGTAGGGGAATAGAACCCAATGACAATAAGGAGAATAAAACATATGTGTGTAAAACACATCTAGACTACTATTAGAAATTATTATTTCAAATCTCATATGCAAATCGAGCACAAAATATCATAGTGAATTCCAATTTAATAATAAAATGCAAAGTTTCTAATATACATGGGAAGTAGGGTTTCAATAATCGTCAATGATGTGTGATTTTAATTGGGATTATAAAAATATTAAAGAGATTGAAAAATATAAGTGTAACTCTAAATCTTCCTTGTGTATAACAATAGGAATTAGTCCTTATATGCTCATATAAGTTCCAGAGGGTGAACATACCTCAAAAGTAGCCAATATGTTCAAATATACTCATAGGTCCGAGCTTAATACTTTTCAACACCTATTATAATGTACAAACACTTGTATAATTAATCATCTTATTTGACCCATTAAATCTAGAATGACCTCTCAGAAATATATTTTTTGGATCTTGAAAAACCATAATAAATTTTAGGATCATTTCATTATAGACAATTTACAAATAGCATTCCCTAAATAAACGCCTTAATAGAGGACCGAGCTACAAATTGGGCTGCTAATAATCAATCTATTTTTATGATTTTAAAAACTTTTTATTTGTATATTCCTCACCTGTCAATATGTAGTTATGATTTCTAAAAGTTTAAACCATTTACAAAATTATATTAAATAGCATTTTGTTAGTGATTGATAATTTCCCATACCACACTAGACTGATATATAATGGCATTAACCACTCAAATTATCATGCGATGAAGAAGATAAATGAAGGGAAAAAAGTTAATGTATGTGAGTGTCAAGACCAATGCATGGGGTCAAAAGGGTAGGTACAAGAACTCATCCGAGGATAGTTTCCCTCATGGCCATAATCAGGGCTCTACTTGATCTTTGTCTAGAGAAGGTACTCAAGTTCCTCAATTCGATGAATGCCTATGAGAATTCCATGGTGAACCTAGTTCTAAGAAAAACTCATTAAGACCTTACTTGAGGTATGGATGCTCAACAAAAGATTCTTGAGATATTCTCATAGGTTGGAGGTCTGAATAGGTTGTGAGGATCTATAGAGGTGAAAAACAAGGGAACGAGCAAATTTGGGGCTATATATGGATCACATGACTAACAAATAGTACATGAATTTGGTTCAAGAAGGTGGAACATAGAGGAGAAGGTAATGGAGGTGTTTCTCATCCCAATATTTATTAGAGAGAGGGAGGAGAGATATTATAGAGAGCTAGAGTACATGTTATAGTCTCAGATGGAAGTAGCAAGTCAGGAGGTAGGAGATGGATATCTCCTTGCCCAATCTTTATCTAATGGCCTAGATTGAAGCCCCGTTAGAAAATATGTAACATCTTAGGATTTGAGGTCTTGGATAAAATAATCTCAAAAGGTATAATTGGACTACTCATATCACCAAGTTGGACCTCCTTTTTAAGTAGCCCATCACTAAGAACTCTATAGTTAAGTTTGCTTAGTCTATAGTAATACTAGGATGGTCACCTATCAAAAAATTGATCACAAGCTAAGAATGAGTGAGGAGAAATCATGTAGCCAAGGATGGTGGTGGTCTGTAGGGCTATCTATCATTCTTAAAACTCTACTATAGCCTTGGGCAGTGGGCCCTAACTTTATAGATGTTATCACAACCTATTCTTCTCTAGGAAGTGGGGATCACTTGAGCATGTGACAGTCCAGTCTTCAGTTGTGTGGTCCAAACATGTTGGAAAGGGTTTTCCAAGTTAATGGAGCCACCCTCTCACTGGTATCATCCACATATTATGGAAAGGGATATCCTAGTTGATAGAGACACCCTTGCACTGGTAGTTGTGAGTGAGAGCAAGGTGTACATGAACATTCTGGGTTTGCACTAAAATTTAAAAGTGATTATGAGGCCATATAGTTGAGCTTTAATGAGTACATCAAGAGTCTATGTGGGGAATATTATAACATTCTAGGTTTTGAGATCTTGTTTAAAATGATCGTAAAAGGAATGATTGGACTACACATATCATTAAGGTGCACATTCTTTTTAGGGATCCCATTATCAAAAACGTTGTGGTTATGCATGCTCATCTCAGAATAGTACTAGGACGGGTGTCCTGCCCAAAAGTTGATCCTGCTCTAAGTGTGAGTGAGGACAAAGTGTGAAGCTGTGTAAATACCTACTATTTATGATCATATATTTACAAAGTTGTATGAAAACTATAGACAATATTTTTTTAAAATTATTCTTTACATCAAAGTCTTGAAAAATTACTTATACGTGGGACTACAAAATAAGGATATGAAGAAGTCATATATACTCTTCAACAATGGACACATCGTTGCACATCCCTTCTAGTCCTTTCAATCACTTGTCCATGAATTCCCACGAAGGAATCAAACAACACAAGGGACCCATGAAGAAAAACTTAGGTCATCAGAGTTTGTACTAAATTCAATTATTGAGCTATTAAAAGTAGGTGCAAAATATAATTCAAGTATGAGATCAATCCTAGGAAGGGACTATTTGGTGGAATTAGTTTAGAAAAATGATAATGCAAGTATCAATTTTTTTTAGTTTTTAAAAAATTCTAGACGAAAATTCCACAGTGCTAATCATTATGCAAAACTATCAAGGTTTAAGATATCAAAATAACAAAAAACATTTTTAATGATCAACTCAAAATATCATTATTGAGCAATGTCGTATCATGTCTTTGTCTAAGACTACAATGCCATGTGTTTAGTCATTTATGAAAAACTGACACGGTAGCCTACTATTTTAAAAGGTGTATTGGGGGAACACTAATCTATTACAAACTACATAGAGGGATGTGGGACATGCTCAACCTCTAGGATCCAAAGCTCTAAAGGGCCAAAACCCAAAGGGACCAAAGTCTAGGGAGTCAAAACTCCAATATCAAATTCAACGTTAACATAATATTTAACAATATCTAACATTAGCAAATATAGAGTGGTGAACTTTCAAAGAGGAAAAAATGGCTTATAACAAGTATAGGGTTCAACACTAAACAATGTACATGGAATCCAAGAGGGAAATTAATTACTCAAAATGGAAATCAAGAATCTAGTACCTGTTACAAATGTGTACTTCCAATCGATATGTCCACAAGGATCAAGGATGGCAATTGCTCATAAATCTAGAAAAAGAGAATGTAAAAAGGTTAGTTTAAGTTACTTGGCTTGGAAATAATTTCCTAGGTCCTTATTAAGTGAAATCATCATTTTTCCCTTAGTGAGAAGGATATTTAATACTCACCATTCGGTTGTAATAATTTCTCATTCTAAAGTCACTATATCCATTTACTCTAGATAGATGTCAAGTAGCCACATATGATATATTGATATATGCCACACAACATATGATCTATTGATATATGTCACACATGTCTATACATATACATAAGTTACAGTCATATATATTTGCATGGAAAAATGGGTATCAGTGTATTAGGGTATATCTTCCTATTTAGTTGGTCATGCTCATCGTTCATAATATCTTCTTATAAGTTCTATTTAACAATTTCACGTTCATTCATTCATATAAGAAATATGGTGTGTCTATAAATTATACAAATATTCTTATTTAAGTTCATACTTCCAGATATAAAGTTTTTCCAAATTCATAGTATTTAAACTAATATGTTCCTTCCTCAATTCTATATTTGATAAGGATGAGCCCATTTGGATGTAAGTTACCTTTTTCATGATATATTGAAATCCATTTCTTGGATTTTTTTGGTTTGTTTTCAACTTGGTAAAATATGATTATTTAGTGTTATTCTTCTTATTCATTATCAAAATCATAAACTCTAATTCAACTAGTCCTAATGCACCAATATAACTTTATATGATTGTTCCATTGAAATATAAGTTATTGATTGATTGATGTTGATGTGTCTGAGGTTCCTCAATTATACATTTTCTTTCTTTCCAGCTCTTATAAATTGAAGTACACTCTTTGATATCTGATTATTTATTTCATATTGTAATATCCTCAAATTTTAGTGAATCTGAATTATATAAATATAAGGCTTCAATTGTTAAGTAAATTCCTTAATTGATTTATGATTTTATGAGATAATAAAGCCATTCATCTTGGTGGCATGGGTGCAACACATGGCCCATGCTAATTCCCATGAGAGTATTGTTGGGTTTTAGAGGAGACAGAGAAGGCAGTGGAAACAAAAAAAAATCTTCTCCCCAAACCCAGTATAAAGGAATCACATCAACGTCTATATAGTAGGAAGGATGGTTTGTAAAGACATACCTTGTCCCAAGGCTTGCTTGGAGACGTTACCTCAGGGCTTGCGCGGTCTTCACCTCTAGTCTTGGACAGTGTTTGTGCTGCTCCTAGTCTCATCGGCACTGTCAGGATTGACAGTCGTCTTCCGAGCGGCAGAAGTCTCCCGCCTCTGAAGTAGTCCGCACGGACCACCTGGAACTCCAATCTCCTTATCCCACAAGGAATCAGAGGGAGTCACCCCCTCCTGTCAGTGTACAAGCTGCCGACACACTCTCCTATCACCAGTCACTTTTCTACAGTTGTCTTTCCCTTGTTGTGCCTCCCTTATCGGGTAGCACTTGTTCGGGCTCTCTCAGTTACCACAACCAAAGAGAAAGACAACTTCGCAGAGCAACTGATGTTCTGAGTTGTTATTGTTTGAGAAGCCCCCAATACCCCTATATATATGAGGATCATGGGATAGGGTTCTATACCCCGGGCAATGCAGGAATAAAGTAGGAGTAGAAAGCTTCGGGATTTTCCACAAAACAACCAATTGCATCAGTTGAACCGATCGTTTCAAGCATGAAATAGTCGGTTGGGGACCTGAACCGATCGGTTCACACCTGAACCGGTCGGTTGGGACACCTGAGATGACCGGTTCAAGCATGAGCTGATCGGTTTGTGGTCCTGGTCCAACTCGAATTGACTTTCATATTTGTTTCCAACTAATCAAATATTAAACCTTGTCCAAATTGAATTTGTACAAGTGAAACAAATTGTATTTACAAAATTGTCTTCTGACTTTCCAAATGATCTGGTTGGTCCATGAATCGATCGGTTCAAAAATTGAGTTTATAATTTCATGATACATGAGCCGATCATCTTGGAAAACACTAGAGGGGGGGTGAATAGAGTTTTTAAATAATTTTAACAATTTATTGAAGTCAAACAACCACAATTGAAAATTGGAAGAAGGAGACAGGTGTTTAGAGTGGTTCCAACTTTTAGAAAATACTAAAGTTGTCAGTCCACTACCCGGTTGCTTACCCAACTGGGATTTTGAAAGTATTTATTTTATTACCTTCTCAAGGATTTATACAAAATACAATACTTTCCTTTACACCCTTTGAACAGCCTTCACTTGAAGTAGGTGCACCAACTTTGAGGTAGCCTTCTTGAAGTAACTCCAAGCTCCCCCTTGAAGTAGCCTTCCTCTCTAGAAGTAACCTCCCGTTGCACCAGCCTTCTGAAGTAGCTCAAAGTCACCTTCTTCGCCAAGAAGATCTCCACCCTCTCCAATCAGCAGCCTCCAACCTAGGAGTAGCAAGGAGAGTACAAACGGTAATAGAGAACAAGAAAGGAAAAAGGAAATTACAACTTATACTTTGTAGCCCAAGGCTTGATTTGCCTAGATCAAGCGTATAAATCTCCTAACCAAGTGTATGGACTTTTGATTGCAGTGGGTAGGAGATACTAGCCTATAGGACATGAATTTTGAGCTAAGGAAGGAAGTAGCCAATTGTCACAATGCTCAAATTGCTCACAAACAGATTTCTCAAAGTATGCTCAAGGATTTCTCAAGTGTAACAAGTGTGTTTGAGTGTCCTATGGCTTGTCCTATTTATAGGAATGGCCTAAGGATGCTTAAGGATGTTCTAGACAACTTCTAGGGGTTTCTAAGTGCTTAACTAGCCGTTAGGTACAAGTTTGTTGCTTTAACAACGACTAATTAATTAATTCTGTAGTTGCTGTCAGAGACCATCTCGGTCGAGGAATGGTCGACCGAGATACCTACTCGGTCGAAAAATTGTCGACCGACAGGCTCTCTGGAACAAGTGATTTGCAACGTCTATCTCCAACTGCCAACTACCTTGTCAGTTGTGTCTAACGGCTACTTTGGATCTTTCTCGGTCGAGAAGATTGTCGACCGAGAGTGTCTCGGTCGAGGAGTTTGTTGACCGAGATTGATCCTGTGTCAATGTTTAAATTTAGGCACTAATTATATGTATGAGTGTGCATATGTGATCCTATTTGAAGGGGATAACTTATCTAAATGTGGTGTTTAGCTAGGGAAGATCTAACGCTTGATTTACATGCAATCTAAGTACTTGTACATTATATATTTGTACAAGTTTTTTACAAAGCGATTACATTGCATGAAAATATAAACATATAAGCATATGGATTTCCCTAGTTGCTTTTGTCATCCACCTTGTTCCTGCACACTCAAGTAGCTCGTTAGATCAATAAGAATGAAATGTTTGTCATAATCAAAACAAAGGGATTTATAGATGTCCATTTAGACAACAATCTCCCCCTTTTTGAAGATGACAAACATTTCCAAAAATATAAATAAAGGAAATATAAACCATATGAGTTTCATACCTTTAGATTACCTTTTGTAGCTTTTCTTCTTGTTTTGCAAGTGAGTGCTTTGGCCTTTTTCATGATGAAACTCAGTTATTATAGTTTTGATCTTTATTTTATTTTGATATTCTTTTCTCCCCCTTTGTCATTTCAAAAAAATATCCATGTTGAATATTTGATATTACTTCTCCCCCTTAATTTTATACTATGCTCCGCTTTAGATAGATATCCCGAGGTATAAGTGCTTTGCAATAGATGTCAATTTAGCCATAACTTTAACTTTTAGGTATTTGCAAAGATTTTCATCCTTTTTGATTTATTTGTATTTATTACTCCCCTTATTTTGTATGCTCTACCATAGTCTTATAATCCAAATTCAAATGATGCCAAAAAGATATCCATTATAAAGATAACGAATTTCATTACAAGCATGAAAAGATAGCCAAAACATGTAAAGATAACCCATTTATTTTGCAAAGATTTCATTACAACTAATACAACTCCAAATCTCACTGGAAAGACTTAAGAATTACATCAACATCAGGGTCTTTCCCAAGAAAAGGCTCAGCTCCATAATACTGGACCAAAGTTTGCCACTCCAGAGCACCTGTCTTGGTTAAGGCATATGCCTCCAAGAAGGTTGGAACACGATCAAATCTGAAATGAGCAGCAATATCTTGTAGTTGCATTGATGAAAACTGAGTATGCGTGAGATCTGTAGATGGTGGAGGTGGAGGTTGATAGTAGTTGTAAGATGGGTTATATGGATTGAGCATGTCAGGATTTAAAGAATAAGGATATTCATCTGTTTTGTATGGAGAAAGAGTTTGCATTCTTTTGTTTAGATAAGTCATGGCATGATGGTTATAATCTAGTTGTTTACTAAGATGATATTGTGACCCAGCAACATAGGTTAGAGTGTTTTGGATGGGATCATAGGGTAGGCTGGTAGGAGGAGGTGGAGGTGGTATATCTTGGGTAGATGTCTCTCCTTCTACCCTAGCCCTCTTATGACCGAAGTCAATTCCCATTTTTTCTACAGTATTCTTACTTATTTTTTGTGGTCTACGCTCCCATGTATATCCCATATCCTCAATTTGGGTCTTAAGAAAATGTTGAGTAATTTGGCATACAAGATCAGCATATGGAGGATTGCCAGAAAACTCAAGCATGTTTTTAAGAATGATGCGGATAAAATTTGTGGGAATACGTTAGATAATGGCATATATTAGACACATACGAAAAATAGGAACTTCAGACTTATTTGCTCTAGGATGTATGTTTGTTGAAACAATAAGGTTTATAATCCTAGCAGCTGGTTTGAGATTGATAGCATAGTATGTGCCCCTATCTTCGTGATAGGTTGTATTGGATTGAAAAATGGTCCTTTTGATGTCACTAAGACTAACGGTATGGTTATCTTGGGAAAATTGATTAAGTGGGTTTCCAGAGGTAAGGTCAAGGGTGTCTTGATATTCATCTATGTCAATATCTACCATGTCAAGAATATCCCCTTCAGAAGATTGAAAGCTATGCCCATTGACCATAGTATAGAAGAAGATGGTTTCATTTTCAGAGTGGGAGATGAGTTTAGCATAGAATTCATTCACTACCTTGATGGAATAGGAAGGGAAAGAAGGGTTGATGAATTCTTTTAACTTTTGCACCTCGAAAAGTTCCTCCAAGTCGACGATGTTGAGGAAGTCCATAACTTCAACTGGTCGTCGTGGGAGAGGAGCTTTGGAGGAGAGCCGTAGATAGCGATCACCAGCATCTCCGTCGACGAAGGCAATGTCGTTGATGATCGTCAATGGTGGAGTAGCCTCCCTTTGTTTCCTGCCAGCGACCTTCTTCTTTCCACGAGCAGAGGATGATGCCATTGCATTGCTTGAAGATGGAGAAGAAGCAAGGAAGTCTTGGGGATGAAGATGCTAAAGATTTGCACAAGAATTCACTAGAGAGGGCCTATGGAAACAAGAATATGAAAGTGTGAAGAAGTGACCCGTTTTTGGTCCCTTTTATAGCAATCCAGTGACCTGGTCGGTCGACAATTTGTCGACCGAGCGTCCGCAACGGTCATATTCTAGACGCGCCACTCGGCCGTCCAACGGTCGACTTGCAACGGTCGGCCGTTAACGGTAACGGTCGGATTGCAACGGTCATATCCCAACGACTCTTTCTCGGTCGAGCAATTGTCGACCGACAATGTCTCGGTCGAACAATTGTCGACCGGAAGTGTGTCCGATGTTAGGTTTGTCTAGATTCTGTCGGTCGAGAGAGGTGGGCAGACCGAGAGGTTTTCGGTCGAAGATTCATCGACCGACAGACTTACTGGGTACGAATTTTTAAGCTGATTTTTAGTGCAAATGATAGACTGAATTTGTAGAGCATATATATATTTTCTAAGGGAGTAATATTGTTGTTTTATTTTTGACAATATTGGAACAATTTTGTGATCATAAATTAATTTTGCTTTTAATCACAATAAAATGATATTCAAATAGTTGTTGTGTCAAACTTATTTTAGGTCGAATTTGACTACCACCATGGCGCCCCTTGGTCAAATTTCATTTTAACCAAGAGGAAATTTTGCAGATTTTCAAATTGAATATATCAAGTATAATATCTGCATAAAATTTGATTAAGTAACAAGTTGAAGCTTAATATTTAATATGAAAACATTTGTCCTTTTCTTAAAATATAGGCTTTGCTGTAGTAATATGAATATCAAATTTCACGTCGTTTAGTATCCTCATAAGATTCTTTACTAAAGGCACACTAAATATCTCAAGTCTTTTTAAAGATACTAATTGAGAGATTTTATCTTATGTATTGCAAGCATAACATATTACCAATAACGCATTTGCTTGCCTATCATGGATCTATGTAGATGATTATTTATCAAGCTAATCACAGTACCAAATGGTGAAAGCATATCCATGATGTAATAACAGAACAATAACAGTAAATAATCACATGATTTTAATCAAATGATTTCTATATGGATAGACCAGAAAATAAAGAAATCATGTGAATAATGATAGAAATTTTCTTTTCATTAAACTAAGCATAATTTCAGTTTAAACTTAAATCATTTAGGGAATAAACTAATATTAATTTAAATTTGTAGGGATGATTTCCAAAATATATATCCAATCATTAATCATGAATAGATAGCAATTTTATCAAAGAATTCAGCAATTTTGCAACAGACTGGAAATCAGTGACATGCTCGGTCGATAATTTCTCGACCGACAGTATCTCGGTCGACAGTCTCTCGACCGACAATATTCCTGAAACTGTTAATTGCTTCCAAATAAAACATAATTATGCAAGTTAAATATTTAGATACTTAAATTTATTTGTTATCCCATTATGTTGAGTTGAGATAGACGTAGAAATATGCAACTAAGGTTCTTGGTCATATCTCAACTTAATTGCGTTTATTTAGTTTGGAGGTCTTGGTACCCAAACTAACTCGACATCTTTTCTCTTGTAAGGACATGAAAAGGAATAATGACCAAGGCGCAAATAATAATGACAGCATATTGAGTCAACCTCATATCTTTTTCTATGGTTGTGTTCAGTGTTGTTCTTGGGTGATGATGTTCCTTTAGGTACATATATAGATTGATGTGTTTGTGACTTTCTCCAACTAGGTTGTTGATAGGATTTCCCTTTAGGCTTGTAACCTAGTCCTCTTCTCCCGGTTTGATGATAGGGATTATCTAAAATTTTATCAAGAATGCCATTACTATTCAAATTACTAACTTTTTGTTGTAACTTGGCAATCTCTTCCATTCTCTTCTTGATATCTAGTTTTGCTTGATCTAGATTAGAAGACAATGAGTTTCTTTCTTTGACAATAGAATCATAATCTAGATGGTTGCATAAGATGGGTTGTTTTTGAAGACCATTCACTTGACTTTGCAAATTATTCTTCTCTAAAGAAAGTAGATTACAATTTGCTTCTATAGATTTTATCTCAATATCATTATCTTCAATGATTTTTTTTAAGATCTTCGTTTTCAGATGTAATAGCAAGAAGCTTAGCATGTAATTCATCATTTGCTTTATTATAGTTCTTTAATTTCTTCTTGCATTCAACATCTTTAATATGTGTTTCTTCAAGGCTAGCAACTAGTTCTTCTTTAGATAAATCAAAAAGACTTACCTCTTCTTCTTCTTCCTCGCTAGTTGTAGCAATGAGACAATCTTTGTTCTCATCTTCCTTCTTTGATCTCCATGGGCATCTAGTTGTTGTGTGGCTTGTTCCTAAGCACCAATTGCAACATGTTGTAGTTTTGTCCAAGCATCACCTTTTGTTGTGATTGTAATCACCATTGCCCTCCATTCTTCAAGACCTGGTTAGGGTTCCTTGAAGCCTGCTCTGATACCAATTGAAAAACACTAGAGGGGGGGTGAATAGAGTTTTTAAATAATTTTAACAATTTATTGAAGTCAAACAACCACAATTGAAAATTGGAAGAAGGAGACAGGTGTTTAGAGTGGTTCCAACTTTTAGCAAATACTAAAGTTGTCAGTCCACTACCCAGTTGCTTACCCAACCGGGATTTTGAAAGTATTTATTTTATTACCTTCTCAAGGATTTATACAAAATACAATACTTTCCTTTACACCCTTTGAACAGACTTCACTTGAAGTAGGTGCACCAACTTTGAGGTAGCCTTCTTGAAGTAACTCCAAGCTCCCCCTTGAAGTAGCCTTCCTCTCTAGAAGTAACCTCCCATTGCACCAGCCTTCTGAAGTAGCTCAAAGTCACCTTCTTCGCCAAGAAGATCTCCACCCTCTCCAATCAGCAGCCTCCAACCTAGGAGTAGCAAGGAGAGTACAAACGATAATAGAGAACAAGAAAGGAAAAAGGAAATTACAACTTATCCTTTGTAGCCCAAGGCTTGATTTGCCTAGATCAAGCGTATAGATCTCCTAACCAAGTGTATGGACTTGTGATTGCAGTGGGTAGGAGATACTAGCCTATAGGACACGAATTTTGAGCTAAGGAAGGAAGTAGCCAATTGTCACAATGCTCAAATTGCTCACAAACAGATTTCTCAAAGTATGCTCAAGGATTTCTCAAGTGTAACAAGTGTGTTTGAGTGTCCTATGGCTTGTCCTATTTATAGGAATGGCCTAAGGATGCTTAAGGACGTTCTAGACAACTTCTAGGGGTTTCTAAGTGCTTAACTAGCTGTTAGGTACAAGTTTGTTTCTTTAACAATGGCTAATTAATTAATTCTACAGTTGCTATCAGAGACCATCTCGGTCGAGGAATGGTCGACTGAGATACCTACTCGGTCGAACAATTGTCGACCGACAGGCTCTCTGGAACAAGTGATTTGCAACGTCTATCTCCAACTTCCAACTACCTTGTCAGTTGTGTCTAACGGCTACGTTGGATCTTTCTCGGTCGAGAAGATTGTCGACCGAGAGTGTCTCGGTCGAGGAGTTTGTCGACCGAGATTGATCCTATTTCAATGTTTCAATTTAGGCACTAATTATATGTATGAGTGTGCATATGTGATCCTATTTGAAGGGGATAACTTATCTAAATGTGGTGTTTAGCTAGGGAAGATCTAACGCTTGATTTACATGCAATCTAAGTACTTGTACATTATATATTTGTACAAGTTTTTTACAAAGCGATTACATTGCATGAAAATATAAACATATAAGCATATGGATTTCCCTAGTTGCTTTTGTCATCCACCTTATTCCTGCACACTCAAGTAGCTCGTTAGATCAATAAGAATGAGATGTTTGTCATAATCAAAACAAAGGGATTTATAGATGTCCATTTAGGCAAAACATCTCACTACTCTGAGCCGACTGGTTCACCAACTTGAGCCGATCAGTTCATCCCTATGAGTCAATCGGTTGGGGCAGCAGACTGTGCAAATTAGTCAATTGTAGTTTCAATCAATCTGATACTCTAATCAATCGGTCCAACACCTTGAACACTATGATACTGTGCTATCAATTGATTGAGTGTTTAATTGAACTACCGAACTCCTTTAGTAATCAATCTAAACATCATTTGTGGATAAACTCCTCTTCTAGGTTAAATCCTATGTGTGTGAACCTATATGTCCATTTCACGTTGGCAGTGAAAGTCTGTAACACTTATGACTTCACAAGCAAAGAGAGGTGCCCAGTCACACATCAGTTCTACCCAAGTGAAAAGGAAAGTTGGAGAACAACTTTCAATCCTACAATCCGTGAATGGTGTTACAGTGAATGTATAATTCCTTTGTCACTGATATCCTGAATGAACTTGAGGCATGCAACAATCATCCTGTCAACGTCCATTCATTTCTTGATCTCAGAGTATATTGGAGGAGATATGTATGACATCAATATCACATACTAATTCACACATGCATGCATGCCTATCTCAATCCTACTCATCAAGTGGCCATGGATATCAAACTCCCTCAGGAGGGACAAATCCCATATCTATCACTCACCCCTAAAAAGCCCCATGTATCAAAGCCACCCAATCATCACCTTTATAACAACCCATGTTTCAGGTCTGTGTTTGATGATGTCAAAGTGTACCCAACGACATGTGTTGAGTGTAGTGATTTAAGGTCAAAGAATCACACTCACCACCATCACTGTCAGAATTGATTGTGACTACCATGTCATGGTTCCATGTGTCAAACTCACGGTGGGTCTGTATGGTACACTTGTTCTCTAACAAGTACCTATGTGTTTGGTTTGATATCTCCATATCATGACTAATGAGATTCTGTCATCAACCAACACCACAATCTAGTTTTGTATGTCATTCTTGTCTATCTACCTTCCACAATGACATCCGACTAGGGACATAATAAGAATTTACAAACTCTTATCATTCGTATGATCTCACCGTTCAGGTCCTTAACCTGAAAGCATATGTCATTGAGTACTATCATTCTCTAGACATTCAATCTGTTCTATCATTATATCATATGACTGAACCAAAAATAATTGGAAGCTTGCCTTTGATGTTTATCAAATCAATCTTAATGTATCCCACCAATCATCCCATGATTGGCTCTCAGGGCATACATACCAACAGACTCCCACTTGCACTGCGAGCCAATCACCCTTGAATCATATTCATAGTGATATTCAAACATGTCACACATGTTACTATGCTCTAGTGCTTACACAGTGAGTTATGGAAACACCTTGCCAAAGTCAGTATTAACTGCATGTCTCTCATCTCCTCGATGTACATCACACGTATGAGATGGAGTTGTCGTAATATGCAATCTATTATTCCTTTTCTAACCTTTAGCCACATTGCATGACCAAGCGCACTTATCATCAATGACCGGAATAACTATAAGTTCATCTCATGAACTCCTAGATCCATATAGTATCCACTGTTATTCTCTAACACACGGATACTTGGCATTTCCTTTAAAACGGTTTTATTGGAACATTTTCATTTATCAACAAACATTCACTCCCATATATATATTTTGCGATTAATTTTTTGTCTTTTTCGAAAGTTCACATCAGTGTAACTCTTTACAAGTAACCCTTTCTTGTTTCCATAAAACTAGTATTTCCCAAGTACTTATCAAGTTCTCATGGTATTCCAGTAACCCTTACTGGAACTAGACAGACATCCACTAATCATGTCTCACATACGAGTTATCAGGATGGGCATATCATATTGTCATGTCCTACATACAAGATGATAAATGCATTTTGTTCTTGCCATGTCCATACATGCAAGATGATGGTATGATTACATACATGATAGATCCATATCTATTCTTAGTTTTCCCATGCTTCATAAGAATTGGACACTTGGCCTTGGGATACTAACTCCATGTAACATGGACAAGTTTTCTCCCACTGAATCTGTGTATACTAAACCTTTCAGTATAGGTTGCCAATGTATGCTCTCTCTATTCAGGTCAAGAGGTTTTTGAGAACTATCTCTGTAGATCTCTATTCCTATCACATAGGAAACATCTCTATCTTCCCTAAAGATAATTTCCACTTTGGATTTCCATTCTAGAACATTTCCATTTCACATCAACATGTGGAATGTGAACCACTAAATCACAGATCTCTCTTTATCTTTGACATATTAGTCAAACCCTTTGACTATATCATCAAAGTGAAGATCCAGCTCTGAGTTGCGTGTACTCAATCAATCACATTGATTAGTCCATTGCAACTTATAGACTTCATTTGCATTAATGGATTCATAAAACTTATAGGTTGTGTCATGTACACATCCTTGTTTTATTCCTCATAGGAATGCAGTTTTAGTATATGTATGCCAAATCTCTTAGTCATTATGTTTCAATTAACAAGCATCATCCTTCTCAAAATGTTATCCATGTGTCTTAACGCTTAAGACTCATTCTCACTTATGGTGCTACCATCAAGGTCATGCCTTATGGTTTACATGGAAGTCATTTAGGATGTAATGGTCATAAACCATAACTCAAAATCTGGTTCCTCATGTTCATCTAGATAGTTGATTCATCACATGACCGATTCATCACATAGATAATTGAGGTGTATCTGTCAAGGATATAAGAAATCACAACTCTTTGTGATTCTTAATGTCCTTTATTAGTGTAGGGTATTCTTTATTTAAGAAGAACTTAGTTATTTGATAATCATCCTCTAATTCCTTAGAGTATGACTCCTTTTGATTTAGACATCATCATGCCTTAATCATGAGTTCACTATGATACACTATCATAATCACTCATAAGGATCTCAAACATTTGGTTCAAGTATTTCATTCATTGATCTAATCAAGAATTAACACTTTACCAAATTCGTATTTCATCTATGATATTCTTGAACACTTCAAGATATTTCATATTGGTATTTCTCTAAACACTATTTGAAGTACTAGTATTAACTCTAATAGGTTTGTAAATACATCACATGTATTATACCTAATAGGATAATCATTCTCCCACTACCACTAGTGAAGATTGATTAATCATGTCTAAGAGATTCATGTCTCTTACTGGTTCTCTAACCAAAAGATTTTAGATTTATCCATCATATGGGAACTAGAAATGAAGTTCTCATGATTTATGCTAATTTAATTGTTTGAGTTATCAATAATTTTTAGGTATCATTTTATCTTATGCACACTAAGTACCACAAGATAAGCAAGGCATTGCCACAAAGATTGAAACATCAACTTTATTAATTGCCATCATTGTGATACAATATGCAAAAATTAAGGTGTTTCTATTCATTGGAAAATATGAAATAGCAGTTCATAACTCTATCACATGCCTTCAAGGTTGAAAATAAACTAAAGTACTCCTATCTATGGCGGCAACACTTGCCCCATTTATTGGGTGCTTTACACTTTCATGACACCTTCAGGTGGAGACGTCTGTCTCCCCCTTCTTCTTTAGTTCTTCTAGATAAAGTGGACAATTCTTTTTCCAATGTCCTGGCTTTTGACAATGGTGGCAATTGCCTCTCTTGGTCACGCCTACCTTGGCCTTGAGAGTTGAAGATATCTTGGGTTGTTGGCTAGCATCAGAACCTTTCTTAGCCTTGCCCTTGCCCTTGCGCTCGGACTTGCCTTTCCTGTTGTTGATCATCATCACAAACTTAGGATTGTCCTTCTTCATCTGTGCCTCGGCTGTCCTCAACATGCCCAACAACTCTGTCAATGTCTTGTCAAAGTTGTTCATGTTGTAGTTCATCACAAACTGATGGTAGGATTCTGGCAACGATTGCAGTATCACGTCACTAGCCAACTATTGGCTCAGGGGAAATCCTAGTCTTGTCAAGTTCTCTACATACCCAATCATTTTGAGCTTGTGAGGACCAACTGGATCTCCTTCTGTCATGCCACACTTGAACAGCGCCCTGGATACATCATATCTCTCTTGACGTGCTTGATCTTCTACATGTTCTTGAGATGCTGAATCATCTCAATGACACCCATGTTCTCATGTTGTCTCTGCAACTTGTGGTTCATGGAGCAGAACATCAAGCACTTTGCATCAATGGCATCTTCAGAATGCTTCTCAGAAGTATCCCTTTCTTCCTTTGGTGCGGTAGGAGCAGGTTCCTCTAGAACTGGAGTATCAAGGACATAGAGCTTTCGCTCTTGAGTGAGAAAATTCTCAATGTCCTAAACCAATCATTGAAGTTAGTCCCATTCAGCTTGTCCTTTTCAAGGACCGATCACAACGAAAAGTGATTGTTGTTTGTTGTGATTGTTGTTTGTTGTCATTTGTACTACAAAAGGAAATATATGAAATTTAGTCCAAAACTCAATTTTGACTTATTTGATTGATTTGAAAGGTTGACAATATAATTAGGACTTTAATTAATTATCGCTCCCACTATTTTTGTTCAAATTGATAGCCCTCACCATCAATTCGGAAGATTGCAACATACAATATTCTAGTGGGTCAAGATCCATGTTTCATCAAGTCATGAGTCTGTTTTGGTTGATCGCACACAATCTTGACTATTTAGGTAGGCCATCATGCCAATTGCATCATATGCAACTCTTGATGAATGAACCTGCGTAACACCTTGCCATGAACATTATGTGCCTCTGGTCTTAGACGCTCTAAGAATCACCAGTTAAGTCTAACCCAAAAGCCGACACGGTAAACATGCACCCTGCTTTGGAAGAACGTACATGTTTACCCTTCACACTTCCATGAGATAGATGTCGCACTACACTTTGGCGTAACCTACGCCTGGTCGATCAAATTTTTCATGAGTGCCGCTAATGGAAGGCGTAAAAGACTTAATATTTATATTAGGGATTTGGTTTTATAGGTACATATACACATACAATCACCACAATACATAGTATGTATCATATACATGCTATATCCCACAGAAAACATGTGACACAATAAAAGTGATGATTATGGCCATCCTAATGTGATTCCTCGAGCCAAGAGGAATCACGGTCATCTAGGTCTACATCACATGCAACATGTCCATGATGAAGTGTTATAGCCCTCTGAGATGATCAACTCATCACATGAATGACCTGCTCGCCCTGGCCGGTCGTCAGGGTGCCACCAGCCGATCGGTTGGATCCTCCAACCGATCGGTTCACCTGGTCGTCATGCATCTCCACATGGACACCACCCAATCGTCTCGCTCCTTTAATCGGTCTTCTAGATCACCAACTGATTGGTTCATGCCTTGAACCAATCGTCTCAGTCATCATCAGGTTGTCTGCCATTCTTTTACATAACAGGAAATAAAAGATCTATCCTATTTTACATTTGAATAGGGAAACCATGAGTTACATTTGGGGGAGCAAAGGTAGGAAATAAATCTCGAGTTATCTCGAGGTACATCAGGAATAGGAGATAGGGAATCGGTGCATAGACCGAGATGCAAGCAACCACATTCAACCAAGCACACATACATAGGGTTTATTGGCCATAACCACGCTATACATCCACCACAAAACGTGTTTAAGGGAGATGTGTATCGAGTGCATTCATATTACATATCATATATGTATATTGGGATTTGTGGATTTAGGATTGAACATGCATAAAGCCAATTTTATTTGCATCGTATGCAATAAATAAAGGTGACAAACCAAAATTGATCACATCAATAATCCTAAAGTATAAAGCAGTTGACGTGGTTCTAATACCACTATTGGGTTTTAGAGGAGACAGAGATAGCAGCGGAAACAAAAAAAATTCTTCTCCCCAAACCTAGTATAAAGGAATCGCGTCAATGTCTATATAGTAGGAAGGATAGTTTGTAAAGAAATACCTTGTCGCAAGGCTTGCTCGACGATGTTACCTCACAACTTGCACGGTCTTCACCACCGGTCTTGGACGATGTTTGTACATCTCCTGGTCTCACCGGAACTGTCAGGATTGACAGTCGTCCTCCGAGCGGAAGAAGTCTCCCGCCTCTGAAGTAGTCCACACGGACCACCTGGAACTCCAATCTCCTTGTCCCACAAGGAATCGGAAGGAGTTACACCCTCCTATCAGCGTACTAGCCACTGGCACACTCTCCTACCACCAGTCACTTTTCTACAGTTGTATTTCCCTTGTTGTGCCTCCCTTATCGGGTAGCACTTGCTCGAGGTCTCTCAGTTACCACAACCAGAGAGAACAAAAAGTTTGCAGAGCAACTGGTATTCTGAGTTGTTATGGTTTGAGAACCCCCCAATACCCCTGTATATGTAGGAGGGTCATGGGACAGGGTTCTCTACCCCGGGCAATGCGGGATTAAAGCAGGAATAGAAGTGTCATGACAGACCCCAAACATCGGATAATGATGAGTGTGGAAGAAAACATTAGCAGTGGATTAACAAAAATCACTAAAAATTAAAACCTTTTTGCAAAGGGATACAATTCCAGGAAACTCTTATAAAGAGGACCAAGGTATATATATATATATATATATGTATATATATATATATATATATATATATATATATATATATATTTCTGGTCCACAAAACTATACATACAACAGTTGCTTTGCCAAAACTATACATAAGTAACATAAAACCTCGAGGCTTTCAAGCCAAAATCTCAAATCGATCATATAAGCGCTAACTACTGACTCCAAGGACCTGAGAGTACAAAGACGACACATAGGACTCTTATCTACAAAACACGACAGTCAGTATCTCCACCTGAGATGTCACTATTGCCCTTGATGCTACTGTCCTTTCCATGTTGTATGATTTCTACCTCCTCATCCTCGTTCACCTAAAAAGGTTGGATCCCACGGGGGTGAGACAATTGAAATTGTCCCAGCGAGAGATATAACTCTCCATCAGAAACATTATTATTGTAGATAAACAGTAATAAACTGGGCAGGGGTTCTTTAATATTAACAACAGTATTAATCATTGTATGAATAGAATAAGATAATATCATTTCTTAAGGAGAACATTGCAAAGTGCATTACATCTCAATATAATAATTGACATGACACACTTCATATGTTATTCATCCAAGTATATTGGATTTAGGGTACATTAAGGTGTATCAACCTTGAGGTACTGAATGTGGTATCTATCATGTCTTGATGTATCATTTCCCTCATCACTTGTAACTTACTTAAGTTCATCAACTTATCTTGTATTAGGGTATTTCCCATCCTAATACTTTATGCACCAGTTCATCACCTTTATCATGGAATGTATTGGTCATAAGTCACTCATTTGAATTATTCAACCATTATCAATAATATGGACTCATCTCGGGTTAAGGCATTATTGATATAAGGTTATCCATTATCAACCACTTTATCGGTTTCACCTACCAATATGTTATTCACTATTCCATTATTAGGAATAGGGTTTCCCCTCTTAATCAATTAGGGTTTTCCATAACATCACCCTATATTAGGGTTTCACATAACATCACCCTATATTAGGGTTTCACAACCCATTACCCAAAATTAGGGTTAGGGTTTCTCATCTTTATCAATTAGTTAGGGTTTTATGATTATCTCATTAATCCAAACCCTAAGTCATTGCTTCCACATATTTTGGACCACATAGGATTATTAAAGTATTAAATCATACTTATCATTGTTCCATGTACTAGGAACACACATCACCATCATACAATATTCAATTGACTTATTCTTTCACTAAGTACATGCACCTTCACTTATTATAGTGTATTGGATTTATTACTTTCATAGGCATTGAGCAATAATCATTCTAATTATACCAATCACCTCAGTACTTTATAGGTACTTTCATTGAAATCAATCTTGAGATACTCTTCAACCATTTATGGGGTTATTTGTACTTACATGGACTGAATCAATTAGACCTTCAAACAGTCTTGGACCAATTGCACCCTCAAACGGTGTTGAAATTACTTGACCTCCAAATGGTCTTGAGGTCACTTGACCTTCAAATAGTCTTGAAACTACTTGACCTCCAAACGGTCTTGAGGTCACTTGACCTTCAAACGGTCTTGAAGACCGTTAGACCCTAAACGATTTTGGTCTAAAACCTCAAACGGTTTGAAGACCGTTAGACCCTCAAATGGTCTAGAACCCTTTACTCATCAAACGGTTTTGAAGACCGTTAGACGTTCAAATAGTCTTGGTCTACACCTTCAAACGATCATAAGATCGGTAGACCATCAAATGGTCTTGGTCTCAAAATCCCCAAACGGTCTTGATCCTTAACACCTCAAACGGTTTTGAAACTATTTCAACCCAAGACCCTCAAATGGTTTTATGATTGGTTAACCATAAATGGTTTGAGACCCTTTGATCCTCAAATGGTTTGGGACGATTTAGTCCTCAAACGGTCTAATATTGTTTGGTCAATTCAGCTTGAAACTGTTTAAACCTAAATTAGGGTTTTATCATCAATTGATCTAGGGTTTTGAAATCAATTGAGCTAGGGTTCTGAAATCAATTGAATTTGATTATTTGAAGTCATTAGATCATGAAACCATTCGATCCTTGAGTCCATTAAAACCGTTTGGTCTCTAAATTGTTTTGAAACCATTTGACCACGAAACGGATTTAAAACTGTTTGACCAACACAAAAATTGAAACTTGTTGCTCATGATATTTCTTGAGGTGTGTTCTAAGATGATGTCATCATCATCAAACTCCAGAACTCTGATTTCTACAACCATATATATGATAATTTCAGCAATTATTCAAGGAGGAAATAAAAGATCAACATATGATGAGGAATTGAAATCAATAATAACATGGTTGGGTTCAAGTTATATAACCCACCTTCAAAGTAGATTCAAAGCTTCAAGCTTCACATCTCTAATGTTGAATGAGGCTCCTTTTACTATCCAAGGCTCGTTTCCAACTCTTTGGATGCGAAAGATGACCAAGGTTGAGCATTGGTTGGAGGAAAGAAGAAAATCAATGTTGAAATCCGATTTCAACCATCAGTTCAAGGTTGAAAATGATCATGGAAATTACCTTTAGCTTGGGGAATGTTTTCCTTTTGTTCCTAAGCTCCTTGGTCATTGGCCAAAGCAAGGGAATAAAGTGGTTCGCAAAATGTCCTTTCAAGTAAGGAGAAAATGGAGTATATGTAATTGATTTTCTAGGAGAGAGAAAGTAGAAGGAAATCCATCCACTCTCTTTGCCACATGCCCCATCCCTTCCTTGCCTCTGAAGCCAACTCCCTTCATCCTCAAAATCCTCTCATTTATCCTTGAATGAAAAGCATCCATTTTAAGCACCTTTATTAATAGAATACTATTATCATTTTTTAGTAGACATTACTTTTTAATTAACAAATGTGAGTGGATTTCTTCACCTACTTAGGATATTTCAGTGCAACTCAAGAGATTTTGACGTCCTTGCATTATAGGATTTCAACCACAGCCTTATTAATTGATGGGAACATCAATTAATATATTTATTTTTGCTACAAAATAAATTAGGGTTTCAATTATGCTTAAATCTTGAATAATTTATTATCAAGATTATCTCTCCTCAAAAGTAATTCAAACAAGACGCCCTTTTCTTTTTATTTTATCTAAATGATACCAAGAAACAATAGGGACATAATAGAGGTGGTATTTTACATATACATCCCTAGATTTTGGGTAATTTGCAAATTACTCCAAAACTAGCATTCAATACACAAGCATTGCTCAAACAAGCTCCTTCTTAGAACTTAGACTTGTCGAAGCCATACCTCAGCATCATTCTCATTCTTATGAAGGTATAACACTTGAGGAACATTTATCATGTAACATTTGCAAGGTAACCCCTTAAATTGGGTAAATTGCACTTTAGTCCAAAACACATAAATATTGCTTCAACATTATTCAAATAGGACCAAAATTGAAACATAAGCTCTCCTTTAGTCTTAATTACTTTTCAAAGGATAAAGACAAGAATATAAATGACTAGTGTAGCAAAACTTTTAGGGTTAAGGCATAACCCAGGTCAGGGATGTTACAATTATAAACCCCTAACAAGGATTTCGTCCCCGAAATCCCAGGTAAAGGAAGATAGATATTATTTATTCATCATATAATCAAGTCCCCAGCTAACATATTAATGTCATGGAGATGTCATAGTACTTTGATCAACACAAAGTCCTTCCATACAGGGTTATCATAGAACTTGTCACACAGGACACATACTCTATTGTTTCTTTTCATTATTGACTATAGAGTCAACTCTGTGTCAGGCAAAACTTTTCTTAGTCAGAGATACATTAAACACACCTCATTTAATTCAGGTGTCAAACCTCACTGATTTGTCACCTTTCTCAACTTATAACTTTATGTGACATGATTCTTGATTCTGAGGAGTCTTCCATATTCCTTATTCAGTTTAGCATTTCACTTCTAAGGAAGGACCAGAATTACATTTTGTCACCCACTTGTGGCTACAAGTCTCTTCATACATATGGTGTGTCATCCAAACTACTGTCACAACACTAAACTTTCTTACTACTTGTATCAACTATCTCATTAGTTGTATATACTTTTGTCATAAGAGGAGGTTACTTACCAATTAAGAACTTATCTTAGAAGTATCTCTAGATGTTATATATAAGTTGCTTTAACAGATCTATATAGGGATATTCTAAGGAATTATTTTTAGCTTGATAAACTTTTCCTACAAAGATTCTACAATTGTATTGTTCCTTCAATTAGTACATCCTTATCGATGGTATGTTTATGTGAAGCATAAACCCCTAACATGCGATGTTCATACTATTTATATAACTAGACTAATTTCACAGTTGGACATTCTAGGTAACCAACATAAGTCATCTAATTAGGATTTATGCTTTTACTTTTCCATACCACTTGACATTTCTTAGATATCAGATCCTTACTTTGGTATCCATCACATGTGTTAAAAAACACATCAAATCCTCATGATTTCCATCTCTCTGTTGTTATTACCAAAGCCACACATATAAAAGGATCTTTCTTTCATCTTTGTAACATTATTTTTTACACATATCTTTATCTTAGAGCCAGAGTCCAAGATGAAATGATAATTTTCTAAGTGTCCATCATTAAATTATTTCTAATCCATACACATCAAGGGTAATAATACTCACTTGATTGCCATGTCCCTAAAAGGAGAGAACACAAAGAAACATATTCCTCTTATCAACCCATCATCACCAGGGTTGTTTATCAAAGAGAAGGAATTATCATCTCATCTAATTATAGTATGAACTTTCAACTGTTCATGAGTCATTTACTCTTGTTTCATCCTAAGTATCTTGTCACCCCTCACTAAGCAACAAATTATCACATGGCTCACAAGGCCATTACATCTTGTCACCTCTCACTAGGTAACAACTTATTCACATGGCTCACAAAGCCATTGCACATCTTGTCACCTCTCACTAGGCAACAACTTATTCACATGGCTCACAAAACCATTGCACATCTTGTCACCTCTCACTAGGAAACAACTTATTCACATGGCTCACAAAGGCATTGACCATTATACTTTTATTCAAGTATTTAACATGCCTTACAAGGCTTATGCAACAAAAGAATTACAACCTTCCCATCATTAGGGTTAGGGTTTCCCTTTCTTATCTATTAGGGTTTCTCTTACACATCATCACCCTTCATTAGGGTTAGGGTTTTCCATTATTAACCATTTAGGTTTTCCAGATTATATTATTAATGATCAAACCCTAATTCATTGCTCCACACATCTAGGAGCCAACATTGATATCATAAGTATTCAATTATACTCATTTATTCTCATCATTTATTATTAAATGAATTATCAACACAAGATATGAGTTCCTTACTCATCCTTACCAGAATATGATTACATCATACTTTATTAACTTAGCTTAACCTTATCTTAAGGTATGTTAGCCTACACTTATCAAAGTGCATTACATCTCAATGTAATAATTCACATGACACACTTCATGTGTTATTAATCCAAGTATATTGTATTTAGGTTACATCAAGGTGTATCAACCATGAGGTGCTGAATGTGATATCTATCATGTCTTGATGTATCATTTGCCTCATCACTTGTAACTTACTTAAGTTCATCAACTTATCTTGTATTAGCGTATTTCCCATCCTAATACTTTATGCACCAGTTCATCACCTTTATCATGTAATGTATTGGTCATAAGTCACTCATTTGAATTATCACTATAGAAAATTGCCCATTAGCGACATTTATTCTAGTGAATTTATAAAAAAAAGCCACTATCTTTCTAATATACAAGCATTTTTTATTAAAATGCCTCTAAACCTCCTATTATAGAGTTTCTAAAAAGGACTTAACATTAAAGGCATTTGTATTTTTTATTAGCGGCAATCCTAAATTTCCATACTCAAATTTGCTAAGGCAATATTGACTTTCCCACTCCAAATTTCACAACTCGCACTCAAATAGCTAATCTCTCCCTAATTCAGCCTGACATCTGCCGCTCTCTCGCAAGCTTGTGACTTCCTCCCTCTCCAGTCTCTCCTTGTGACGAGCCCTAGCTTTGTGGATCGTGTCGACTCCAGAGAAGCTGTCGGCCGCAGAGTTGTCGGTGCCGACGGTGAGTCCCAACCTGGAATCGACATTTGTGAGTGGAGGAGAGTTGTCAGTCGTGTGCATCAATTGGGAACCGGGAACCTTCATCCGCCGCCTATTTTGACCTAGCCAACCTGATGCACCGCCTCAGGCATCGGTGAGCTCGAGTGAGGGACTCCAATCATCCAAAGCTTTGCAACTTTCTGAAGAGGTATGTTGGCGCTCCCCCTCTCCTCCCCACAATAACTCAATGAGCTCGTCAGGTTTCTCTCCTTTTCCCTCGTTCACTCCGCTAGCCCCCTGCACCCCCACAAATCCCACCCATGTCCAAACTCCATTTCTCACACCCTATTCTCACCACTTCTCTGCCTCCCAATTTGGTGACACTCTCACCATCTTCTCCGCCTCCCACCCCCATCTCATCCCCTCTAGGAGAAGCCAACCTCTAGTCCAGATCACCAAAGAGGAGGCATTGGAAGGACGAGTTCTGAGGAAAATAAAATGAGGAGAGAGCTCTGTGAAGAACATATGATATTTCCCTACTTTTTGGTTCTTGCTTATTTCTCAAACTCGGTTGAGTTCATCTTTATCCTTCTAGAGCTTCATGGTTATTGTTAACAAGTGTGTGGGACATTGTAATCGTTGTTGTGTATTGATATGTACACCCATGTCCTATGTTTAGGAGAGGAGGCAATTACAAGGAATTAGACAGAACCCTGATGGCCACGACAAACAAGCCCATGCACGATTTACTGATTGGGCACAGAATATTTTCCTAAGGCAAATTATACATGATTTCAATAGAGATTTTAACTTACGATTTTTTGATTTTTTCCCACGCTTAGCTTTAGTTGTATTTTTTTATATGGATTGGATTGATATGATTTTTTCCCTGGATATGAACCACCACTTTGTTTCATGCCACATTTCCCTCAATTTGGGTCATATTATTCAGGCCAGACAACATTTTGTATGCTTAGTTCATGTTTAGCTAAGTTGTTTGCCAAATTCTGGCCATCAGTAGGATTTAGACCTACCTTTAATAGGGTTTGATTTCCATTTGAGCCAATGTAGTTGAACATGTCTCTTTTTCATGTGTAAAACAAGTTGCATGACATACTTTGCAGCCATTGATACATGTGTTAGGAGTCTGCAACTGGTCTATAAATCATGATGAGGCTTTACTATGGTTGTTAATGTGTGTTGACCTTGGCTTAACCTATTTCTTAAACAAGTAGATGTCAATGATAATTTAGTTAACCAATCCCTATGATTGATCTTAATTCAGTTCATTATTGTTAAATAGAGGTTTGCTATGGTTGAGAAGTCTAGGCAGAAGCCTCAAGAAAGAATGGGTGTTCTTAGTAATGTGGGTTCCTCCTTGTTCCCTTAATTGTTAAAACAACATTTGTATATTTCTCTTTTTTCCTTTACCCCCTCCATCTAAAATAATACCCTTTCTGTAACATGTGGTTGTGATGCAGGCCCTAAAAGCCAATAACTATGGTAATGATCCTCTGCTAACTGTAGCTTTGTACTTGGAGATTAATTAAAGGCCAATCTCGAGAGCTGACAACCTCTGTATTGATGGCTTGTCCGACTTCCCAGGGCTCCCATGGGACACATCCATTCCTAATATAATAGTTGGCACTTAGGAGATCTTTGGCATGGATGGAGGCATATTCAGGATCTCATTCGCTGTGGAAACATGAAGGGTGTTGTAAGTAAAATCTTTTAATGTATTTCGTTTAAATTAGTTAAACGAAATACATAAAAAATTTTACTGAAAACGCACTTCATGTTTCCACAATGAATGAGATCCTAAATAAGCCTGCAGAGAAGTTCACCACAGCTGAGCATCCTCTATCCATGCCAAAGATCTCCTAAGAGCCAACTATTATACTAGGAATTGATGTGTCCCATGGGAGCCCTGGGCAGTTGGACAAGCCATCAATAGCTGTTGTAAGTTTTGAATTTTGACTCCTTAGCATATGTATGGGTTTTTGAATGCTTAAGAGATACAAGTTAACTAAAACCTAACCATAATTTAAGAGTTAGGTACATTTTTCACTTTTTCCTTTGTCATCCATGAAGTTATTTTATTTTGGTGTCCTTCAGTGTCATTAAGCTAACACGAAATCATCATGCTATAGTATACATTCTTGGATACTATCTAAAGAGAGGAGAGTTATAGTTGTTTTTATGTAATCCACTTTGGAATTGGAGGCTAATCTTTGCCCCTTTGGATACATGTACATTTTTGTGAAGATCGAGTTGCATTGAATTTCAAAGACTCCTTTTGTTGAATGCATGTCTAAAGCTTTCCATGGGCATGACAGACATTCTATTGATGCTGAGTGTGCACAAAGATGGTATGCTACTAACTTATAATGATACATATCATACAAGTGAACCAGAAGTTACCATCATTATTGCTGCCCATGCTTTAGTGCTTCTATGCCCATCATTTGATTTTTAAAGATACCAAACTTATTTACATATCATCTCAGTTTCCACTGGAGAATCTTAGAGTGCAGAAAAATGTGTTGAGGGCTCAATTAGAAGAGAAGGATGAGCTGAAGAGGGAAGGTTATTCAACATGTCACTTTGTAAGTGTAATTGTAATTTTTTATAAATTGCCTTCAAGTGACCACTCGAGCTGTTGTGAAAGTTGAACAATCACATGTGTTTTTGCATATGCTAGATTTTGTTGGAGGTCCATCTATCTATGAGGCTTGCACCAATAGGGGTGACAAGGCTTCCTCTGTATATAATATGAATTGTGCATGCTCTATTTTGCATCTACTTTAAGCCAAATACAACCAAAATCCCTATAGTTCTGCATTCCTATCCCTGATCTCATTCCGATTAACACACATAACTCCAAAGGTGCACCCAAAGTGGTGGATTGAAGAAAATACAAACTTTCCAGGCCTTTTTATGTATAGTTGCTTTCATGTTCTTGAACTGGACATGATCAGGTTAGAAGTGGAGCCAACCAAGACCAAACTAGTTTTTAGCTATAGGGAGGACTATAGTGGATGAATACAATCCAAGACAACCTAGTCGCAGCCTTGTCAAATATGTGAGATAATGACTGGTTTATAGGTCAGATGGTGGAATTTCCTTCTGCATTGAGGGAAGCATTGCACTTTGTACAATGAGCTATGGCCGCCACATCTTTGGCTAATAACTACATGCTTCGAAGGAGTATGCTCGGCTTCCCTGTAGGACAAGCATGTTTGGTGCACATCTTTTCTACATCTCTGTTTAATAATTAACTCGTGAATTTACCATTGCATATTCCACACATTTTTTTTAGAGCAAGAATCATTATTTACCTTGTTATTATGTCTCATTCTTCACATGCCTTCATACATATTGCCAAGGGAATTTCATCTATTGGGGATTTTTTATATTGTTCTCTGTTGAATAAGTAAACATCACTCATAATTATTGAAGTTAGTTCTCTTATTGCTTTGATAGAGATGGAATGTAAATTTCTTTTTAATTTGATGAATAAGAAAACATGAACATTGCTTTGATAGAGATGGAATGTAATTTATTTTTAATTTGATGAACCAATGTACTGTCATGCTAACTGTAATCATGTACTAGTGAGATTTTTTGATGAACATCGCACTTCTATTGCTGCAACTTGCAAGAGGAATTAACAATTCCTGAAAGTTTTTTTTGGTAATGGTTTTTTCTAATTTTAGATCTAGACATGAGAAGAGCATGAAATTGCATTAGGTCCTGGGAGGAAGCTATCAAAGGAAAATGAAATTGCAAAGCAAGAAAATAAGGTTTGCTTGGCCATTTGTCAGTTAGTCTGTTGGTGGATTCGACATGGATGTTGCAGCTACTCTGTATTAGGCCACTTGGTGGATTCAACATGGATGTTGAATACTGTTGCATATGTATTGACTATGGATATGTTTGGACCTATTTTTGATAATGCAGGTGGCATTGTTGAGATGAGTCAGCAAGTAAATTATTTGCCCTTATTATTTGTTGCTTTACACTATTGTTGATAATGTAGCAATCACATAATTGTTTACCAGGAGTTGGATGAATTAATAGAGTTTGTAAACATCCTGGTGGATGTAGAGAAAGATGACCTGCACATAAACAAGGATTCAATCCAAATCTCTACAGTAAAGGAAACCAAGGAAGCCAATATGGATGTCACTCCAGAGAGATCAGTAAGTAGGAGAATTAAAGGAAGTGGCACAAAGATGAAGAGGCGAGGGTCTGCGAGAAAGATTGAGACTAACAGAAGAAGTCCAAGACTAGAGGATTTTCAGAATCTAGCAGTGACATCTGAAGTAGATCAAAGTTTAATAACACCAAAGTCGATCTGTACAACCTGAGGAATGAATACAGACTTAATCAAGAGAATCATGTCGCAACTCCTACAGTTTCTGGTTTATAAGCGGCTATACAGATCGTTAATTCAGTTAATTCAGTCATTCACGCCTCCCTACTATTGTTCTTTTAAGTCAGTGAAGACTATATTGGCATGTGAAGCCATCCAAGTTCAATGGATCTTGGTAAACATTGGTGTTGTATTCAATATAAGGGGCAAGGTAAAATTTCCTACCCATGTAATTCAATATAACAGGCAAGGTAAAATGCCATCCCCATGTAATTCTCAATTGATTATAAATAAAAATTATTCATACTTTTAGAAAAGTGAGTTCGTCTACAATTGACATTCATTTAGAAATAATGATAATGAATTGAAAATTGAATGACTAAAAGCCATGAACATGTAGTAATACAGAACTAGTAGTCATTAGTGGTGTTTTTTATATGCCATTAAACTCAATAAGAACATTTTCATACACCAACAAAATACAAAATAGTGGCATTTGTATAAAAGCCAATTGATGGATAGTGGCTTTTTTTATAAATGCCAAATGATGGTTTAGTGGCCTTTATGTGGCATTTATTCGAACCCACTAAAGACAAACCTTTAGTGGCTTTTACAACTTAAGCCACTATCGTCCTAGTGGAATTGGCGCTAGAGACATTTTTTTAAATGTCAACAAATACCGCTAAACCTGTTTACTGGCTTTTATTTTTTATTTGTGGCTTTTCTAAAAGGCTGCTAATGAGTGTGTTTGTTGTAGTGTATTCAACCATTATCAATAATATGGACTCATCTCGGGTTAAGGCATTATTGATATAAGGTTATCCATTATCAACCAATTTAGGGGTTTCACCTACCAATATATTATTCACTATTCCATTATTAGGAATATGGTTTCCCCTCTTTATCAATTAGGGTTTTACATAACATCACCTGATATTAGGGTTTCACATAACATCACCCTATATTAAGGTTTCATAGCCCATACCCAAAATTAGGGTTAGGGTTTCTCATCTTTCTCAATTAGTTAGGGTTTTATGATTGTCTCATTAATCCAAACCCTAAGTTAGTGATTCCACATATTTTGGAGCACATAGCATTATTAAAGTATTAAATCATACTTATCATTGTTCCATGTACTAGGAACATACATCACCATCATACAATTTTCAATTGATTTATCCTTTCACAAAGTACATGCACCTTCACTTATTATAGTGTATTGGATTTATTACTTTCATAGGCATTGAGCAATAATCATTCTAAGTATACCAATCACCTAAGTACTTTAGAGGTACTTTCATTGAAATCAATCTTGAGATACTCTTCAACCATTTATGGGGTAATTTGTACTTACATGGATTGAATCAATTAGACCTTCAAAATGGTCTTGGACCAATTGCACCCTCAAACGGCCTTGAAATTACTTGACCTCCAAATGGTCTTGAGGTCACTTGACCTTCAAACGGTCTTGAAATTACTTGACCTCCAAATGGTCTTGAGGTCACTTGACCTTCAAACGGTCTTGAATACCGTTGGACGCTAAACGGTCTTGGTCTAAAACCTAAAATGGTATGAAGATCGTTAGACCCTCAAACGATCTTGAACCCTTTACTCATAACACGGTTTTGAAGACCATTAGACCCTCAAACGGTCTTGGTCTACACCTTCAAATGGTCTTAATACCGTTACACCATCAAACATTCTTGGTCTCAAAATCCCTAAACGGTCTTGATCCTTAACACCTCAAACGGTTTTGAAATTGTTTCAACCCAAGACCCTCAAATGGTTTGATGATTGGTTAACCCTAAATGGTTTGATATCGTTTGATCCTCAAATGGTTTGCGACCGTTTAGCCCTCAAACAGTCTAAGACCGTTTGGTCAATTCAGCTTGAAACCTCTTAAACCTAAATTAGGGTTTTGTCATCAATTGATCTAGGGTTTTGAAATCAATTGATCTAGGGTTCTGAAATCAATTGAATTTGATTATTTGAAGTCATTAGATCAGGAAACCAATTGATCCTTGAGTCCATCAAAACCATTTGGTCTCTAAACGGTTTTGAAACTATTTGACCACTAAACGGTTTTGAAACTATTTGGTCACTAAATGGTTTTGAAACTGTTTGACCAACACAAAACTTGAAATTGTTTGCTCATGATATTTCTTGGGGTGTGTGCTAAGATGATGTCATCATCATTAAACTCCAGACCTCCGATTTCTACTTCCATATATATGATAATTTTAGCAATTATTCAAGGAGCAAATAAAAGATCAACATATGTTGAGGAATTGAAATCAATAATAACATTGATGGGTTCAAGTTGTATAACCCACCTTCAAAGTAGCTTGAAAGATTCAATATTCACGTCTCTAATGGTGAATGAGGCTCCTTCAACTATCCAAGGCTCATTTCCAACTCTTTGGATGCAAAAGATGGCCAAGGTGAGCATTGGTTGGAGGAAAGAAGAAAATCAATGTTGAAATTCGATTTCAACCATCAATTCAAGGTTGAAAATGATCATGGAGCTTACCTTTAGCTTTGGGAACGTTTTCCTCCTGTTCCTAATATCATTGGTCGTCATCCAAAGCAAGGGAATAAAGTGGTTTGCAAAATTTCCTTTCAAGTAAGGAGAAAATGGAGTATATGTAATTGATTTTCTAGGAGAGAGAAAGTAGAAGGAAATGCGCCCACTCTCTTTGCCACATGCTCCCTCCCTTCCTTGCCTTCGAAGCCAACTCCCTTCATCCTCAAAATCCTCTCGTTTATCCTTGAATTAAAAGCAACCACTTTAAGCACCTTAATTAATAGAATATTATTATCCATTTTTAGTGGACATTACTTTTTAATTAACAAATTTGAGTGGATTTCTTCACCTACATTGGATATTTCAGTGCAACTCAAGGCAATTAGACGTCCTTTCATTATAGTATTTCAACAACAGCCTTATTAATTGATGGTCACTTCAATTAATATATTTATTTTTGCTACAAAATAAATTAGGGTTTCAATTATGCTTAAATCTTGATTATTTTATTATCAAGATTATCACTCCTCAAAAGTAATTCAAACAAGACACCCTTTTCTTTTTCTTTTCTCTAAATTATACCAAGAAATAATAGGGACATAATAGAGGTGGTATTTTACATATCCAACCCTATATTTTGGGTAATTTGCAAATTACACCAAAACTAGCGTTCAATACACAAGCATTGCTCAAACAAGCTCCTTCTTGGAACTTAGACTTGTGGAAGCCATACCTCAACATCATTCTCATTCTTATGATAATATAACACTTGAGTAATATTTATCATGTAACATTTTCAAGGTAACCCCTTAAATTCGGTAAATTGCACTTTCGTCCAAAACAAGCAAATATTGCTTCAACATTATTCAAATAGGACCAAAATTGAAACATAAGCTCTCCTTTAGTCTTAATTACTTATCAAAGGATAAAGACAAGAATATAAATGACTACTTAAGAAAAACTTTTACGGTTAAGGCATAACCCAGGTCATGGATGTTACAATTATAAACCCCTAACAAGGATTTCACCCCTGAAATCCCAGGTAAAGGAAGATAGATATTATTTATTCATCATATCATCAAGTCTCCACCTAATATCTTAATGTCATGGAGATGACATAGTACTTTGATCAACACAAAGTCCTTCCATACAGGGTTATCATAGAACTTGTCACACAGGACACATACTCTACTATTTCTTTTCATTATTGACTGTAGAGTCAACTCTGTGTCAGGTAACACTTTTCTTAGTCAGAGATACATTATACACACCTGATTTAATTTAGGCATCAAACCTCACTGATTTGTCACCTTTCTCAACTTAGAACTTTATGTGACATGATTCTTGATTCTGAGGAGTCTTCCATATTCCTTATTCAGTTTAGCATTTCACTTCTAAGGAAAGACCAGAGTTACATTTTGTCACCCACTTGTGGCTACAAGTCTCTTCATACATTTGGTGTGTCATACAAACTACTCTCACAACACTAAACTTTATTACTACTTGTACAAACTATCTCATTAGTTGTATATACTTTTGTCATAAGAGGAGGTTACTTACCAATTAAGAACTTATCTTAGAAGTATCTCTAGATGTTATATATAAGTAGCTTTAACATATCTATATAGGGATATTCTAAGGAATTATTTTTAGCTTGATAAACTTTTCCCACAAAGATTCTACAATTGTATTGTTCCTTCAATTAGTACATCCTTATCAATGTTATGTTTATGCGAAGCATAAACCCCTAACGTGTGATGTTCATACTATTTACATAACTAGACGGATTTCACAGTTGGACATTCCAGGTACCCAACATAAGTCATCTAATTAGGAGTTATGCTTTTACTTTTCCATACCACTTGACATTTCTTAGATATCAGAATTCCTTACTTTGGTATCCATCACATGTGTTAAAAAACCCATCAAATCCTCATCATTTCCATCTCTCAATTGTTATTACCAAAGCCACACATATAAAAGGATCTTTCTTTCATCTTTGTAACATTATTTGTTACACATATCTTTATCTTAGAGCCAGAGTCCAAGATGAACTGATAATTTTCTAAGTGTCCATCATTAAATTATTTCTAATCCATACACATCAAGTGTAATAATACTCACTTGATTCCCATGTCCCTAAAATGAGAGAACACAAAGAAACATATTCCTCTTATCACCCCATCATCACCCAGGGTTGTTTATCAAAGAGAAGGAATTATCATCTCCTCTAATTATAGTATGAACTTTCAACTGTTGATGAGTCATTTACTCTTATTTCATCCTAGGTTCCTTGCTATCATCATAGGAATTATAAGGATGATTACATGTCATTACTCATTTCTTTGTTATTGTCTATCATGTTTATGAACATTTTGTGATTTTATCTCATTTCCCATTTCCACATCATGGGAAAAGATCTTTACTATACGCACAAGCTTTATCAAATAGGGATCATCCCCCTTGTCCTCATTTTGTTTATCATGAGAATTATACTTTTTACTTCCTCATACACATAGATTGATCTGAGATCATTTCAGATTCCACTTTATTGTACTTAGGTTGTGATAAAAATATACATGCCGTATTTCTAGTTTCTTTATGCTCACTAGATTGTTTCAGAATGACTACTTGACCAACGTAATCAGAAAGATAACAATCTAAGAGTTCCATACTGGACCTATCTCCAATCATTATATACATGGCCAGGGTACACAAGTACTGAGATTAGGTAGTATGCACTTTATTTACTATCATGTTCCTCACTTTTCATATCATTATAAACACAAGATTTAACATTCCTGGATTTTCTTCAAGCATTACTTCTATATCTCATCCTTTTTCACACAGATAAGAGAAATTATAAAGCAATTAAAGGAATATTGAGTAAAATATAAGTCCTCATCTTCCGTGTGTCCTCATATGGCTAGTCAAAGGAAGCTCAAAAACAACTACTTTCTTATATTTATCACATAGAATCATGAAATGATATATCAGAATGAAATTGTTTCATATGACCTGTCTCATCTCGTAGTTTGTTTACTACCTCAGGCTGATTATTTTCATAGAATCTTATCGTTGCCTAATGTTGACTCTGTGCTTTGTTATTTAATACATTTGATCCTACCTGGGATGTCTGTCCACGTTCTCGAGTGCCACTAGAAAACTATTTTCTCTGATGACATTGATGTCTCTGCCTCTGTGGTTGGGTTACCATTGTGTTTCCAACTGGACAATCGCTTGCTAGATGTCCTACCTGTCTACACTGGTGATAGATTCTATTCTCTTGATATGGTCTAAAAGGTCCTCTACCCTTTCTGGGTAGCCATTTCCCTAGTGCACTAGGCACTGGTTTTATCGGGGGTACCAAAAACTTCCCCTTTTTGAAACTACTAGTCCTCTGTTCTTGAGTTTGGATAGGTCTTTTCTTAATTCTTTCCTCATTATCCTTTTCTGGAAAATCTCTTCTGATATGTCCAGGCTGCCTACACCCATAGCAAACCCTAATTTTGGGTTGTAATCTATTTCTTTTAACATTTTCCATTGGTTTGACATGGTGATGTTGATCAAGAATCCTATTGGAGTCCAAAACTTCATCATTGGGGGTTGGTAATCTAGGTTGTATCACTAATATATGGTCCACTATATGCATCATTGTTGTCCTGACTTTCCCAGCAGTGATATCAAAAGAAGAATTCCTTATCATAGTTGGATCATCTTGGGGGTTCTCAGGTAGTTGTTCTTCTCTTGCCTGGTCCCTTGCACCTTCTGTTGGTGCAGCAACATTGCTTTTAGCAATGTACTCTTTCAGTAGTCCAGACATCTTTAAGCTTTATTCTATCTTCTACATGAGCAGAAGTCACTATAAGATATACTAAAGGATACTAGAACAGACTCAACACCTTACTCCTATGTCTCTATAGACTCAGCGAACCTTAAGCTCTGATACCACTAAATTGTCACGACAAACCCCAAACTTCGGATAATAATGAGTGCGGAAGAAAACATTAGCAGTGGATTAACAAAAATCACTAAGAATTAAAACCTTTTTGCAAAGGGATACAATTCCAGGAAACTCTTATAAAGAGGACCAAGGTACTATATATATATATATATATATATATATATATATATATATATATATATATATATATATATATATATATATATATATATATATATATATATATATTCTGGTCCACAAAGTACATACCATGTACCATCTCTTCTCGAGGATTACATACAACAGTTGCTTTGCCAAAACTATACATAAGCAACATAAAACCTCGAGGCTTTCAAACCAAAATCTCATATCAATCATATAATCACTAACTACTGACTCCAAGGACCTGAGAGTACAGAGACGACACATAGGACTCTTATCTACAAGACACGACAGTCAATATCTTCACCTGAGATGTCATTGCATCCCTTGATGTTGTTGTCCTTTCCCTACTGTATGATTTCTACCTCCTCGTCCTCGTTCACCTAAAAAGGTTGGATCCCACCGGGGTGAGACAATTGAAATTGTCCCAGCGAGAGATATAACTCTCTGCCAGATCATTATTATTGTGGATAAACAGTAATAAACTGAGCATGGGTTTTTTTATATTAACAACAATATTAATTATTGTATGAACAAAATAAGATAATCTCCTTTCTTAAGGAGAACATTGCATCAACCCATGGTAGAATTATAAATCATCTATCAGCTTTCCAAGGAATGTAAGGAAACATATATATATATATATATATATATATATATATATATATATATATATATATATATATATATACATACATATATATATATCATCTATCAACTAAAGATGCATAAAAGAAATATAACATTAGACAATGATTTTCGTATTCAGTCCTTAAGCAAACATGCTATACGGCTGATTACATTTTACAATCACACTTATGCCCTGAGGAGGTGAGATATACCCCTCATACTCCAACCTTCGGTTACGAAACCCAAAGTTGGTGCCATACAAGGTCAATGGAAGAGTCAACTACCATGACCTCCCTCATCTCAATCAATACGAGATTCCATGTGGGACAACTTGTGTCTCTGCTAAATAGCTTTCCAGGGTATACTGCAACTTCTCTATAGAGCTACAATGGCGGCTGCACTCTTTTCACAATCGAGAGATCTCGTGTTTATCTCACATCGATCCGGCATTAAACATCATCGGGAGATTCGTCATATATCCATCCCGACATCGGGGGATTCGTGATACATCCATCCCGACACATATAATGAAGGATTGAGAGATTTAATGTATATCTCACATCAGTTCCTCCATTAGGGCGTACGGATATTTTTTCCCATCACCCCCGCATATTTAAAAATGTGCATTCTATGGGTTATGCCGCGGAGCAACCCATTTCACCATCCAGCAAATCCTGACGTTGATCGATCTATGGCCAAGGCACTACGTGATAAGATTCTACTTGATTAATTATGTACATTACTGAATTCTTTTAGCATCAGTCAAGTTTTCAAACATGAATTATTATGACAAATGCTACAAAGAAAAGTATAATACATCTATCAAGTACTTTTCAAAACTTTTAAAACATTAGGATCTCAATCCCTTATCTCATTACTGGGAATTCACATCCCTCAACAACATCATCATCACGTTTACTAGATCTGGATATTCAAACCCTTAGTTCATCACTGAACATGGTTACCACTTATTAGGTAACTATTACCTCCCGGTCTTCTGACCCAGGTATTCAGGATACTTGTTACAGAAGCATCTCACATGGCTCACAAGGCCCATTAAGTATCTTGTCACCCCTCACTAAGCAACAAATTATCACATGGCTCACAAGGCCATTACATCTTGTCACCTCTCACTAGGTAACAACTTATTCGCATGGCTCACAAAGCTATTGCACATCTTGTCACCACTCACTAGGCAACAACTTATTCGCATGGCTCACAAATCCATTGCACATCTTGTCACCTATCACTAGGCAACAACTTATTCACATGGCTCACGAAGCCATTGATCATTATACTTTTATTCAAGTATTTAACATGCCTTACAAGGCTTATGCATCAAAAGAATTACAACCTTCCCATCATTAGGGTTAGGGTTTCCTTTCTTATCGATTAGGGTTTCTCTTACACATCATAACCCTTCATTAGGGTTAGGTTTTTCCATTATTAATCATTTAGGTTTTCAAGATTATATTATTAATGATCAAACCCTAGTTCATTACTCCACACATCTAGGAGCCAACATGGATATCATAAGTATTCAATCATATTTATTTATTCTCATCATTTATCATTAAATGAATTATCAACACAAGATATGAGTTCTGAAAAACCACTAGAGGGGGGTGAATAGGGTTTTAAAATTAATTAAACAATTATTTAACTCAAACAACCAACCACAAAAATATTGAACAAGGGGACAAGGATTTAGATTGGTTCCAACCTTAGCAAATACTAAGGAAGTCAGTCCACTACTCGGTTGCTTACCCAACCGGGATTTTGAAAGAACTAAATTTTATTACCTCGCAAGGACTTTACATAAAATTACAATTCTTTCACCAAACCCTTCGAACAGCCTTCACCTAGAAGTAATTGCAACAACCTTGAAGCAGCCTTCTTGAAGTAACTTCAAGCTCCCCCTTGAAGTAGCCTTCCTCTTGAAGTAGCTTCCCGTTGCAATAGCCTTCTTGAAGTAGTTCGAAGTCCGCCTTCTCCACCGAGAAGAACCTTCTCCAATCTGCAACCTCGAACCCTAGGAGTAGCAAGGAGAATACAAAGGATAAATGGAACAAGAAGGAAAATGGAAATTACACTTAACCTTTGAAGCACAAAGCTTGATTTGCCTATATCAAGCGTGTAGATCTCCTAACCAATGTATATGGAAGTGTGATTGTTGTGCATAGGAGATACTAGCCTATAGGACATGAAATTAGAGCAAGGAAAAGAATAGCCGATGCAAGTGTTGCTCAATTTCTCAAAACAGATTCACAATTCCAAGTGTAAGCTTAAATGTATCACAAGTGAAGATTAGTGAGTTTAGGTGTTCTAAGGCATGTCCTATTTATAGGAATGACCTACAAGTGCTTAAGGACGTTCTAGACACTTTCTAGGGGGTTCTAAGTTCTTAACTAGCCATTAGGTACACTTTTAGTTGCTTTAGCAATGGCTAGTTAATTAATTATGCAAGTGCTGTCAGAACCCATCTCGGTCGAGGAATTGTCCACTGAGACACCTACTCGGTCGAGGTTTTGTCGACCGACAGGCTCTCTGGATCAAGTGTTTGCAACGTTCATCTCCAACTACCAACTACCTTGTCAGCTGTGTCTAACGGCTACTTGGGTCTTTCTCGGTCGAGAAGTTTGTCGACCGAGAGTGTCTCGGTCGAGGAGTTTGTCGACCGAGATTGACCCTATTTCAATATTTCAATCAAGGCACTAAGTGTGTGTATGAGTGTGCATATTTGACACTATTAAAGGGAATGACCTATCTAAGTATGGTGTTTAGCTAGGGAAGATCTAACGCTTGATTTACATGAAGTCTAAGTACTTGTACATTATATATTTGTACAAGTTTACAATTGATTACATTTCATGAAATTTATAAGCATTCAAGCATATAGATTCCCTAGTACTTTGTCATCCACCTTATTCCTGCAACACTCAAGTATCACGTTAGATCAACAAGAATGAAATGTTTGTCATCATCAAAATAAAGGGATTATCATAATGTCCAATTTAGCCAACAAGTTCCTCTCTCATCCTTACCAAAATATGATTACATCATACTTTATTAACTTGGCTTAACATTATCTTAAGGTATGTTAGCCTACGTTTATCAAAGTGCATTACATCTCAATGTAATAATTGACATGACACACTTCATGTGTTATTCATCCAAGTATATTGGATTTAGGGTACATCAAGGTGTATCAACCTTGAGGTGCTGAATGTGATATCTATCATGTCTTGATGTCTCATTTCCCTCATCACTTGTAACTTACTTAAGTTCATCAACTTATCTGTATTAGGGTATTTCCCATCCTAATACTTTATGCACCAGTTCATTACCTTTATCATGTAATGTATTGGTCATAAGTCACTCATTTGAATTATTCAACCATTATCAATAATATGGACTCATCTCGGGTTAAGGCATTATTGATATAAGGTTATCCATTATCAACCACTTTATCGGTTTCACCTACCAATATATTATTCACTATTCCATTATTAGGAATAGGGCTTCCCCTCTTTATCAATTAGGGTTTTACATAACATTACCCTATATTAGGGTTTCACATAACATCACCCCATATTAGGGTTTCACAACCCATTACCCAAAATTAGGGTTAGGGTTTCTCATCTTTATCAATTAGTTAGGGTTAAGGAATGGCTCTGGACTCTAGAGCGATTCAGCAGGTGACTCAGGAGGCGATTGTGAAGCCGACGGTAGTGTCAATCCTTGATGTCAATCCTGTAGGCGAGGTGGTGCAAATCAATGCAGAGAGGCCTAAGGACCCAGGCAAGGCGGGAGAGCAGGGGAGCATCTCTTCAGTTCGGGTGGTGGCAGAGACCAGATCATGGGTGGACATCATCTCTAACAAGTAAAACCAGGGGACGGACCTTCTTGAGAAGAAGAAGATTCAACTGACGGAAGGGAAACTCCTCTACTCCAAATCGATTACTGAAAGAAATCTTAGTAGATGGGGGAGAATGGCGGTAGGCTACATTGTAGGGATGATGTCGCATTGGTCATCTTTAGTCAAATACTTGGCTCACATATGGAATTTGAAAGGTTCTCTTGAAATCAGGTCTAGAGCGAAGGGATATTTCATTCTAATGTTCTCTAATGATGATGATCTACAAACGGTGCCGGATGGAGGTCCATGGTTCATTGTGGGAAGGTCAATGTTGCTTAAGAAGTGGGAGCACAGAGAACCGATGGAGAAATTAAAGTTGTCGGAACTTCCAATCTAAGTGAAGATACACGACTTACCATTAAAACTCTAGGATGATGAGATGTTTGCTTATATTGGATCGTTCCTGGGGAAACCACTGAGGGTGGATAAATTGACTGCAGAGTTCACGAGACTGGAGATTGCAAAACTTCAGGTATTAATTCCGTCTGACTTCTCCTTTCCTAAGGAACTAGATATCCAAAGTGATGATGGACATGTAAATAAGATCCTTTTTTAATATGAATGGGTGTCGGTGAAATGCTCAGAATGTGGAATGTATGGGCATGAATCTAGACTATGCAATACAAAGAACAAAAGGAATGTTGGTCCCAATGAAGGCAGGAAGGCAGAGAAACGTGTGTGGTTGCCTAAAGCTAAAACTGTAGAGAATACTGAAGAAGAAGTGGATGTTTTCATTGATGTTGTTGAGGTTATCAGTAGTGGGAATGCAACTCATGACAGTCAGAACACAGAGGGGGCGGATGGAGATATACCAGATGTCACAACTACTGCTACTGAGATTAAAAGGTTGAAAGAAAATTCCCATGTGATCCAGGTTACTCCTTCTCCTTCTCCGGAATGGGAAATACATAAGAGAAAATCAAAGTCTCCTCCAAGAGTATTACCTAAGCCGGTATCTGGGGTTAAAAATATTCTTATGTCACCTAATAAGTTCTCACTTCTTGCAAATTTTAGTGAGGGTGATCAGTCTGATGGAAGTGCTCTTACTCCTCCTGATATGTTGTCTAATGGATAAACCCCTTTCAATAATTTCTTGGAATGTGAGAGGTAGTCATAACAAGATCTCTCGCATCCATAAGGAGATAGCCAAAAATAAAGAAGATATATATGTCATTCTGGAATCCAGAACTAATAAGGTGGATTTTGACTCAATGGTTAATTCTAACTGGTATGGTGCTAGCTATGTGTCGAATGCTGACTTTTATTCATATACACGTATTATCATTCTTTGGAGGGACCCTCATATTAGTATGAACAAAATTTTGGATAACGAATAACGGATACACTGTGAAGTTTCTATTAATAGTGTTGGGATAAGTTTCTTTCTCTCAGTTGTGTACGGTACAAATGGAGATGCTGATAGAAATGTGCTCTGGAACTCTCTAAATTCTATTAGTTTGACTATGGCTGGTGCTTGGTGTGTTTTGGGAGACTTTAATGCAGTCAGGTTCAATAATGAAAGGATTGGGAAACAACCACCTTCGGAAAAAAGCATGGAGGAGTTTAATCAATCGATGGAAGTCACTAGCCTGATGGAGGTTAATGCCAAGGGGCCTTTCTTCACTTGGGATAGTCACATTAGGCATGGTATTAGCACCTATTCGAAGATCGATAGAGATTTCTATAACCTGGATCTTTTGAGATTGTTTCCTTCTCTCTAGAGTGTAGTTGTTCCTAACTGTGTCAGTGACCACTGTCTGCTTACTGTTTATCTCCATACTTCTATGAAAAGAGGCAGTCCTTTTCATTTTATAAATGCCTGGGTGAGGAAAACTGATTTCAATGATGTTGTCAAAAAAGCTTGGTTAAGTGTTCAGCCTATTGGTTCCCCTATGTTTAGGGTGTATCAGAAACTCCAAGTTGTAAGGAAATCTCTTATAAAAGGGAACAGGAACAATGTTGGTAATTACACTTCCAAGTTTAAATAATCTAAAGTTAAATTGGCTGATCTGTTGGTTCAGTTGGGGATGTGTCCATATGATGTTGGTATACATAAAGCTATTGCTCAGGCCATAGATGATGTTAGTAAAGTTATTATTGAAGAAGAGTCATTTCTTAGGAAGAAATCAAGGGTTCTATGGCTTAAGGAAGGTGACATTAATTCTTCCTTCTTTTATGCTTCACTTAAAACAAGGAGAATTTATAACAGTATGTATGCCCTCCATGATGATGACGACAAAGCTTTTGTTGAACCAGCTGCTATCTCTGAACAGGTCGTTGGCTACTATAACTCTCTTTATAATTCGACCAGTACTGATTATGTGTCTTGGAAGGAGGAATGGAATCTTCCCTGTCTTACTGTTACCCAATTTGATTTACTCAGAAGTAAAGTTACAAGGAAAGAAATTGATACGATTATTAGTAAATTGGATGTGGATAAAGTGCCAGGTCCCAATGGTTTTAATGGCATGTTCTTTAAATCTTGTTGTTTGTTGATTGGAGATGAAGTATCGAAGGTGATTCTCTGTTTTTTTTTAGTCTGGTAAACTGTTGAAAGAATGCAACGCGTCTTTCATCACCCTCATTCCCAAGGTGTCTGGTGCTACAAAGTTGAAAGACTTTCGACCCATTTCACTATGCAACGTGATCTTTAAGACCATAACAAAGATTTTGGCCAATCGTTTAAGTGAGGTCTGCCCTTCTTTGATTGACAAAAACTAGGTGGCCTTCATCAAAGGTAGGAATATTGGTGATGTTGTCCTTTTAGCAAACAAATTGTTTAGTAATTTTACAAATTCCTCAAGCCAACCTCTTTTATGTGTTAAAGCTGATCTTTCTAAGGCTTACGACATTGTAAGGAGAGATTACATTCTTTTCCTCATGCAAAGGATGGGTTTCCCTATGTGTTGGTTGAGATGGATTCAAGTATGTTTTGAGTCTGCCTCATTTCACGTTCTTATAAACGGTTCCCCCTTTGATAGATTCAATGCTTCAAATGGAGTGAGGCAGGGGGATCCCTTAGCCCCTTACTTATTTGTGATAGCTATGCAAGGTTTTTCTTCTATTGTTAATGCCTATGTCAAGAATGGGACTATCACTCCAGTGATGGCTTCTAGTAGTTTTGGTACCTCTCACGTCATCTTTGCTGATGACCTCCTGTTGTTCTCTAAAGCTGATGCCTCAAATGCTAAAGCGTGGACATTATTTTCAAGATCTTTGGTATGGTTTCAGGTTTTCATCTAAATAATCTCAAAAGCCACGTTTTTATCAGTAAGAATGTTGTTGAGTTAGCTGATGACATTTCTAATATCCTGAATATTGAAGAAGCTTGACTCGTGGAAGGGTAATCTTTTGTCCACTGTAGGGAGAGTGGAGTTAGTCATATCGACTCTATCAACCTATCATATGTTTTGGTCCTTTGTGTTTCCTTTACCTAAGTCTGTTATACTGGATATTGAAAAAGTTATGAGAGACTTTATTTGGAGGGATACGGAGAACCAAAAGCACATGCATATTATTCCTTGGGATATGATTTGCATACCCAAAATTGAAGGAGGTCTTGGTATTAGGAAGGTGGAAGATTGGTCGAAGTCTGGGCTTCTTAAAAACCTGTGGGATATTGTAAATAAGAAGGAGTCACTTTGGGTCAAGTGGTTACATGAAAAGTACATAAGAGAGGATTCTTTTTGGTCTTCCATTCCCAAAGCTAATTCTTCATGGATGTGGAGAAGGCTTTTGGGAATGAGAGGAAGGCTGAAAGCAAACGTCAATTTTTGTGCTGGTAATGGAGACAGGTTCCTTCTCTGAAAGGATCACTGGTTACCTTGCAAAAAATCTCTTCTAGAGGTATGTGATAATCATCTTGTCTTAGGACTGGGTAAAGGTATGAATTGTAAGATAAGTGTGTGTACTAATAATGGTGTGTGGAAATGTCCTGATATCAGGGGTGGGCATATAGTTCAGATGCATCTGGATAGTATTGGGAAGCCTATCAGTTGTGATGACCATATCAAACACAAAGATAAAGTATCTTTCAGTTTAAGAGATGGTTGGAATGTTGTTAAGAGTAAAACATCCTACTGAGGACTGGGCGAGCTGGGTTTGGAAGGGGAAATAACCTAAAAAGATGTATGTTCTTCTCTGGAAATGCTTCTTGAATAAAATTTCCACTCTTTCATATCTGAAAAGAGTTGGCTACTCTCTTGCCTCTAGATGCATTCTATGCAAGGAACAAGAGGAAATTACTGAGCATCTATTCTTCAGCTGTCGATTTAGTCGTTTCATTTGGGGAAAGTTTGTTGTTCAGTTGGGTATTATGCCTAATTAATTTCGTGATCTCCTGAGCTTCAAAGGAGAGAGGAAGATAACGACCTTCTTTGTGATCTACAATGTCTGGCTTCACAGGCATTTTTGTCATTTTGGTGGTCCGGTGAAGTCAGCTGAAGATATTTAGAGTAGAACTTGGAATGATGCGAAGATCTTCAGTTAATATCTACCTTAGTGGTTACTTGTATAGTTTTGTTTTCTTTCCTTTTTTTTTTGGTTGGTCCCTTCTCAGAACCTTCCCTTTGTCTGTGTAATTATATTTTTTGCAGTATAATAGAGTAACACGCTGGGTTCAAAAAAAAAATTAGTTAGGGTTTTATGATTGTCTCATTAATCCAAACCTTAAGTTAGTGCTTCCACATATTTTGGAGCACATAGCATTATTAAAATATTAAATCATACTTATCATTGTTCCATGTACTAGGAAAACACATCACCATCATACAATATTCAATTGACTTATCCTTTCACTAAGTACATGCACCTTCACTTATTATAGTGTATTGGATTTATTACTTTCATAGGCATTGAGTAATAATCATTCTAATTATACCAATCACCTAAGTACTTTAGAGGTACTTTCATTGAAATCAATCTTGAGATACTCTTCAACCATTTATGGGGTTATTTGTACTTACATGGATTGAATCAATTAGACCTTTAAATGATCTTGGACCAATTGCACCCTCAAACAGTCTTGAAATTACTTGACCTCCAAACGGTCTTGAGGTCACTTGACCTTCAAATGGTCTTGAAATTACTTGACCTCCAAATGGTCTTGAGGTCACTTGACCTTCAAACGGTCTTGAAGACTGTTAGACCCTAAACGGTCTTGGTCTAAAACCTCAAATGGTTTGAAGACCGTTAGACCCCCAAACAGTCTTGAACCCTTTACTCATCAAACTGTTTTGAAGACCGTTAGACCCTCAAATGGTCTTGGTCTACACCTTCAAACGGTCTTAAGACCGTTAGACCATCAAACGGTCTTGGTCTCAAAATCCCTAAACGGTCTTGATCCTTAACACCTCAAACGGTTTTGAAACCGTTTCAACTCAAGACCATCAAATGGTTTGATGATTGGTTAACCCTAAATGGTTTGAGACCCTTTGATCCTCAAACGGTTTGGGACCGTTTTGTCCTCAAATGGTCTAAGACCATTTGGTCAATTCAGCTTGAAACCGTTTAAACCTAAATTAGGGTTTTGTCATCCATTGATCTAGGGTTTTGAAATCAATTGAGTTGGGGTTCTGAAATCAATTGAATTTGATTATTTGAATTCATTAGATCATGAAACCATTTGATCCTTGAATCCATTAAAACCATTTGGTCTCTAAATGGTTTTGAAACTTTTTGACAACTAAATTGTTTTGAAATCGATTGGTCACTAAACGGTTTTGAAACTGTTTGACCAACACAAAAATTGAAATCGTTTGCTCATGATATTTCTTGAGGTGTGTGCTAAGGTGATGTCATCATCATCAAACTCTAGACCTCTGATTTCTACTGCCATATATATGATAATTTCAGCAATTATTCAAGTAGCAAATAAAAGATCAACATATGATGAAGAATTGAAATCAATAATAACATTGATGGGTTCAAGTTATATAACCTGCCTTCAAAGTAGCTTCAAAGCTTCAAGATTCACGTCTCTAATGGTGAATGAGGCTCCTTCAACTATTCAAGGCTCGTTTCCAAGTATTTGGATGAGAAAGATGGCCAAGGTTGAGCATTGGTTGGAGGAAGGAAGAAAATCAATGTTGAAATCTAATTCCAACCATCAATTCAAGGTTGAAAAAGATCATGGATCTTACCTTCAGCTTGGGGAACGTTTTCCTCTTGTTCCTAAGCTCCTTGGTTGTCGGCAAAAGCAAGGGAATAAAGTGGTTTGCAAAATGGCCTTTCAAGTAAGGAGAAAATGGAGTATATGTAATTGATTTTCTAGGAGAGAGAAAGTAGAAGAAAATCCATCCACTGTCTTTGCCACATGCCCCCTCCCTTCATTGCCTCCGAAGCCAAATCCCTTCATCCTCAAAATTCTCTCGTTTATCCTTGAATTAAAAGCAACCACTTTAAGCACCTTAATTAATAGAATACTATTATCCATTTTTAGTGGACATTACTTTTTAATTAACAAATGTGAGTGGATTTATTCACCTACTTAGGATATTTCGATGCAAATAAAGGCATTCAGATGTCCTTGCATTATAGGATTTCAAACACAACCTTATTAATTGATGGGCACTTCAATTAATATATTTATTTTTTCTACAAAATAAATTAGGGTTTTAATTATTTATAAATCTTGATTGTTTTATTATCAAGATTATCTCTCCTCAAAAGTAATTCAAACAAGACACCCTTTTCTTTTTATTTTCTCTAAATGATACCAAGAAACAATAGGGACATAATAGAGGTGGTATTTTACATATCCAACCCTAGATTTTGGGTAATTTGCAAATTACACCAAAACTAGCATTCAATACACAAGCATTGCTCAAACAAGCTCCTTCTTAGAACATAGACTTGTGGAAGCCATACCTCAGCATCATTCTCATTCTTATGATGCTATAACACTTGTGGAACATTTATCATATAACATTTGCAAGGTAACTCCTTAAATTGGGTAAATTGCACTTTAGTCCAAAACAAGCAAATATTGCTTCAACATTATTCAAATAGGACCAAAATTGAAACATAAGCTCTCCTTTAGTATTAATTACTTTACAAAGGATAAAGACAAGAATATAAATGACTACTTAAGAAAAACTTTTAGGGTTAAGGCTTAACCCAGGTCAAGGATGTTACAAGAAGGGTTTGAGATTTTCCATATATTTGTCATGCTAAGAGGTCCTTGGAGTCAGTAGTTAGTGCTTATATGATCGATCTGAGATTTTGGCTTGAAAGCCTTGAGGTTTTATGTTGCTTATGTATAGTTTTGGCAAAGCAACGGTTGTATGTAATCCTCGAGAAGAGATGGTACATGGTATGTACTTTGTGGACCAGAATATATATATAGTACCTTGGTCCTCTTTATAAGATTTTCCAGGAATTTTATCCCTTTGCAAAAAGGTTTTGATTTTTAGTGATTTTTGTTAATCCGCTGCTAATATTTTCTTCTGCACTCATCATTATCCGATGTTTGGTGTCTGTCATGACAACAATCTAGTCTTGTGTGCCATTGTTGTCTATCTACCTTCCACAAGGACATCCGACTAGGGACATAATAAGAATGTACAAACTCTTATCATCTGTATGATCTCATTGTTTAGGTCCTTAACCTAAAAGCATACGTCATTGAGTATTGTCATTCTCTAGTCATTCGATATGTTCTATCATTATCTCATATGACTGAACCAAAAAGAATTGGAAGCTTGCCGTTGATGTTTATCAAATCAATCTTAATGTACCCCACCAATCATCCCATGATTGGCACTCAGGGCATACATACCAACAAGTATTTGCTTTGAAAATAGGTTCTTGGAGCACATGATAAAGACAAGAGAATTTTAAAGCATAAAAAAATAATGGTGACTTTGATAATTATTATACAACTGAAATATGAGATAATATGCAAGTTTCCAAAAGAAAATAAGATATGTGGTATTTCAGATAATTAAAATAGTAATCATCTAGCAGTGAATGGCAACATAAGGTTTTATGCATCAAACAAGAATGTTGTGGCCTAAATTTTCATATAATTGAAGATAATAAAAAATGGAAGAGAATTCTAGAATTTGAGGAAAAAAGGACCTTCCTTATGATATGTGTAATTAATTTAAGGATTTACTAAAAGAGAAAGAATCGATTTTTTAACTAATTTGATTTAATCCCAAAAATTGTATTTAGATTGGGAAAGATGTTTAGGAGTTTCCCACCAAGTTTCATAGGAAAAGGATTTTTCTAGTGGTCTCTAGGAAATTGATAAGAAAGAGGGAGTTTATTGCAATAAATACATGTTTTCTATTTTTGGGAACCCATTCAATAGACTGACTATAGAGTTGACTGGAAGCATCCCTTTTATATGTCATAATTCACCACAATCATAGGATCAGCATCAGATGGTGGTTAAGTCGTCATCCACCTCCTTCTCAAATGGGAAACTCGGCTATAGTAAATGGTTTCCTCTTTAATCTCCCTCTCTCTCTCTGAACCATGCCCACACATGGACCACTTCCTTTGATTTTGGGAGGTTAAATGGATCCTACCTACCCCTTATTTCCATGGTTTTCATGTGATATTAGGTTTTCCCCAAATCCTTGTAGGATCTGGAATCACATTGACGACAATGAACACTCTGGTCATGCTTTACCTTAAAAGGCCACACATGTCTGTGAATCCAGAGGCACGACCATATCCAAGTGTCTTATGTTTGTGGTTTAGATGGATCTGGCCAGTTTCACCCTCTTCTACCCAGTGTCATTTCCTGACTCCAAGATAGTCATTTCCTAGAGCTCCTAACTATTCCAAGGCATAGTGAACATGGTGAGGAACCTACATGGTCTTTTGGGTTTTCCCAATTCACTCTCAACCAACTACAACATCTTAGTAAGGACCTAGATGACCTTGTGAACCTATTTCTAGCAAGATGATTGTCATCTTGATGTGCCCAACAAGGGTGGACTCAGGCACCAACTAAGAACATTCTGAGTCTAGGAAGGCCAGTTGGAACTTCCTGAACTCTTACATATTTCTACAGAAGACAGAAAAGGGAAGTCAACTATCAAGTTGACCAGCCATGGTAAGTCCTCCATGTCTCAAGGTAGGATATGATGGAGGGAAGAAGTACCCTCCAGCCCCAAGTGCGTAGGTTCCAAACCTACAGGCCTAGAGGCAAAAGAGTCCTTGTACTCTCTAGCTTAGGTTGCAACCTGAGCGAGCCACCTGCTAAGGTGGATACTGCCAATTGTCCTAGCCCAATCCCTATGAAATAAGGTAAGCACTCACTTTTTCTAACATGGCCATCTCTAATTGGCCAATAAATGTTTCACCTTGCAAAAATTGTAGAAATTAAATGGTAGATCTGATGGTAATTAAATTGTAAATGGTTTTGATCAGAAAAGTGAAAGGAACACAAATAAAATATATTTGAGACCAAAATCAGATCCTGATTCGAAATGTTAGTGCTAACAGGTGTTAAAGTAGTGAATAGGTTGTTAATCATGTTAAATATAATTCTTTGAGATGTAAGCTAATAATGCGGAATTTAATGGCTATTTAACATGATTATGACCATAATGATGATACTTAGGATTTATAATGTAAATAATCATGCATATGAAGAATTAGGGTTGAAGATCTGAACTTGCTATGTTGTTAATGAACTTAATGTAATCTAAGTGTTCCTAATAAAAGGATATGATGGATATAATGATTAGGGTTTAGAACCTAATCTTCTTTATCATTAGAATCTTAAGTTGCAAAATCTATCATAGTTTCTCCTAATGACATAAAAGGCGTAACTTGATAATTAGGGTTGCAAATAATGTGTAACACCCTGAGTTTCTTATCACATGAGAGAAAGCAAAAAAAAATCAACTGGGAGTGTCACAAACATGATATACATAACATTAATAATACATAAAAACCATTACATATTGTATATCAAATCAATTCTCACTATATTCTCCGAAAAAAACTTACTTACATCAAACTTGATCATAAAGTCTATATATATGATACTAAAACCTACATTACGTATTAATATCTTGGAGTTTTTGTTGCATCAACATGTCATGACTGTCTTCTGAAGTTACTTTACATGCAGTCATCTCGTCCTCAACCATGCACAAAGGGAAACCTAGGTTAGAGTAAGTGGCATTGAAATTCATATACTATAACTAAAAGCTAAACTAATATTTGAAAGTTGTAAACTTATATTTAATCAATGAGTCTTTTATTTACAACTTTTATCTTTTTGTGGCCACCATTATATGATAATCCTCCTAAATTGGCTTATCTACGCCCTGAAATGGTATAGAAGTACCTCTGAATTGGCACTACATGCTTCTGAATGACACTGAGGTGTCTCTGAATTGGTGTCAGTACACCCTAAATTGGTACCAAAGTACTTCTGAATTGGATTAAACACTACTCTGTATTGGCAACATATGCCTATGAATCGTCTCGGAATTAATTGAATTAGGACTTATCATATAATCTCTTATGTGAAGATTCTGACTTAATTATCTTATATCTGAACTTATTGAATTCTATATATGAACTTATTTTATACTAAAACTGAATATGGATAACTGAACATGTATTGAATTTTGAAAGTTAATATTCTTATAAACTGAATTGATCTTGTTTAGAAGTTCTTAATATATAATATTCTTATAAACTGAATTGATCTTGTTTAGAAGTTCTTAATATACTGAACATAACTTAATATGATACTTCATTCAAATGTAGGAAATCTGAAATATGAATCTAAAAGCTTAAGAAAATGAGATGTACTGAATGTATGAAAACCTTAAGTATCTGAAGAATAGCTTAAATATGTAAAATAAAAATCTGATATTCTCACAAAATAACTCCATTTAAATAGAGTCTAATTACTAAAACCATAACAAGAGATGAGATAAACATTAGTCATTGAATGTATAAAAGTAACTCAATCTCTAAGTTACTTTGCAAAATGTATAGGTTGAATCATAATAATATTGAAATTCAATGGACATGGCCCACTTACCTTGTTTGAGGTCCTCAATGTAGTCCAAGTTCTTTTGTTCACAATGTTTACATGGACATCAACATCAACACATGTCTATAAGTCCATGTATATTTTCCTTCATTTCTAATTCTCAAATCCCAACATCCTAACCATATATACCAACTTAGGGTTCTAATGTAACTAAAACCAACTCTGATTTAAAAGATATTTAATGTCTAAACACTAAATTAAACTTAGTTCAGATATTATATAGCATACATATACTGATATATCCATATTAACCAAAAGGAATCAAATGCCATAATATATGAATATATGCATCATATACCAAGAGTACACCTAAAAAATACTCACATATATTGCTTTTACTGGCTTAGTTATAAAAATAAATGAAAATGTGATTAAAATTGTTATCCAAAATAAATATGCATATAAACTACATATTGTCTCTCAAATAATCATTATTCATCTCCACATGTTGTCTCTCAAATAATCATTATTCATCTTATATAATGGCCCCTTAGACCCAAAAATTAAATATTAATGCAAGTATACATCAAACTCCTTCAAATCTTTACAAGTAGTAAGGATTTTGTAAATTAAGGTTTAGATAAAATTCTTATATCATTTCATTGTCAAACAAAGGGTGAATTTCCTAAATACACTTATTTTGATTCATATTAAAAACATAGATAAGACTTCAAATTAGATAGGTCAGACTTTAGAATCTTGTTGAACATCTCAAAATACACATTAGGTCAAATATATATTAATTTTGAAAGTTGTTTGCTATTTTATTACCCAATACATTGAAATATCATATCTTTTAGTAGTCAAAATATAATAATGATCAAACATCTAAAACACAATCTGAATGTATTTTTATAAGATACTAGATAATGTTAGCTTTCAATAGATATCTTCTTTTCTGAAAATAGTGTCTTAAATCCCAAGATGTAAATTTGAAAGAATTACCCTATTGAAGTGATGATGGTTGCCCAAATGAGATCCAAGAGCTGAGAGGAATAGTGATCGCAACTTCATCCCAGGTGGATTGGGCGAGACCTGCATCTCCTTCACCCATTGAGAAGGGGAGTGGTCTTCTCCATGGTTTTGTCCTTGTCCATGTCGTCATTTGTACGCAACTAATCCATGCATGGAGACCACCAATGAGCTTCCAACATCTCCGAGTGGCTACCCTGGCTAGTGGGGTGCATCCTATGGGCACGTCCATGCCATGGATGAAGATTCTCGGACCCTTGCTGCTAAGTGTCACTACTGATAAACCACCATTGCTCATCTAGCCCACTTCCCGAATCTTCTATGCTCCCGCTCATGCTCCCTCACCAAAACCCTAGAATCAGCTTCAAACCACTCACTGTTTTTGAAATCAAGGGCTTTTATAGCCTCTTCTCTATTAGATCTTGGGTGATATCCCATCCTCCATGGACTTACACCCTATTGAATAGGCATCACGGTACTTCAAATCACGTGACTCATTTTTATTTTTATTTTTATGTTTCTTCTTTTGTTTGATAAAAGTCCAAATCAAAGAAATATTTATATATCCCACCCCATAGCTCTTTTTTATCCCAAATTTTGGGGTAAATGCAATATTACCATCATCTTTACATGATCAAGATTCTAGGTGAAAACCAGTTGGATAGACACTCCACATATGTCTATTGAATAAATATAGGATAAATACTAACATAATTACTTAGGCCACTACATGTATCAAAATCATCTAAATCTTCTCCTTATCCATCTACTAAAAATATCTCGAATATTTTTCATGACACCAAAATACTACATTCCCAATTTTGTACTCCAAGGACCCATGTGACAACCACTATTGGCCTTATCAGGCTTGAATTTGGGTCCTAGGGCCAATGTCCCTTTTCTTGATCTCAAAAATGATTCATAAGATTAATCTTATACTTGATCATAAAATTAGACCTTTCAACATACATAATTTTTTAATTGAAGGTTCCTTATGGGACATTAGATGATTATGAATTTATACTTAATTTGAAAACCTAAACTAGGTCTAGGGCTCACAATCCATTAACCAGAGTCAGCATATACTCTCCATTATTCTACTTTGATTATCCATTCATATCATAAAATTAGATATCAAATCCTCATACTTCATGGATTACAAGGTAGTCCCAAATGCACAATAGGCCTCTCTCCATTCTTTCTCCCTTAAATCCAAATATCTTGAAAATTGGATAGAACCTTTTTTTATCAATGCTATATTGATTTCGTTGGTAACTTAATCATGTACGTTGTAGGTTCCAAAAACTAGCGGTGTGACATAATGTGTAATGTTTATTGATAACTTCAATAAAGTATTGTGTAATGGAACTAGGGTTTTTCCCTTATTTTTTATCCAAACTCGAAACCCTAGATTAGGACCCGAGTATGGTTCAGTTTGAATAATGTGATGGTGACACTTTAGGATTTACATACATGCAGATTAAATGTTGAATTGCTTGGATTCATATTTTCTTGCTTGATTGGATGATATGCTTAAAATATGACTGCATAATCTACATGGTTCTACATAGAGGTATGTGGTTACAATTATGACTACCCACAATATTGATTGTCGAGGTTTGTTAAGTGTTTCTTGAAGATTGATCAAATAAGTTGTTGGTTGTTTATTTACATTATGTGTAATTATAATTCCACTATGAATATCACATAAATAAAGATATCATATTCTAAACCCAAGGATTGCATGTATCAAGGGGTGATGCACAAGAGCCCTAGAGGGATAGTGGTCACACTCAAGATAGCATATCAAGTATGGGTCAGAATATGCAAAGAAAGTGTCAGATCTTATTTGTAAGTAATTAATTGATTATATGTTGTTATGTACTTGCACACCTTTGCATACACCCCAAGTACATAGTATATTTCTATATGTTGATCCGTTTTTTGTTTCACTCCATTTTAAGTAAATCCAATTTATGCCAAGATATAATGAATCAGATGAAACTAGTGGAAGGCATTAAAGCTAAATAATGGAGAAATAATATTTGAATTAATGGAAATTATATACTATTGTTTGTTTTTTGGTAAAGTCTGGATCCTTGGGAATTTTAGGTAATGGATATCAACTTTTTTATTCATTCCTTTTTGAAGGATCCTCAAAAGTTACATCATTATAAATATGGTGGGTTGACAAATTTCTAACATACGTATATTTCTAGGGTGTAAGTAAATAACATGCTCAAACTAGTGTCAACGACATAGTTCTCAACATATATAGATGCCATCTTTTATATATATAAGGATTATATCTAATGATTAGTATCACCCAAACTATTCAATTTCGGACCTAAATAAATATGTTTCTTAGTCATTTCCATTTTTATAGATGATAGAACTTAGGAACAAATTGGACTAAAGAACGGGGTGTTTACCTATTATGGTTGGGTTCCATGGATTTTTACTGGTGGTGGCTAAGTATACAAATATCTATTGATCTGAATATTGTCATATAGCTCTTAGATCATCGTCAAAGGTAGTTTGTGGATGCTATAATGTGGCTCAAGGAGGTACCATATGTGTCTATAGATTGGAAAGGTCACTAACAGTCGTCATTGAGGATTGGTTGCGCATCGAGCTGTTATAGGTTTCCCTTTCCTAACTTGTAGGTTTGCTAGAGTTGAGACTTTGGTCATCTCATATGGATCGGAGACCTGAGAAGAATAGAAGGGAATATTGGTGGTGGACATGCTAGTACCAACAACCATAGATCCTACTGGGAAACAAATTCGGGAGTAGGGGTGGTGATGTCACATGCTTTTGAATGATATGCAACTTTAGTCCATCCTTATATGTCATGTTGTAGAGTATGTAAGGGTTCATACTTACTTCAGTCATAATATGTCTATTCCTAGTGAGGTTATGGTGAGTAAAGTTGATGATAAGATTTGGTTGTAGGTCTATGTGTGATCAATTATGGATGGAGTCATAGGTATTATATAGGATGGGGGGAAATGTCTAGGGTTTGTTGTCTATTAGAGAGGAATAGGTGGTGATGTCCTCAACTGGTTCTAAGGAGGTTTCAATAGATAGCGAGAAGTGCAATGATGACTTTAATGACACTTCCCTTTTAGATCTACAGAGTTATGGTGACGGATATTAGGGCATGAAGTCACTACTTCAGATAATCTTTGCAGCAAGGAGCTTCAATGCAGAGGGGGTGTCTTCACTTCTAGTCCTAGGGTGGCTTCATCGAGGTGAACAACCTTGTCGTTCCTCTGTGTAACTGATAGACGGTGTGACCTGGGGAAGAAGGAGATGTTGTTCTTCGGTAATCAGATATAATTACTTATATTAAAAGTATTCATCTAGACCCCTATTTTCTTGTTACTTCAAATTTTCAAAATTTCTACAAAATGCCTCCAAAATTTATGAAAATTGAACCGCTCATTCTACTTCTATAAAATTTATTTACAAAAATGTTAACTAGATACTTTATGTCTTTAAAGTAGGTCATTAAATTTACCTTCATTAATAATTCAGTAATATAGATCTATGTTTCTTCTGAAGCCATTAGTTTGAATAGTAGGTGTATAATTGGAATACAAGTTCAAACCAAAGTATTCAAGCAACAAATTGCACCAAATAATGTCAAAGTGACTCATGAAGTAATTTTTGGGACTGGTTTGCAAATATTTGATCAAATGATGAGAAGGAATTCATTTAGACATGAAATTTTATTAGAGAATAATTATCATCAAAAGATATGGTGGTTGATTAACATAATTGAACCAGACTTGGAAGAAAGACGAACTTCAAATATACCCATATTAGCGGGAAAATATGAATTATAGCTTAATATATATTTAGTACTCCAAATTGAGTATGTTATAAGTTGGGACTAGTGGTGGTTTGTGGGGCCACTCGTTATTCCTGAAACTTTCCTACATCCTTAGGTAGTGGGGTCAACTTCACAGAAAGGTTCGAGTAACCAAGACTTGATAGTTAGGAATACAATTAAACAAAATACAATTAAATTGTATGTAATAAATCCATTCAATAATACCAACTAAGATCAATTTATCTCTTCTCTTCTTAAATTTATAGGGAAAAAATGTTACCCAAAGGAAATGATGTTTCACATGTTGTTTAATTGGACTATGACGGAACTACATTTGGAGTCAACTATGTCGTTTGACATTATTTGTTGTACTATTTTATCAATTGTATGTTATTGGCTCATTTTATGCATTTTTCTCTTGGTCAATTAGGGTGCATTATTTTGTAATACCACACTTTATCTCATCCTCTAGATCGACAAAGATCATAAAGTAACAATTTGTACATAACAATCGAAAGTTGTATATTTATATCCCAAACTCTACTAGGGGATTTAATTTGGTTGCTTTATCCTAAAATTTGATATATAAAGAGTAGTTGTGAATTCATGGTACTATTTGACTTCAACCATTTTTAATGAAATCATAACTAAGTAAATATGGTACTACATTATAACATAACTGAATAGGGTCTAGAAGAAGAGAGAATTCATCTATGAGCCCATGTTTGGGTATATTACAACACTCCACCCATTAAAGAGGATTCGGCCCTAAAATTAACCTACTCATAACCTAGATCTCATCTATATATGACATCTACAAATCATAATTTTTTGTGGTACTAACTAATTTATTAATTGTGGTAGGATTCATTAAGACATGTTTTTTATTTCATTTTTTTACTTGACTTTAAAAAAGGAAATGATGTAAATTGACTATGTTTATCGTATATTAAATTGTGTAACTTAATCCCTATGACCTTATAATGAGTTTGTGCATAAGGTCATGAAGATCAATTTTATTATTTTCTTAGTTATTTACATCTTTCATTTCCCAATTTAAATTATCAACCAATTAGATTCACGCTACATAGACATGTGCCTTACTATGATGAGTATTTCTCGTATTGATTTTATTTTAGGTTATCCAGTAAATGTATATTGTTTCCATCATAGAAAGGGTTAGTTACCCTAATTTAGGGAAATTATTCAAGGGTAAACCACTGCATGTATTATTGAGTTGAGTCAATCCTAAAGCCAAAATACTCTACTATACTACAAAGATGCAAAACTCCACTTCTAAAAAGAACTAGCCCATCAGTAAATTAACCACTAAAAGGGTATAACGACGTAGATCAACTAAGTCATATGTATCGTGAACTTATAAATTATTGTTTGACTCTTAGATCTAGGGTTTTAGGGTTAGCATTAGTAGACAAAATTGAAGGATCCTTTCTAACCCAAAACTTCATATTGTGGTGACTTGGTTCATGAAAGCATTGATAAAATTAGGGAAACATTTGTTTAAACATATACTATAATAACGATAATAAATTTAAAGGTGAAACCTTTGTGATTTGAAGCTGAGAAATGGTGCCAAAATCAATATTAGAACCCAGTCAGCCACTTTACACGAAAAATCATTCTACTGAGAGAGTCTAAACCTCCAAGTGTTGAGAAGCTGACACCACCTCTAACTTATATCATAGGTGATGGGAATAAAGAATCACTAGAACATGATTTATACTTCTTTCATATCCTTATTGGTTATTTCACACATGGTTAAGAACATCACCTTAAATATACTCAATCCTATCATGGAATACATAACCCTCCACCAGGGATATTGGGAAGTCCTCAGGTCATCCAACTATCTTATGTAGAAATGAAGGTTTATAAGACCATGAAAACTATAATGCAATCCAATACTTGATCTTATTAGGTGTTATATATCATATGCGATGATGGAAATATTTGGATATCCCACCTACTGTATGAAGGCTATATGGATGAATTCAATACATATAATATTTCTCACTAAACTATAATGTATGAGAAAATGATAAATCAAGTGAGATACTATTCATCCTCCCAGGGTAAGCGATTTAGGCAGAATTGTAGAGAAGTACTCCATGATGAATGCAAGGACTGCCTAATTGTAACAAATAAATACTCTAAAACTCCATTTGAATTTCAACATTTTTTATCCATGAATTCCCAATTCTCCACATAGACATAGTCATGACATGTTTGGAAGGCAATAAAGGAAAGTGTTTTAGGTGGGAACTAGGGTTAAGGGTAACTATGAGTGTTCAAGGCAACCCTACACACCATAAGGGTTGAACTAAATTTCCCATGTAGTTGAAGTAATTTGTAGAAGAGTATTTATTATGTAGGGGAATTTCTGCCATCACCGAGAGGGTAATGCTATCTAGAGTATCCAAATTTGAGTCTCATCCATAAAACTATTTTTTAGCAATAATTACCATATTAGATAGGCATTGTAATCCTACTTGGTATTCCATGACTCAACAATAGGTACTTGACAACCAATATGTAGTTATCTAATTAGTTATTAGAGAATAACTTGAATTAGTCAAGTTATCTGACTACTCAAGCTCCAATACCAAATTATAAGGAGTGGGACCTAGAAGAAGATCCTCTTCTCACTATATTGAGGAATAAAACCATCCATGTTCCAAACATACTATAATGGATGAATGCAAGGAGCTATTTTATTACATTTCCCATATGGTATGTAACATAGAGAAAAAAGATTAATAGTTAGTAGACATATAGCTATTTACAAAGTTACAAGATATCTCACGTACAATTGTTCCTCACCTTAAAGGCGGCACTATAAAATAATAGGTTGTTTCTAATTACACACAAGACCTGTTATAAAGGGAAAAGTGTCCATCCCAAGCTATCTTCATGTCCACATCATGCATTTGATATTCCTAAATTGATGTCTTCTAAATAACCTACACCTGGGTGGTTAGGCAACAACATCCAAAAAAAGATAACAAAAGGGTATGCATAAAAATATTGGTATATTGCATAAATCAATATTTAGGCATTATATAGGATTACAATTTACATGTGTTGATCATGATTAAACACATTACATATACTTTTGAGTGAGTTTTTTTCTAATTACAATTATATGAATATTCCATGTGTTATATTATTTGGTCCATTACCCTAACATGTTTAATCTATACCTAATTACATGAGTTGGTACATAACCACATAGTATAGCATGAAGTACTATTGTCAATAATGACTATAAACAATATATAACCAAATTTGTTCTTATTGGATTGAACATGTATTAGTATTTCTTATTTCATAATATTAGTCCTATCTTCTTAATATACTCAACTCATAAGTTCTACAATCCAAGTAGCCTTTTCATGAAGAATAGAAAAAGAATCTAAACCCAATAATAAATCTAGATCTCCATCACATGAAACATTTAACATTATGCATAGTACAAAAAATTACAAAAAGGGACAAATAAAGTAAATATGGTAAGACATATAGATTTGTGTTCTACACATCCTTGATTTTGAGATAATGGTCAGAGAAGAAAGCTATGTAATCAATATCTCCCTTCAAGATAATATCAAACATGATATCCCAAAATGGCATGTCCAGTACATTTGACACATGTAAACCAACACGTATCCAACCATAAGTATTTATAAAACTATAAAACATTTACTAATTGTCCTTTTACCCACATAATTAACTATGTTAGTGGTATTCCAAGGTATTTATCATTCATTAATATGCACAGTTCCCCCATATACCTTTTCAATTGGAGGAGATTGGTTGGGTATATATGTTATCCATATTAGAAAGTAAAATAATTTCAATAATACGAACCAACACACACAAAACTAGTCTCGGATAATCATTTATCCACCACACGATAAAAGTGTGACAAAGTAGTGTAATTCAACATAATAGTAAATTAACATTTAAAAATATCTAAGTAACTATTAATTTAAAGTATATCTTCAATAAGTAATCAACTATAGGGATAATACAAAGCCAATCAATAATATTGATACAATCAAATACTATCCATGTATTTACCAAATTATGCATTCTTTTCTTTCCTAATAATATTATGCAACCTGCTAAAGAGAAATCATTGTGTTGATGTCTGATATTATCTCTTTCTTCATAACTTATTATGCATTTGCATCCTTAATCTTGATTTCTTATTATTATCAATTGTTGAATGTGATTCACTTGTCATGTCAAGCTTATTAATATCTAAAACATTGACGCACACCTAATTGAGCATCAACCTCAATTTGATGCATTAGGTTTAAGGGTGTCTAAACAATGTAAAGAAGTGAGTATTAAGCTTGCTATAGTTAAATTAGTGGAACAATAAAAAGGTTTTCATGAATTCAACATGTAGGTAAAGCATATGTAAAGCTCTATTAGATATTTTTCTCACTCTCAATCATTTCCTTGAGGATGGATTTATAAGTTTTCTCATCTCCCTACCCCACAGGCATGCCTTTAATACCCCTCCTAGCCTTTTTCTTGTTGGCAGGTTAGTAGTAGACTATAGAATCATCACTCTACATGGATATTATATTTTCATTGCTTTTTTCACTTTATAACAATGAGGGCATTCCTTTTATTTGTGTTTGAATCTCTTTTTAGAGGGCTTAAGTCTTAGGATCTTTAGTTTTCTTGAAGGTATATACTTGATTTATTGATGGTGCTTCTTATGATAGTGTAAGAAGGTTGCATTGCCTACATCTATTGTATTCATACATATATCTCTTGAAAGCTATCTTGGTCAAGGTTCGTAAATGAGACAAAACTCTAATATAGGAGAAATAGAATTTTAAAGTTTTTGTCACCTTAGCTCTCTTAGACATGAGTATAATATTTTGTTATCTTCATTTAAATGTAAATGGATTTTCTATAGATGCATGTGAGTCAATATTTTAGTGAATCAACCATTACTTATGGAATCACTTAGTTATAATTATTTAAATTATGTCACTTTAGTGAGTGGATACCTGATTGCATTTTTCATTAAACAAGGAATCTCAATTTACACCTAGGTTATGATACTTTTAGATGTATTTATTCCAAAGGAAAAGCATTGTAGGTCTTGTAAAGTGTTCCAAACCTGTTTGAACAATCCACCATACCTCAACCCCAACCCCATCTCAATTGTATAATATGGAAACTTTTTATGATTTATATTCCTTAGAAATATCAATATAGAAAACTTTCTCAAACAAAAATGATCATTGTGTAGCACTCTTCTAAAAAATATTTTTAGAAATAGCACACTTTGGTCTAAAATCACTATTTTATACATCATTTTATATGTTGTGGTTCAATAGCACCACAAATAGTGGCATTTTTATTTTATGTTACTTGTTTTGTTCAGAAAGTGAAAACATCATGTCTGAAGTTAAATACACCACCTCAAACAGGCATTTTAACCTTTATTAGACATTTTTATTATAAAAAAATAAAAATGCCAATGATTGTGATGCTTTTATACTTTGGATACGTAAAACACCATTTTAGTGGCTTTTTTTAGTGGTTGGTTCCACATCAATGTGTTTTTTTAAAGAAATAAACATTTCCTAAGAAATTTTATAGTGGTAATTGTTTTTCTATAAAAAGGTGTGTTAAAATTTTTTCCCTACATTAATTAATGTGAATGTGAGGGATTTTAAAGTATTTAGTGATTTTTACAAATGGGATGTGCCACTACAGTCCAACATTAGGAATACATTTTGTTATATATATACATATGTATGTATATATATAAATAATGTTTTGATTATTGTAGTTTATGTTTAAGTAATTTACCATCCTTCATTATTTTTAACACTGGCCGATAAACGCAAAGTCCATTTAACCTTCTAAATTCTCTTTTGTCATGAAATATGAGTCACATTTGAATGTCAAAACCAAACAGATGTCTAACTATGACATGAAGATCTTTTGTTTGTATCCTAGTTAACCATAATAAGGTTTACTAGATAAGACAGTGTGCATCTAGTTTCTAGGTTGGCAAATATAACAATGACCCTGTCACCTTAGAGTGATGAAACACTCATCTCATCCTTGGTAATTGTCAATATGACATTGCAAGAGATTGAATGGGAGGACATGTAGATCAATTAAATTGTCTTGCTCATAGATCATTTTGCACTCTTTGTCATGTACCCTCAACTTGTATTGTGTTGTGTGTTATTGTTATCTCATAAACCCTCGTAGAATCGTCTCAACCCACACTTTTTTTCTATGTGCACTTCTCCTTTTTGTAAGTTCATTAAATGCGTTTGAGCCATCTTTTCCTCAATAGATTGAATGAGAACACATTTACATATTCTACCACAAAGAAAATGATGTTGTTAAAAAAGCCTTCTTGGAAACTCTCCTAATGGCTAGTGTAATTCATGGTGTAATGGCTCAAAATGTGGATGAAAATCAAACTAGATGGATTTCAGGAACTTAATCCCCAAGTAGACGATGTTCAGAAACATATACAATAGTAGACAAGTTTGCAAGCCTTGGAGGGAAACAATGTCGCCACGTGTCCATTTTCAAGAAAAACACCATTGACCATAGTGTCCCTATTGTTGGGATTCCACTTGCCGAATTCAAAAAATAGAGACCAGATGGGCTATGGCCTCTCCTCTCTTGAAATTTGCATTCCTATCCTCTACAAAAATCAATTTTTGAATTTCAAAAAAAAATGTATTTATGTAAGGGTTGTGAGAAAGAATATTTTTATCATTCTCACCCCTAGCACAAGTATATAGTTATAGTTGTACTGCATTATTTCATGACTCACAATTTCATAAACATAAAAAATACATGGTAAAATACAGTGATTGAGGCCAAAGTATAAACCAAATAGATATGTAGTGTCCACCCTTTTCTCTTATAAATTGCATTTACCTCCCTATCTTGCAATCCTAATAATTCATTGAAAAATCATATCCTCTCCGCACTTTCACTTCTTTAACTCCTCTAAATTCAATTTTGGCATTTTTAACCTACGAATTGTGATATATATTTACAATATTCATTTACATAGTATACAAATGAGTAAATATATACATTAAGTAAGCTCACAGAAAGTTATGTGTGTCACTTCCTCTACTTAAGACAATACAAAATCATAACTCAATTACATTCCTTAGTAAGAGACGAATATTATAAAAATAAAATATTTACATGAAAAATAAATATATTTATGAAAATTGTGCTTGTACCATGTTAATAATTGTGCGAAAATTTTGTTCATTACACTCTCCCCATACATATAATATGAAATTACTAATTATATTACATTAATTGATTGATAGCTAATTATATAAAAGACAATTAATAGTAAAATATATTTTGAGTATATATCTAGTCGGTACTCTCCCCTCTTAGAAATGTAAGAATATATTTTGTAGAAGTATGATACTTGGTAGGTGATATAGTTTTATGACGAGTGATAAGGATCGAGGGGGAGGGGAAAGGTGCAGACTTTCAAGAAGAGAGTGTAGGGACAGCTGTTTGATAGAACGTCTGTAGGATATGCACTTTCTCATGGAATTATTTATTATAATGTAATTAGCTAGTCAACAATTTATGGTGTAACTAAAACATTATATGGTTCCATATAATTCTTTTAGTTTTATGTAATCCATTAGTCATGAACTAGGGGTCATTTGGCTGCCAATTTTCAGAACATAGATACTTATATGCAGGTATGCGGCTTCGTTTCCAGGAAACCTGAGAAATTTTGTGGTCTCGGACAGCAGGTGATCACATAATAGAGCTGACGCAAGCCGACAGTTGACAGTACCACCGCACATGGTTTGATCTACAATTCCACATATTTGTTAACACAAATACCAGATTAACTAGATATTAATCTAAGTTGTTGTTTACAAAAGAATATCAGAATTTTAGATATCGGGGCCAAATGGCTCCTTAATGTACTATAATTATAATTGTATATTGCTTGAATTGTATATTGCTTGTAAGAGGAGAACGGGATGAATAAAATTTTTTGCAACTCTTAGCGTAAATACATATACAAGAGAACGATAAATAAATTTTGTAAATATATACTAACATGAAGGGGATGTACCTTTTCAACGACTTACAAGTTTTGAGAGAAGATGAGAAAAATATAAATTTACAAGTGGGGAACGGGAGAGATCATAGCCTATGGGGTCTCCATTTCCAAGCTGGCAAGTGGCAGTCCCAAAATGAAGACTCATGGTCAATGGCGTCACTTTTGGAAAGTGGACGTGGCAACATTATGTCACTCGCAAAGTCGACTACTCTTGTAGATATATTTCAACCTCGTATACTTCAGGGATTAAGTTCTTCAAACCTGTCTATTTTGTTTTTTTCCTCAAAATGTGGAGGCAATATAGGTCTACAGTAGAGACCTGTGTGGATGTCAAGAATGGTTGTCCTCGGAAACTATGTCTTCCAATCAAGCTTGTTCAATAAATAGGCCTATACCACACTCATCTGATAAGGTATTGGTACATCGTGATGGTAAGTTGTTTCATAACCAAACACTCTATAATAAAACAAAATATGTGTCATTCTCAGTTTGTAGCTCTAAGATGCTTTAGTATATATTATGTGTTTGTTTTGAAACTTGTTTAATTCTAGTTCATGATGTTACTATGTTGTTTCTGTTAGAGTGTGTCTAATTTATGTATATTGTCACAGTACAAAGTGTTTCTTATAATGCTTGTGACACTTTCCGGGGTTGAACTCTTGTTTACTATGTTTCCCTCATGTTTCTTGCTTAGAAAGAAACCCAAAGGAGTCATTTCTCTAATGATGGACTGAACTTTAAACTCTTACATAAAGCACCTCCCACACAAGAGTCGTGTGTGGAATTGTCCCAATTTGTTCGTCTATCTGTTTCCCTCTCAATCTATATTCAAACTGGTATCAGAGTCGTAAGAGTCGTACTCGCCTTCAATGATCCTGAGAAATTAAGGTTTGTCACTTCCCTTTTCTGTGTAAGTATCCTCCTCCTATTTGGTCAACCACGTGTTCTAATCTCTCTTGTTGACTGCCTTCTACTTCAACATCTCAATCGACGACAGCCTCATGCTCCTATTTTCACCACCACTGCCAGCTACTGGATCGTGATCATCCAAATCTCCTCCTACTCCCGTCATCACCACTGTTGTCAGCTATCAGATTGTGATCATCCAGATCAGGCTAGTGAAGATCATTGATCATATCATAGAAGATCGTCCTCCTTACATTCATCTGAGGAAGAGTCATTGACGCTATCATACTTCTTCCTTAACAAAGTCTCCTATCTCTTGCTTACTCGCCAAAAATTATTTACCCTAACAATCAAGAAATGATCAACTTCTTCCTCGTCCGCAATCTCACCTCCACAGTCAACAATTTCTAACTCACAGTATCCTTATCATGTTGGCCTCAATGTGTCCAACTTCATGTCAATCAAACTGAATCCTCACAACTTTCTTCTCTGGCAATCTTCAATTTGTACCCTTGATGAATCGTGCTGCCTTCCAAGATTTCTTGAAGGAAAAAAAGTTGAACCCCCTCTTCTCATTCTTGATGACAATGGAATTCTGGACATGAATCCCATATACAAATATTGGATGAAGATAGATGGATTACAGAAAGGATGGATCTCTGGTTCCCTCACTGAAGAAGTTATGGGAAACATAATCGGGCGCAAAACGGCTTTTGAGATATGGATCACTCTAAATAAGAAATTTGTTGAGTCTTCTCAGTCTAGGGGCTTTGAATTTAAATAGCAACTCCATACTTTCTTGAAGGGAAACGATTCTTTGTCTGATTATGTTAGAAAGTTTAAGGCTTTCAGCGATCAACTAAATGCTATAATATACACTATTGATGATCAAGAAAAGGTGTTCACTCTTCTGAATGGCTTAGAAAGTCCTGAGTACGAGGGCATTTTCATTTCCATGATGAAACCTCCAATTCATACCTATACATAACTTATCTCTCTCCTTCAGGACTTCGATTGCAGAAAGTACATAAGGACTTTTGCCCATTCCTCTCTAGCTTTATACTCTAACAAGACATATTTTGATCCTATGGTTCATCAAGTTAATGACAACAGGTAGTAGTTCTACAATAATAACAATTATAGTGGATGTGGAAGGTCAACTGGAAGTGAACATGGAAGAATCTACAACAATAATGCAAACTACACATAAGGGATCTTGGGAAGTGGTCAAGTATAGAATAACTCTTTGTTTACCTCTCAGGATGGTGCTTTACACTAGTCACATAATCGACATGATTCAAAAACTACACCACTCAGGACAAATTTAATAAAGGTTTTGTTCTCTAGCATATTTGTGGAAAAAGAGGAAATGATGTTCTAAGTGGATGGCATCATTTCAACAACTCTTATCATAACACAATTGTTCCCAAGAATCTCATTGATAACACCACTACTACCCTAGAAGCACTGAGTGTCAATGAGAATGACCTGACAGACTGGCATGTTGTCTCAGGAGCCATAGATCATATCATTCAGACTTTAGGTAATCCATATAACTTGAAGATCTATAAGGGCCCAGACTATGTTATGGTTGGCAATGGAAACTTTGTTCCTATTACACATACCAGAGATTTCTCTCTTACTAACATGAGTGTTATTCCCCTTGTACAAGTACTTGTTGTTCCTAAATAAAACAAAATATCCTTTCTATCTCAAAATTGACTGCATTATTTCCATGCCATGTTGTCTTCACTGGCAACATTGTCTATGTTAAGGATTTACAGACACAATGTCTTGGCCAAGGGAACACGTGATGGCATACTGTATCTTCTAACTACTAGGCAACCACAGGTTTTCCTCTCGCACTGATTTAATAAAGTGTCAGCTGAGTTGTGGCATAAGAGATTAGGACATCCAAATAAAGATATTGTTCATCAGTTGCATGATTGACAATCTATATCTAGTAGATCAAAGTTTTCTGGTTTATGTAATACTTGTGAAATAAGCAAGAGAAGGAAACTACCTATCTTGCACAAACATATAAATCTTAATGTACCCTTTCACAAAATCCATTGTGATGTATGGGACAAGGCTCATGTGCCTTCATCACAATCCTTTTCTTACTATGGTCTGTTAACTGATTATAGTACTAGATACAATTGGTCTTACCCTATGAAAAATAGAAGTGATTTCTATCAAATCTTTGTTGCCTTCTATAAAATGATATGCAATCAAATTCACATGAGTATTTAGATTTCTCAGAGTGATGGTGGAGGAGAGTTCATCAATCACTCGTTACACACAAATCTTGATTCAAAGGGGATTTTCCAACAAGTCTATTGTCCTTATGACTCCTTTCAAAATGTTGTTGTTGAGAGAAAACACAGACATGTAGGGGAATTAGGACTTGCAATGATGTTTGATGCAAGTTTCTCTAAGTGTTTCCAGGTAGAGGCCCTTTCTAAAGCTACCAATCTTATAAATTGCATGCCCACTTTTGTTTTGAGTGATGCCTCACCAGTTGAGAAGTTGTTCAAAGAGAAGCCCGCCTATAATAATATATGTGTGTTTGGCTCATTGTGCCATCCCTACACACATGATTATTCATAAGATAAGCTTGATCCTAAATATTTGCCTTGTGGCTTCATTGATTACATCTCATATTATAAAGGTTATAAATGTTTTCATATTGCTTTGAAAAGGACTTTTGTCTCCAAAATTATTGTCTTCAATAAAAATGTTTTCTTATTTAATAACAAAGGTCAATCCATGACACCAACTGAAGAAGGCTTGTTTCTGTCTATTTTTTATGATAATCCAATGGGTGCATGTACAGAACACAATCCTAATTGTGGCACTCAATACAATAAAGTTAGGAAATTCATCCTCTACCCATGTCTCTGTGACCTTTTTCGATATTGTTGAAGATTTTAGTTCTGTCAATATTGATGAGGTATCTTGTTCTACAAAATCTATGCACCTTACTCCAGTCACTAATTCTAGTGCTACTAAAGATTCACAACTTCATAGTCTCTTTGACAACATGCATGTCAACATTGTTGATCACCTTCACAACATATCTTCTTCTATACCAAATAATCATGTCATTATCACACAACGCAAAGTTGGTGTTATCAAGCAAAACCCAAGATATGCTCTTACTGGTGGTCCAAGATCCATATCACTGCTCCTAGATCTGTAAAAGAAATTGTTCAACACAAAGGCTAGAATCAAGCAAGGCCAGAAAAATTAGAAGCTCTTCACAAGAACAAAACATGGACTCTTGTTCCCAGTACTCCTGATATGAACATTTTAGGTTGCAAATGGTTTTTAAAACCAAACTAAAACTTGACGGGTCTCTAGACAGACTTCAAGCTTAGTTAGTAGCAAAGGGTTTTCAATAAGAGCAAGGAGTGGTTCTATCGAAACTTTCAATCCTATTATTAAAGCTCCTACTACTAAAATTGTAATCAAAATTGCTATCTCAAAATCTTGGTTTGTCTAATAGTTGGATGTGAATAATTCTTTTATAAATGGTGTTCTTAACACTAAGGTCTATTTGGCTCAACCCCCAGGTTTGGATGATACTAGCAGACCTTTTCATGTATGCAAGCTTCATAAAGCACTTGTTGGGTTAAAGTAGGCCCCGCGAGCTTGCTACAACTGGATGGGTCATTTTTTGTTAGAAATTGGCTTTCTATCAAGCTATGTTGAGTCCTCCTTGTACATATATAGCTCTGTCCTAAAATTGTCTACTTACTTATCTATGTAGATGACATTCGTGTAATTGGTAACAATAAGTCTATCACTGATCATGTTATATATTAGCTTGAAAATGAATTCTCTCTTTGCAACCTCAGAGCTATACACTACTTCTTAGGCATAAAAACCAAACACAATACATATGGTCTTCTTTTTCATCAGACCATATATACTCTTGATCTTCTTCAAATAGAGGACATGCTTGAATGTAAGACAATCTCAACAACTATCAATACTTCATTCCTTCAAGATCATCTACATATGAAAGGAGCCTCTCTTGCTAACCCAAGTGCATACAGATCTATTTTGGGTTTGTTGCAATACCTTATTCTGACACAACCAGATATCACATATGGTTTTACAGATGTATTTTGGGTTTTTACAATTTCCAACAACATTACATCTCTCTCTAGTCAAGCACCTACTACGGCAAATCAAAGGAACCATTAATGTTGGAACACAGATCTACTCCAGTTCAAATCTGGATGTCGTATGTTACTCTGACACAGACTGGGATGGATGCCCTCTTACCAGTTGCAACACCATAGATTATGCACCTTCTTAAGTCAAACGTGTGTTTCCTGGTCATCTAAAAAGTGGCCCACAGTGGCAAAGTCAAGTACTAAAGCTGAATATAGGTCCTTATCTCCAGCTTCTACTAAGCTAACTTTAGTGTCACATCTTCTTTGAGATTTTCATATACAACATTTGTTACCTAGTACTCTTTGTTT